>OX451217.1:70612702-70896405 GCA_949628195.1 Phasia obesa | reverse complement strand
ACCATATTAAGGAAAACAAATCTCTTATATTTTTGTTCAAAAATTTATTAAGATCAATTTAATGTGGATTAAAAATTAATCATAAAAATTCCATTTTAATATTCGTTATACGTGCTATTTTTTAAAATAAAAAACTACACAAAATAGAAGGGATAAATGTCCTGTTTATAGAATAAATTTTCAACTATGTATGTATGTATATCATTTATCATCAGAATAGTGCTTACCAACATTTTTTGTTTCGATTAAAATTTTGCTGATGGAAATTTGACAAAGACCGGCTTTTTCAAAACAAAAAAAGTATACAAACTTTCTTTCTCAATAAAAAAAAAAACAATAACATATTTTAATCATGAATACATGTATTATAATGATGAGTACAAGTATTAAACAACACCTTAATCTGATTCTGTTGCTTTCCACATCTTTTTGAAATTGTTGTTTAAATCATATGAATTCAATTTTTTGTTTTTTTTTTTTAACAGATTCATTTCTGCTTGATTTTTCTAATGAAGTTTTATCTTGTTGATCTTAAAGCAAAGCAGATGATTATATTTTGAAGAAACACAATTTGCACACATACAGGATGTTTTATATTTATTTCAATGAGCAATTGTGTTTTTTTCAAAAGTAATATTATTAAGAAAAAAATCATATGTAGAGGGATTGGTATTATTATCAATTTGTTGTGTTCATGTGTAGTTTGTAAGATTTTCTCAGATAACATTGATTTTTAAAACCATAAGTTGCTTATTAGTATTTGACTACACGACGACCTCTATTGTTTAAGAAAAACATAACTGATCTACAAGGTATAAACGGATTTAACATTTGAACCCGTTTTAACCATTGTGTCCTTGTGCAGCTGATACTGCAAATTTTGACGACCCAAACGCAAGGCTTCTCTCAATTTATGTCCAATTTCTAAAGCAGCTTCTTCATTGTTGCCATTAGCGGTCCAAATAGCTAAAATAATATAAAATATTAAAATAATTAATTAAAAAGCAAAGTTTTGTAAAATGCAAGGACTTTTGTAAATATGATTTTGTAAAGTGAAAGTATATAATTAATTTCGGACTGGGATATTTATGGTTCATTTGTGTTTCTGAAAGGAAATAAGCTGGGAATTCAGCAAAGTTTTTTCTTATTCTGATCTGTATGAGACTACTGGCTCAAATAACATTTTTCTGTTGCAGCATCGCACCACGAAGAAAAACTGTTTAGTAACAAAAAGAACCAGCCAGTCACAATGTAGGTATTTTGCAGTCTTTTTCTTATAATTCTAACGATTCTTACAAACGTGCAGTATATCACTATTAAAAAGTTGTGGCTAACTTCTTAATCGTATTTTGCTTTGCTGTGATTGTTTCTTAATACAAAAAAATACAATTTTGAAAATATTTTCTGTTCCGAAGACCCTGTCTTAACTAACCATCAATTACATCAACTACACATAAACATGACGCCGGCAGAGCAACAGAATTAAATTGTACATGTTGTTATTGGTGGCGAATACGTGTTTATGTCATTTTCTATTTTAACATAATTTTCTGTTTTCCAACAATGTTATTTGAATGCTTATTGCACTGCAGATAGTACTAGTACGGTTGAGCAACATATGCGAAAATTTGCTATCAACATGTCTTAACAAAAGTCAAACTTCATATGAAAAAAAAAACATTATTTTTAATACTGGTTTTTTAATATGAAGTTTGTCTTTTGTTAAGACATGTTGATAGCAAATGAAGACGGGGGGTTTACAATAACATGTTGTTAGTGTTATTGTTTATCATTTTATGTCTAATGTAGGCGGGGGTAACAAATAAATGTTTTTGTCGATACGCAGAAAAAGAAAATTGCGTATCCAAAAGAATTAAGAAGCAAAAAGTAGTGGAAAAGTAATAAAATGTAATTAAATTTTGTGAGGAGGTATTTTAGTATCTTAGCTCTAATATAAGACTCTTTTTCTGCAAAAATATCTCATTTCCAAGAGTAAATAAAGAAAAAGTAGTGAAAATACGCAATTTTAGCAATTCAATGGTTTTGAAAACTTGGAACCTTTGAAACCTTTTACTTTTGTCAGCGGGAATTTTAAATACTATTTACATAAGTACAATAATTTAAGAATTTTAGAATTATATCCAGGGGTACATCTATACCAAAACCTTAACTGAAGCACTGCTAGAAGTCTAAAAATTTAGTGTGGATTACTTTTAAAGCAAAATCGAACAAAATATTGTCAGGACGCCTACAACGTGACAGCTAGTTATAAATATAAACTTAGGAAGTCGGTCTGCCTTCGCAAGCTCTTCTGATAGCTTTAATAATTTAAGCGAGATACCAACGTATGTAGTTGGTATCTGTATATGTATGTAATATACACTATATATATAATATATACAATATATGTATGTAATATACACTCGTCATACAGTGAATTATTAGACACCCGGCTTCAAGACGACTATAGGCTGTATGTAGATACTGAGTAAGAGATTTAATCGCCAACAATCTGCTGGTACATATTTATATAACTACTCCACATATCCTGTCAATACCTCAGCCATTTAACTGCACTTTTAATAGAAAATCAGCCTCATTACGGTTGTCGAAGCCAGAGTTCTGTCTTTGACATTGTTGTACTATATTAATTGCGGCAACCTTAAAAAGAATGAATATTTGACCCTACAAACACTCCATTGCAGTCAGAATTGTATACCGTGTAAAAACTGGTGATTCGTTCATATGTATACATATATGTATGTATCTCTGGTAAATTTTAGCCGTGTATATCTGATATCGATACATCACAACGTTTGTTAGGGAGAGGTGCGTTTTGTGTTTTTAAAAACAATTTTCTCAAACTCTGAGCAACGAGTCTGAAACAAATTTTTGCTACTCGTATTTATTTCTTAATAACAGTTGTTTTTTAAAGATAACAAAGAACAGTTGGTCATTGTACTTACAAATTTTATTATTTTTATTACGAATATTGACCACTGCACCGCAAATTTGGTCTGAATGATCAAAAGCTTCACCAATTAAACATAAAAGCTAAAAGAGAAAAATGAATTTAATACTCAAGGATATAAAAAATAATCTTTAATATATACGTACCACATCTAACCATAAATTATCCAACTCGTGTTTAGGACAACGATTTAATGTTATAACCCATCGGCCACCTTGTTTATTGGCGGCATCTTCCCACATTGGTCGAATACCTTTCTTAAAAAGGGAATAATCGCTGCCAATTTTGATATCAGATGGAGGTTTAATATGATTGTAAAGACTTGAAGCAAAAAATAAAAAAAAAAAAAAAAATACTATACTTATCCGAAATTTCAAGATCGTCAAAATCTAAATTAGGAGTTTTGACCGATAAAAATTTGCTTTTAAATAATTGCGCTAATTTTCTTAGTGCACCTTTGACTTCCCTCCATATTATCAATTCATTAAATTTACAAAACTCACCTCCAGAAATCTTCAACAGTATCAAAGCTGGTTATCTCATTTTGCATATCTTCCCAAGATTTAGACCGATCATTTTCTAAATACCACAAAGTCCAGGTGTTCTGCAGTGGATGTTTGAACAAATGTTCAGCACGAACTTCTTCTTGATCGGGTTTTGAAGCAGTTTCCTCCTTTACATCTGGACGACCGGCTGCTGGTGTAGGTTGAGTAGCAGCTGGTGCACTCTCCTTTTGTGTGGAAGAGTTCTTAAAAAGAAAATCAGGGAGTATATAAAGTTAATAACAAAGAATACTAGAGAAGGAAAATTAAACAAAGTAAAGATTATTGATATATCTTACATTAAACAAATTTGGATTTGCGAAATTCTTCTTTCTATGAAAGTCGCTTTGAAACATCATGACACAAATATTTAAAACGAATAAATTATAATGAGTAAATAAAAAAATGAACGAAGAACAACAAAACGATTTTTTTCTTCTTTGACTACTGAATGAGAAAGAGAAACATTTTAAAAGAGAATGTGATATGATGATGTTGTGTAAATTGATTATACTTTTTTTCTTCTTGTCTTTATTGCTACCACACAAACAATCCAGCACTATATTCTTTTGCTTTGTTACTTTTGTTTTAAGGTGGGGTATAGAGATTTGTTTAACAAACAGAGAATAAAACAAAAGCTGTTATAAAAAAAAAATAAGAGAAAGAACAGTAATCACGCACATCGAGAATTATGCAAAGAAATAAATCAACTATAAGCAAATTATTGCATATAGAACAAAAACAATTTTACCATAGTACAGTGAGTACAAATATAGGTACATAATTAATTTAACTGTATAAGATCAATAGACAGACCACTTTGTTCAGAATTAGATAAAGAGCAAATATACACAATGAAACTATTTCATGCATTTTCATTGCAAAAATAAAATGCATGCAACTTATTTCATCGTGTAAACTAGCTCAACGTCTCTCCAAATATACCGTATGATTTTTTTCCACTAGTGAAATAGAATCTCTTCTATATGGCAAAAAATATGCTTATGGCCTTGTTTTGCTTATTTCTTGTTATTCTCTTCAGTGGGACCTGTTTTTTATCGTTGTGCTCCAAAAATGTTCACGTGTTTGTCTTTTATTTTTTCTTCTTAATCTTGTTGTTATATTTTATCGCTGCCTTTTTTTCTCTCTTCTTGTCTGCTTAATTTTTTGGTTTTCGGATTTTTTTCTTCAAATTTCCAAAACTTTTCGTTTATTTTTTGTTTTTACTAGTTTTAGAGAAAATTTTTATGTTGTAAAATGACGAAACAAATTAAAAATAAATGAAAATTTTATTAAACTGGAGTCTTGATATAAATTTTTGAAGGCAAGTGTCACAAAAAAGAAAAATAGAAATTCAATGCAGACTTGATTTAAAAAGAAACTTTCCTAAATTGCTGCAAAGTATTTTTCAATCAGCAAGATCTTTTAAAAAAGAGGATTAAAAAAAAAAAAATACAAATGAACGACCGCTTTACAACTTGCTGTTGGACGAATAATGTTTACTTTCTAACTGATTATTCATGTGGATATAAAATGGATATAAAGCAGTACAAGAGAAATAAACAACACAACAAACCAGAGATGGAAAATTAAGATTTTAAAAAAGGACAATACTTAAAAAACTAAATCATTCTGTCAATAAAGCCTAGTGATCCAAGACATATTTAACAAGGTGATAGCGTAAGGGAGAGAAAATTTCAGCAAAAAATTTTTTCAATTTTTTTTTATATGGATTATGACAGTAAAATAGATATTATTCTCTCTTAAAAAACTGATTAATGTCAAACTCCATATAAAAAAATTTTTAAAAATTTCTCCGTCTTGTGCAGTCACCTGGTTAAATATGCCTTGGTCTGATCGATTTGTGAAAAATGTTGATGAGCAACATTTATTATTTCACAAGAAAATTTTACATTTAAAATGTTGTGTCTATCTCGCGATTTAGTAGAATTTTACAATTTTATTGTTTTTAAGTATACCTCATCAGGGATGGTAAATTAAATTTTTAAATTTTACTTTTTGTACTGAAATTGTAATAAACAAATTTTAGATGTGAATTTAAATTCTAATTAATACTTTTATTGGATGTCTCATTTGTGTGCATAGATACGGCAACAGTACCGGTAGGTACTGCTATAATTAGTCTTAGCAAGCAAGTGTTAAACTTAGGTTATTCATATGGCATAGAGAACTGGCATAGGACTTATTTCTAAGCTATATGGAACCCCGACCTTAATTTAAGAATTTGATTTATTTATTGAAAAGTTGAAGGATTTGTGTAATTACAAATAAGACAAAGATTTTTAAACTTGTCATTCCAAACCGTCTAAAACATAAAGCCATTAGTGTAGCATTGTACTTTTCAGGTCAAGATGTACCAACAAAAGTATAATTGTACCAACTTTACCAACCCTGTACCACATCGTTTTACAAATGTTGACAAAAGCCAGCTGTTGTTTGAAAAATTCCGCATGCAATAATGCCCAATTGCTGATAAAATGTTGCCAGAAACATTTCAATTTTTTTTTCACGTCTTTTTCATACATATCAGTGTTGGGATCTGACAATGCTTAAATTGTACCGTCCCAGTGATAAAATTGTACCAAATCAGCATTAATTGTACCAACATTACATAAGATACCGTAGGTCGACATTTAAACATGTTAATCAAATCATCATTTAAACATGTTAATCATATCTTTAATACTAGGGTATTTTAAAACGATGATAATTGACCTTGATTCCTTGAAACTCTTTTCTGTGGATAATAGTTAACGAAAATCAAAGCGTTACAAATTTTCAACGTTAAGGTAAAGGAAGCCCCGCTGTTCCTAAAATAAATACCAAAAATCCCAAAATTAGAATTTTTAGGCTTTTCCCCATAAATTCCACATATGGACTTAGGGTTCATCAAATATTTTCAGCAATAATGGGGAATATGTACATATAGCTTTTTTACAGCAGTCTTCATTTTCCGACCCCTTTGGTATTTTAGAACATATAGGTTAATGTGAAAATTTCGAAGTAAAATAAATCAAATTAAAGGACCTCCATATTCTTTGAGGATCATCACTTTTACGTGAAATTTGGTTTGAAATGCAAAATTTTTATTAATACAAAATTTTTATATATTCCTTAAGAATTTATTTTATTAAAAAAAAATTGATTGATGGCCTTTTACTAAAGGCCAAAATACACAAAAACTCATCTGCTGTTAATTCAGAAAAGATATCATATTTTTAAACAATATCTTAAATTTTGCTCGCTATCTACGAAAAAAACTTCAAAAAATGTACTAAAACTAAATATGAAAAATTTTGAAAAATCGAACAAAAATTGAAGAAATGCCAAGCTCTAAAAAAATTGATTGGTGTGAGGTTCTCAAAAATGATGCCATATACCACCACCAGCTTCAAAACTTAAGCTCAGATGCTCCTTTGCTATGTCCTTGTCAAATTTTGGATCAATCGGACTAGCCCTTTACCAAATGGCTCCTTACACTGTGCAATTTTAGGAGATGGACACACTACAATTGATATCAAGTTTTTCACCAAAATCACCGGATTTTAATCCGATTAAGTATACCAAAAACCCTCACGATTTGTCACTAGAATGAATGGAAAAATTTATCAGTCGGATACTGCCGGTTAGCAGATTAAATAATAAAAATTCTAAACATAAATCAAGAATGTTGCATTTTAGTCAGTTCTAGACAAGGTTGGAGAACTATGAAGTTAGAAATGTAAAATAAAATTTTGATTAAATAAAAAAAATTATTGATTAAATTTTTATGAAATTGTACCATAAAAGCATGAAGTGTACCAGCGTACCACTGATGTGTCGATTGTACCATATTTGGTACAATTGTACCACAAATCCCAACACTGATACATATGTAGTTTGACATCATTAACCATGAAAAACTGAACTGTATTAAAATCAGGGATGGTAACGCACTTCTTGTTAATGATCGTTTTTCAATTTTTATTTTTTGCTTGAAAAAAAAAAAAAAAACAATTTAGAGTGTAATTTTTTGCTTGGAAAATAGTTTTATTTTTTGCTTACAAAATAATAGTTATTTTTCAATTTCTATTTTTGCTTAGAAATTAGTGGTTATTTATTAAGTTTAATTTTTTGCACTAAAACTAAAAATGATTATTTATCTCATTCTGACTGCTAATCAGTTATTATAAGTTCAAGACGTAAAATTCTCTTTCTAACGCAACTGGAGTTACATGTCGGTTATGCAAATCTTGCACAATCTATATAAATTGGGACAAATAAATTTTATTTCTTAAGCAAAAACTTAATAAATAATCATTAATCTCTAAAATATAAATCTTAAAAAATAACTAATTTTCTAAGAAAAAAATTAAACGTAAAAAATAAATATTATTTTCTAAGCAAAAATTTTCATTTTATCACTAAACTGTACAAAGAAAAAGTGTAATACATTTTATGGAAAATTATTTAGTGGTAATGCTGATTTCCATCAAAATTTAGTGCACTACCCGCATCATTGGTTTTTGAAAATAATCGGAAAGGAGTGTTTTACTTGACACCGCAAACCGTGTATAGCACTTTTTTTGTAAAAGCTCTTAGGTCTTAGCGTTTGACATATCAATATGATATCCAATATGAGCCTTTGTTATATGGAAATGAAGATCTGTCTAGTTTTCGGGCATAATCGGAAGGGTAGGAAGGTAGTTTACTTGACACGCCAAAGAGAAAATAATTATTTTTCCGATTCGAATATAATGGGTGATTTTTTTGAGGTTAGGATTTTCATGCATTAGTATTTGACAGATCACGTGAGATTTCAGACATGGTGCCAAAGAGAAAGATGCTCAGTATGCTTTGACATTTCATCATGAATAGACTTACTAACGAGCAACGCTTGCAAATCATTGAATTTTATTACCAAAATCAGTGTTCGGTTCGAAATGTGCTTTATCGACAAATTTTGTTCAGCGATGAGGCTCATTTCTGGTTGAATGGCTACGTAAATAAGCAAAATTGCCGCATTTGGAGTGAAGAGCAACCAGAAGCCATTCAAGAACTGCCCATGCATCCCGAAAAATGCACTGTTTGGTGTGGTTTGTACGCTGGTGGAATCATTGGACCGTATTTTTTCAAAGATGCTGTTGGACGCAACGTTACGGTGAATGGCGATCGCTATCGTTCGATGCTAACAAACTTTTTGTTGCCAAAAGTGGAACAACTGAACTTGGTTGACATGTGGTTTCAACAAGATGGCGCTACATGCCACACAGCTCGCGATTCTATGGCCATTTTGAGGGAAAACTTCGGAGAACAATTCATCTCAAGAAATGGACCGGTAAGTTGGCCACCAAGATCATGCGATTTGACGCCTTTAGACTATTTTTTGTGGGGCTACGTCAAGTCTAAAGTCTACAGAAATAAGCCAGCAACTATTCCAGCTTTGGAAGACAACATTTCCGAAGAAATTCGGGCTATTCCGGCCGAAATGCTCGAAAAAGTTGCCCAAAATTGGACTTTCCGAATGGACCACCTAAGAAGCAGCCGCGGTCAACATTTAAATGAAATTATCTTCAAAAAGTAAATGTCATGGACCAATCTAACGTTTCAAATAAAGAACCGATGAGATTTTGCAAATTTTATGCGTTTTTTTTAAAAAAAAATTTCTCAAGCTCTTAAAAAATCACTCGTTACTTTGAACTTTTGTTCTTTATGTAATACCTATACTCAAAAAAATAATACCTATATATGTACTTAAAAAAATGGTATGAGGTATGGTAAATTTGTGTGTAGCTCACTCCAGATTTTTATTAAGAATATATAAGAAGGATTTTTTATGTTTTTTAAGTTACAATACAATCGTTTCTAACACAAATTGACATAGTACATATTCATGATCTAGTGCAACATTGGTTGTAGTATTAAAAGAAAAATATGA
Source organism: Phasia obesa (assembly GCA_949628195.1). Classification (NCBI taxonomy): domain Eukaryota; kingdom Metazoa; phylum Arthropoda; class Insecta; order Diptera; family Tachinidae; genus Phasia; species Phasia obesa. The sequence goes on along the minus strand of OX451217.1, from coordinate 70,886,954 downwards.
AAGTCGTGAAAATCATATAAATTTAGCTTTTTGATTTAATTTTTTTTTCATCCACATGACTATTTACATGCATTCGTAGGCATGATTGTTTGTACTACTACTGGTAAAAAACCCACATATCAAACTTTTGCTGCAAGAGAATCAACACTCAAAATTTGAATTGAATACGCTCAAGTGTTCTTTTATTGTACCTATCCTGTCAGAAAAATGATTTTATAGTTAAGATTTGTAACTTCTACGGATAAAAGCGTATATGTGGCCTGGAAAGAGTTTAAACAGTATTTTTTTATAATCATACACTTCATTTATGTCAAGTAATCTTCGAAGACAAATACGCGACAGAAAAAACTAGACTTATGTCAAAGTAGCGATGTTTTTAAGCATTGAACACGGTAGATTTATCTTACTAGATAGTGGCGTCTCTACAACAATACAAGAACATGGCATTTTATCGTTGCATTGTAATTCAAAATGTCAAAAAACATGTTGCTTTCTCACTACTGCACACTAAAATTTCTAAACAGATAAAACTTTTGACCTGTCGAACTACTGAATCAGCTGGGTGGACGACACTAACTAGTAAGATATGTATATTTATCTTGGTATTAAAATTATTGTTGAAGCTGGGCCGGGCCTTTCTATAATAAAAAAAGACAGTCTGTTTAGGGTTCCAAATTTATAACAGTAATTGCCTATTTCACAGTGTCACACGAATTCGTTCTTTCGCACAATTACATTTAAAGCAAAAACAACATTTGTAATTTTTGTTTGAAATGTAATTGTGCGAAATAACGAATTCGTGTGATACTGTGAAATAGGCAGTTAGTGCATAAATTTTGGGCTTAAATCTAGTTTACGGACAGATCATAAAAGTTGAAAAAAAAAATTAACCTATTGAGTGTAAAATATAATTTTAAGCAACGAATGTAAAATGGCGGAATGAGGCAATGTAGCTATTATTGTAATGTAATTAAAAGTACTATTCAACTAAAGTGAAATTAAGAAAAAAATTAATATAATTTGGAATAAAAAAAGTGTGTTTCTTATTTTTATTCTGCGATCAGTTATGCAGGAAATCTTTAGTAAGCGAAGCCGGTGTCGGTCATACTACGGAAGAGAAAATTCAAGCGCCCGTCCGAAGGCCGGCTATGCAGAATATCTTTAGTTAGTGAAGCCGGTATTGGTTATTCCATAGAAGACAAAATTCTTAAGACCGGCCGTAGGAAAATCTTTAGTAAACGTAGATGGTATTGGTCATACCACAGAGGAGAAAATTCTAGCTCACGGCCGAAGGCAAGGAATGCATAAAAAATCTAGTTAGTGTTGGTTATACCCTAGAAGAGAGGCTGTGCAGAACTTCTTTATTTAGCAAATTTTTTGTAATTTTTTTTACTGATTTGAATTTAGTTTGATATAATTTTTAATTACCATTCCAATGATACCCATGTTGCCATAAAAAAGTCAAAACATTCCATACTTTACATAGAAACTTTGAGGGTCCTTAACTAGGTAACTAAGGTTCGACGCCAATTTTTTCATTTTATTTATTTTTTGCTTAAAATTGAGTTTTACACACAATAGGCTACATTTTTTAATTGTTATGATGTGTCTGTCGGTAAACTTAATTGCACCCATTGCACTTTTTATTTTAAAAATGTACTAAAAATAATTCAATTGTATAACTTTACCATCCCTGTATTGCACATATAAAGTAGATATTTATGTAAATAATACACAATATAACCAACGTAACTATGGAAAAAGAAGAATTAAACACAATTATGAAATCTGAATAAGAATTAAAAAATAATATTTAATATTAAGAAATACTGTACGCATTTTTAAATATTTATATTTAAAAAAATTAAAACGTGTAAAAACACACTACACACAAAATACAAATTATGTATAGAGCTAGACTTTTGCAGCCAATCAAAAATGAAACTTTTCATTTACCTTTTCGTTTTCTGCGAGAACCATTATGTTAATAAGATTTCACTATATTCTGCACAAATATACAACTTATTCGTGTATAATTAACGTAATTATATGTACAATAAAATTTGAAATTTATTCCTCTTATTTTTTCCTATTAGCAAAAATTTAATAGAGCACTTCGTTTGACACATGCAAGGCATATTCATTATCAGCGTTGTCAACTTTAAAACTTTTAAAAGCACTGAAATGTAAAAAAGAACGTATTTTTCGAAAAAAGCACAAAACCCATGATATAATATAACATGCTAAATAAAAACTTATGTTTTAATTTTTAATATACGTTTATTCATTATTTTTGAAACCTTAGAAATAAATAACCAAAAGTAACAAAAAATTAAGTCAAAAATAATTAAAACCTTAGAAAAACTTATTCAATACATAACTTTTTTAAAAAATAATAGAAACAAAAGTTTACAAAAAATAAAAAAAAAACGATTTAAATTTATTTTAATTCAACATATAAAGTATATTATATTAAAAACCACAAATCAATTATTTTTTTTTTTTTAAATATATTCTTTTGTTTGTTGAGTATTAAACAAAACTGCCAGGCTTGCGATGTCGAAAACAGAAATCTTTTAAATATATGAACTGTTTATGCATTGCGAGCTTTGTCTTGGAAATTTGTATACAAATAACTCAAAAAATTTAGTGCTTTACAATACAAATGTTCTCAACGATAACGCAATCAAATAAACTTCATTAGGAGAATGAAAAAAATATATTAAAATAAATTAAAGAAATCAAAACGACTGCTTACAAAAATCTGTATTATTTTTCTGTGGAAATATTGTTTGTATTCATTACAAAAAGTTTTTGATTTTTTTAAAAAAAGCACAGCTAAAAAAATTCAAAAAAGCACTAAGAACAGTGCTTTTACCACTGAGTTGACAACGCTGTCTATAATTATGAATTCGCCTTGGACACATGTTGTCAAACCACAGAGTTGAGAAATAAGGTATTTTAATTCTGCATGAGTTGCCGTTTCCGCACAATTTTTATATATACTTAAATTACTTCCGTCTACATTAGCCATCAATTTGTTTAAACAAAATTCACACTCCATCCAGACTAGCAAATTCCATTTCATGACAATAAATAACGTCGGCAGAATGGCGTCACATAAATGTTGTCTTCAATCTGATATTCACGTACTTCTATCTCGACATAAAATTTAAGAATTCGTTCAAGTGGGTTGCTGCATACAATATTCGTGTTGTTGCCGCGTAATGTGTATAATGTGTTCGATTGTAACGTTAATAAAAATGTAAAGTAATAAATTTCGAGCAGATGTAAAAGAAAAGAGATCAAATTTGACAGCGTATGTTCTAACATCATTGCTCAGAATTGTTATTGAACATTGAACGGGGATTAAAGCGAAGTTAAAAATATTTATAATTCAAATTATAATGAACATAAGCATGAAAAATTATTAATTCGTTAAACATCAAAGGTAAGAAAATCCAAAAAAAGATCTTAATTTTATTAAAAAATTAACTTTAACACTAATGGCCCAGCTCGTCTTCGCTAGCCATCAATTTGAACAAAACATAAACATGACGCCGACAGAGTAACGGAATTAATTTGTTCAAGTTATGATTGAACATTATTTTCAGTATTCCATCAATGTTGTTTGAATATTTAAAACAAAGGGGTCAAGGTATTTTTATCTTACTAGGTAGTGGCGTCCCTACAACAAATACGAGAACAATATGGCATTTTGTATATATATAAAATTTCTAAACACATACAACTTTTGACATGTCGAACTACTAAATCAGCTGGGCGGACGACACTACCTAGTAAGATAAATATTCCTTGAAACGGGTGAGTATTAGATGGAGCTGTTTGAAAATAATACTGACATAAAACATCAACGTCATTGTTACCCCCGGGGGTTACAATTGTCACTGCAGGAATGGCAAATGCTTTGACGCGGTTCACTCGGGGAATATAGGGGCACCAGACGCTAGGGTTCCCAGAACCTAAATCTGGAAGAAAAGGTCTGTGTGTTAAAACATACGGGTTCTCTTCGAGGCCCGACCAGTGCCCAAAGGACTGGTACCACGGGAATCGGTGGCCCCACAGAGAGCCTATCCTCTCTGTGACCGGTTATTGGTAAGGTCCCCTTCGGGGGTACACGTGGTGGTTGTGGTTTAAGATCGATTTATGTAGCTATGGTGTACGGTCGATCAAGTGTGCTGTTGCATTCTCAACAGACTGAGTTTGGATAGTCTCCAAATCCCTAAGCAAGAGGCTATAATATGGAATCTAGGCTTGCCTTGGTTAAGGCTTACCATATTATATAAATTGCTACTCATTGTGACTGTATCATACACAAATTGCGATTGGGGGCGCTAGTCTACGCTTCAATTTCACTCGGTGGTAAGACCACCGTAGGATTAGGCCAAGCGGCAGGTGCCCACGTTAATCTTGTTCCACAATCAACGTCATTGTCATCTTATATAAGAGTTTTTATAATAAATGTTTTAACAACATTAACATGGGCAGTCGACACTTAACTTCATTTGTGTTAACTTGGTACTAGTGGCTTTTTCAAGTAAGGCGCCGGTTAAGATGTATACCGAGGTATTTAACGTATGAAAGCTGGGGTATCATTTGATTATTTATGCAAATGGGGGCATGAGTCCGTATGCAGTGTGAAAATTATATGAGTCACATCATATAAAAAAACAGTATTAAAAATAATGTTTTTTTTATATAAAGTTTGACTTTTTTAAGGCATGTAAAACCCCCGTCTTCATTTGCTATCAACATGTCTTAACAAAAGTCAAACTTTATATAAAAAACAAGTATTAATAATAATGTTTTTTTTTCATATGAAGTTTGACTTTTGTTAAGACATATTGATAGCAAATGAAAACGGGGGCTTAAGGCCATGATTCACTATCATACTCAGTCGTACGATCTGTCAAAAAATGCATGTGTGTTCAAAAAGTATGATAGTGTGGCTTAGAAATGTATGTGTGTGACACGCTTTTTGACAAGTCGTACGAAATGATAATCTTTTGAAAAAATTCGTAAAATATTGTTTTTCCATGGGATCAGAGTTGCAAAAACTTGTTTTGTATGATAGTGTGGCATCACAAGGCCATTTTTAAACGATTTTTAAAGTAGGACAGATTTGTGTTAGATTTTTGGTTGATTAAATCGTACGATTGTGTAAGATAGTGAAGCCTGGCCTTTAATAAAACCCATATATTGATTTTTATTAAATTATTCATATTTATTTCTTCTGTTTACGAAAATACATTAATAATTTTTATTATCCATCGTTCAATAACATAAAACTAATTGATAAAATTACATACATAAAAAAACATACATATGTTACATGTAACAAGTTTCAAATAAGTTTTATCGTTTATTTAATTGATAAAATTAGCAAATTGTTTTGAAATATATTTTTGTTAATAATTAACAATTAAATAAATATCGATGGTCTCAAGTAGAAAGACGCTAACTCGTATTTTTCACGAAATTAAGTTTTTTACTGATTTAAATACATTCACCAAAAAGACCTCGTCTTAAAAATTTATTGCATTAGTGTAAAATATAACGTTTTTAAACGCTTTTGCAAAATTATATTTTGAATATTACAATTTCTGATACGTTTTTACCTTCTCCTGTGAAGTTACAATTATTCGAGTTAGGGCCTTCTACTTTAGACCAACGATACATTCCTTTTCTACATTTTTGAAGCATTTGATTGCTAAGATAAAATATATCATAGTTTACACCAAGCAAGTTTTCCTTCGGCGATTTATGTTTTTTTTTTTCCTTAAAGTAGACCACAAAAAATATTTTAACCAATTTCCACTTAACCAATTGGTTTCACTTTTACTTACCTTTCCTCTTTCTAGATAAATTGGGCTTGCGGAAAAATTTGCTTAATGTAAACTTAGACGTTTTATTTCTGGATTGACTACAAAAATTAAATAAAATAATTTATGTAAATTTTATTTTAAATTTCTATAAAGGGAATTTTTATTATTAAATCAATTTTATTGTAGTTTTAAACAATTATATTGTTTAGTTTCTTCTAGTTGTTATAAGGATTAAAATTTATTAGGATTAAATATTAAAAAAAAAATTAATTATAAAAAATATTGTATATAAGTAAAAATTAAAAGGATAAGGAAAGTTTATAATAAATATTAAATAAAAATATACATTAATGTTTATAAGATTAGGAAAATCATATTCAAATTTAAACAATTATTAAAAGAAAAATTAAATTATTTAGTTTCAATAGCATAAAAGACAAGTTTTCTACTAAATTTTAAACAAATTGTTAGATTAAATTGTTGTGCATTTTTCATATTTTTTAATTCTTTAAAAATATTGAATATTTTTTTGTTGTGTATAAGTTTATTTCTTTTGTATGAAATGCAATATGTTTTATTATTTTGTTGAATTTCATAACCAGAATAATCTGTGCTAACTCTACAAATAGTTCTAGAACACATGCATGAAGGCGGTACTTATTCTGGTTTGGCTTTACCAACATGCTCTTATCTTCTGCATTAAAGAGATTATTGTTTTTTTTTAACGATTTTTGTTTCTATTTACAATCTGCGCATTAAGTTTAAGTCGTTTTATGCGATTTACCATTCGATTCTGAATCCTAACTACTTATATAAGGCGACGTCTCCATATAAAATGATAAAAAAATAATTTGCTTAGAGAAAACACTTGTCACATCACGTAAATAAACATCCGAATTTCGACTACTTATTCGACTTTCTAAAACGATGCCCGCAAGATCAAACGTGTGGCAAGTTGCGTCACTTTGTTGAAGCTAACAACTGCCAAACCTAAACCCCCGTCTTCATTTGCTATCAACATGTCTTAACAAAAGTCAAACTTCATATAAAAAACCTTAATCCTATTTTTTTTTTCATATGAAGTTTGACTTTTGTTAACACATTTTAATGTCTAATGGCATAGCGTTAGGTAGTGAAGTTGGATGCAAACAAGATGTTATTGTTTTTTTTGTAAGAATAATTACATTTTAGCTACTCTCTGCATTATTTAGCGATTTTATCTCCATTTTTATTGGATTTTATTTTGCGCGTTACGACTTGCGCGCTTTTTTAGGTTAGTCAATAAGTCATCCTTTTCAATATATGGAAAAAAATATCTAGTCCTGACAAAAATTTGTCTTGACAAAAGCCAAACTTTATATAAAAAACCAAGTATTATAATAATGTTTTTTTTGTTATATGAAGTTTGGCTTTTGTCTAGAAAAATTTTTGTCAGGTCTAGTTCAAAGCATGTTAACCAAGAATTTAAAGTATCGCTTATTATATGCGTTCGTTCTAGCACTAATAATTTCGAAATTAGTTCCGATTTTTTTATCTAGTTTTTTTTTTGTTTTAATAAAAATTGTTATTAACTTTTAAAGAAATTTCTTAAGTTTAAAAAATTATTCATATAGTTTTTTTTTAGTTTAGAAATTTATTGCTCCAATTTGTTTCCATTGATTTAGAATTTGCATTATTTTACTTTATTTTTTTGTTTGTTCATTCCTGTTATTTTACATCAATTTTTGTTTGGCGCATTCGGGACAAATGATATCGGGTCCATCGGTTATAAAACCGCGTCCGACTAGACTAGTTTTGCAGCTGGCACACACGAAACAATCATGATGCCAGTGACGATCTTCAAACGATATAAAACGAGTGCCGCCAATACCTTGAACAGAAAGAAATATGTATATCAGTTGAATCGATTTAGTTTAAATATTTTTTTTTCAAACACATTATTAAATATTACCGGTTATGGGCTTAACACACGAAGTGCAACGTTTAGCGAATAGTTCACCAAAACAATCAGCACAATAGGGTTTCTCATCACGACTAGTAAAACGTTGTCCGGCTAGTGTTATATTGCAATGAGTGCAAGTGAAACACTCACGATGCCAGGGTTCATTTTTGTAGGTTACACCACCAGAAGTTATAACCTGTAAATAAATAAAAACGAAATACATAATATTAAAATTTAATAATAATAAGGATTAATTTAAGCTTTGTTGGATGCAACATCATAGCTTTTAACACAGTTGCTAAGAAAATGCTATAGCTTTTACTATTACTTTTGGAAGAAAACAGCATTCATTTCTTTTTACTTTACCATACGTAGTAAATATAAGGTAAATTATATATAATCATGAAATAAGTCGAGGTCGTGATTTTGACGGATTTATACGTTTTGAGGTCTCCTGAATCTATTTTGGCTATTTTCGCGATAATGTCTGTGAGTGGGTGGGTGTATATACCACTATTTTTGTGGAGTTTGTATAGGTCATACGTTTGACATATCAAAATGAAATTTAGTATGTGCCTTTGGTATATGGAGATGAAGAGCTGTATAGTTTTTGGGCATAATCGGGAGGGGACAAGGGGTACAGGTCATACCTGTACCCCTTGCGCACATGTTTTATATAATTACTTTACATTGAGATATCCATCTCTGGGTAATTGCAACATACATAGGTTTTAATAAAATTGTACTATTGTAGAGTTCTTTAGATTGTTTTTTTTTACTATTACTAGGATAGTTTTTTCATCGTATAGCACAATAACGAAATTCCGCCAAACTCTATTATCACTGCTTGAACAGACTTATTTTCAAAAAAGGTATGTCCTAATGATGACTAAGTTAACACAATTTGGTTCTCTGAACCCCAATTGTGTTAAATTTTGCTATTTTTTGGTCGAAAAATCAAAATACCTTTTATTATTATTTATGGAATATTTTTTAAATCCATGCTTTTTTTTACTACGATAGCCGTAAATTGTCCGCTGTCAAAATGTTTTTCTTTTTTCTAGGTTTGCCAACACTTGGCGAGAAATTTAAATCTTGCTTGAATAACCCTTTTACAGTAACAAAAACCTTAAATCATATAAAAATCTGGAGTGGCCTACACTCAAACTCAACTTTACCATACCCAATGGAAACAGATATTTTTAAGGATATATTACATAAAGAATATAAGTTCAAAGTATATTCGACTCAAAAAATTAATTATTTTTGGTTTGGGGTGTTAAGTAAACTACCCCTTCCCGATTATGCCCAAAATTTATACAGCTCTTCATTTCCATAAACCAAAGAGACATACTGAATTTCATTTTGATATGTCATACAGTATGATTTGTGAAGCGTTCACAAAATTTGCGAGTAAGTAAACTACCCCTTGCTACCTCCCGATTATGCCCATAATTTATACAGCCCTTCATCTACATATACCAATGGCATATACTGAATTACATTTTGATATATCATACGGTATGACCTGTAGAGCGTTCACAAAATTTGGGAGAGGATAAACAACCACTTGCCCCTTTCCGATTATGCTTTAAAACTATACAGCTCTTCATCTTCATACACCAAATGTACATACTGAATTTCATTTTGAAATGAGCCAGTCACAGACATCATCGCGAAAATAGCCAAAATGGATTCAGGAGACCTCAAAACGTATAAATCCGTCGAAATCCCGACCTCGATTTTTTCACTATTACTATACTTTACCTTATACTACGTATTGTAAAGTAAAAAAGGATAAACAATTTTTAATTTTACGAAAAGTTTAAGGTTTCCGATTTGTTTTGTTAATTGGGAAAACCTGTGCATTTTATCAACGTTTTTTCTCACCTTGTTGCATTTAATGCATCTGGTAGCAAACTTTTCCTCATAGCAGCCAGCGCAATAGATTTCTTGTTCCCGTGGGATAAATGACTTGGTGCCAATGGCGGTCTTGCAAACGCAACAACAAAAACAATTCTCGTGCCATTGCCTGGTCTTATATTCCATTTTCTTTGTGCCTAAAATAAAAAAGAAAATAAAATACAAAATAATTTTATTTAATGTTTTAATTATTTTTAAATTAGACTTGAGTTTGTATTTGTAAATTTTAAAAATAAAATGTTTTTTATTTTGATCTTAATTTTTTTTTTAAGACCAGGGTTAAATTTAACTTGTACCAGTGTCCCGCAAAAACATACCAACGCAATTTTTTTTTGTATGATTTTATACAATTTGGCAAAAGCAACAGGTTTGCATCAGCTGTGGTTCGAAATACAAAACTGTGTGGCGGCAAAAATATATATTGTAGGTTATGTCAGATGTAATTACTCATGTACGTTTGAAAGCAAAAATTATAAACCGTATGTAAAATGGCTTTTTTGACAATCACATGAAATAACTTATGGGTTATCAAACTGCCAAGTCAAAGACAAATACACGTCCTTTAAAACCACTTTTAGTAGTCGACGTGCTAACTGCCTAAGATATGCGCCCTCACAAGAAAATCGATGTGTATCTAAAAAGTTGAGATTTCACAAAAAATAGAAAATAATCGAAATTACACAAAAAAAATCTAATTTTCATAAAAATATAAGAGAAAATAAAATATGTATATAATATTAAATAGACAACAAATCCCATTTTAAAAGACGGGGAAACTGAGGTTACTAACGCCTTGGTAAAAGTGTCCCTAGTCACTAATTGGACACCGAAAATCCTATTCTGCTAGCTTCAGGTTCTAGACCCTGCCATTTGTTCGTTGAGGAGGTGGATTTCACACCCTTGGAACATGTGTTAATATCTTATTTTTAAACTTACTAGGTATGTGGGTGCCCGGGTAGGCTAGTAAGTAGTGTTCTAGTCTATCAGTTTGGCGGTTGTGAGTTCGATTCCCAACAAAGATTCAGGATGTTTCAGCATGATGAGTGAATGTCATTGTCAGCATATTGATAATTTAAGTTAGAATATATGTAATTGTAACATTTAGTATATAAATATATACCCTACTTTAAAAAACCACATTAACCGATATGAAAATTTGCGATTATGAAAGGTTATGGTCTCAAGCTTGACTATTTCTTCCTTTAAATTGATTATAAAAGATTCTTATAAACTATTTTCCATATTAAATGCATATGTATGATCTAAGTTTCCATTTTCATTTACTTTATTATAAATGATATTTATTTTATGGCTAGATGTCACGCGATTTGCCATATAAATCTTTTGAAATTAAACTAAATACAAAGTTTAGCCAAAAAAAAATACCAATTTTAATCGAAAGTTTTTGACATTGAGCTGTTGACACAGAATATTTATTGCATTTATTTTTTTATTTTTTTTTTTAATTAAAATTATTCTTAACATTTATTTACACGCAAATGTCTTCAATAGTATTCAAATTAAACTTGAATTGACTTGAAGTTGATGATTAAAAAAAACAACAATTGAAATTGAACTTTAATTTATTTTCTAATCTTTTATGAACTTAAACCCTATGTGTACTTTCAAGGCAAATATACATCCTAATACTACATAGCAATTCCTTGTGAATTGTTATCCTCTTACCTGTTCTCCTATTCTAAATAAAATCTCTCCTGGAATTTTTTCTTTTTTCCTATTCCCAAGGCACTTTTAGCCTTACTATTTAGGGGAAATATTAAGACGAATTTTTATTTTTTTTTTGATAGTTAAACTGCCATTTAAGGACACCAATTGAAAGTTTAACTGTCAAAATCCATATAAAAAATTTAAAAATTTTTGGGCTTAATATTTCACCTTCGTAGTGAGGCTACCTGATAAATGTGCTTTGCCTATTCCCTTATTGGAAGTGAATTTCAAAAATGAGAATTTCTTCCCTTAAAAAAAGTAGGCCAATTAAAGGGAGTCTAAGATAATCACATTACTATATTGGACGATTAAACAATCTAAACTGTGGCTGACTTCCAAAATGTATCAATACAACGTTTATATACAGTTGTGTCACCGTATTTAAATCATGCACATACGCAAAGTTCCGCAACAATTCATCAAATTTAAAACTGATGCCGTGATTGCTTGTTTACTGCGTTACTAATACTTGTCGACGGCGTTTTGAAAGGGTATACATTGTCAAAGTTTAGTACTGCTGCATTATGAAACATTATATTTTGTTTGAAGACAAGGCAACTGATGTTTTGGAAGTCAGCCTGTCTATATCGTTTACACCAGTCTTGTATTTAAAAGGAAAGCTGATATTATACCGATCCCAGCAAACATTTGTTATTTTACCAGACTCTTCTGAAGTGCAGCTCTCTTCTCTATTAACAAGAATGCAGCTCAATCTATTTTTCAAGACGTCATTGGTGTGTTCAACCACATTCCGACACTTGGATTGAATTTGATTCAATTTTATTTCAACAGATTCATTCTGTGGGCATTTATGAATGCCAGACGCCACGGTTCTAGGAAATATCCTGCGTCATTGATAAAAAATGAATTATTAATATATGAATACTTTCAGTTGTTATGAAGTATTCTTGTTCCAGGCGAGCTCGAAATTTGCTAAAATTCCAAAAAAAAGAAGTCTTAACACCGAAGTATCCACGTAATGAAAAAATAAACTTTTTTGTGTGATTTGATATTTCTATATTTGATATTTTTATATTTGATATTTCTATATTTGATATTTCTAAAAATGATTTGCAAATTTTTAGTCAAAAAAAAAAAAAAAAAACAGAAGTATTCTCTCTCCCTATTTTTTTTTTTCCCCCGATTTTTTTTAAATAGGAGGATTTTATTGACGCGAAAAATGATTTCTCAGGGACTTCTGCTAAAAGCTACCGCAGGTACCAACTAAAATATATTTTAGAATTAGTGGCTGCGCCCGCCACGTCGTGGGCGTCCTGACAGTATTTTGCTTGATTTTGCTTTGAAAGTATTCCAAACCAATTGTAAGACTCTTACTTTAGTTGTGGTTTATATATTTACTTTATATAAAGGTACCCATCCCTGGATAAAATTCTAAAGTTTATAAAAAATTCTAAAATTCCAAAAATTATTGTAAAGTTCTGTAAGAGGGTTTTAAAATATTTTAATAACAATGTAATTCCACAAAGTAAAAATACAAATTTTATTCAATTGGCGCCATCTGTTGCGCAATTTTGTTTAAAATATCCCACTTTCAAAAATAAAAGGTGCGCAACCGTGTTTAAAATATCCCAGTTTAAGACTTTCACTGCTTTTTATTAATTAGATATTTTTGCGGGAAAAAGTATCCTATATTGGAATAAGGAACCTAAAGTACCTCCTAAAAAAATTTTGGTAGTTTTTACGTGATGCGAACGCAAAATAAAAGCAGACAGACAGACGAAAATAACTTACTTTTTTATTATATGTAAAGCAGATGAGGTGTCAGTATAACTGTCTAATCCTGATCAAATTAAATCCGCTGTATCGATACTTTTTATTCGATATGGATAGAGATCGATACTTTACGACCGATATTGCATCGAGTAAAAATATTGATACCAAAATATTGTTTCCCCTTTTTTTAGCTGTTTTCAAATTTTATAGCTAAAATTGTTAGCTCTTTTGTATCAGTTTTATGTATTTATTTGAGTTGTTATTAAACTCATTTATCCATGAGTTATCTAAAATTTATAAAATATGATGTCGTGTTGAAAATAATTTAAAAACTAATTTTTGTTAATTTTAATGTTGTTGCCCTATTGTGAAAAACTAAACGAAGAAACAATAAACAATTTTACTATTATGCAAATTTTATGCCACTATTCAGGTCTGTGAACTTTTATGAAAAAAAAATCAACTACTTGTACTATTTGAATTTAATTATGAAATTTTAAGCATGAAAGCATTTAAAAAAATTTATTGTGCAGGTCGTTACACTTGAAGTTTAAACTTTAATTGTTTTATAGTAAGACACAAAACAAAATGAAAAAAAAAAAAAATTATAAAAAAAAAGAAATGTTCTTTTAACCTCCCCAGACGTACTGTTCTTCAAATTATATCGTCAAAAAAATTCAAAAGCACTTTACGAGTATTTACCGCACACGTAACGTAATGTGACAACAATTTCGTGTTATTTGGTTTTTATATACATACTAGCTGTGACCGCCACGTCGTGGGCGTCCTGACAATATTCTGTTCGATTTTGCTTTGAAAGCAATCTACACCAAATTTTAAGACTCTTACTTTTATTGTGCTTGAGTTATGGTTTATATATTTCCTTTGAATAGAGGTTCCCATCCCTGGATAAAATTCTACAATTATAAAATAAAAAAAATTCTAAGAATTATTGTAAAGGTCTGTACAATAATGTGTGCTTAAAATATTTTAATAACAATGTAATTCCACAATGTAAAAATACAAAGCAAATACAAATTTTATCAATTGGCGCCATCTAATGTACAATTTTGTTTAAAATATGCCAATTTCAAAAATATAAAGTGCGCAACCGTGTTTAAAATATCCCAGTTTGCGTACTTTCACTGCTTTTTCTGAGCTTTCTGTTGGAAATGAGATATTTTTGCGGAAAAAAGTATCCTATTGGAATCAAGATGCTAAGGTACCTTCTCAAAATTTTTTTTTTAAATCCATCCAGTAATTTTTACGTGATGCGAACGCAAAAGAAAAGCAGACAGACGTACAGACAGATAGACAGACGGAAATGAGTTACTATTTTATTTTATGTAAAGACATAGATTTCTGTAAACAGTGTTTAAAATATCCCACTGACCAAAAAAAAAAAACGTTTAAAGAAGTAAGTTCTAGTTTGCAAAAATCTAATCGGTAAATGGCAGTAAATGGTGATAACCTATAGTTAGTTAGAGTATTTCAGGCGTCGACAAAATCGGGACCTACTTCAACCAGAAAAAGATTTGTTTTATTAATAAAACAAGGAATGGGTTTTTTGGGGCTAAGCAAGCCTTTTATTAAACTGGAATTCATTTTTAACCCAGTTTCTATAAGTGGTTAAGAAAAAATAAATAAAAAGTTAAAAATTTTGTATAAATGTTGCTCGGTCTACTTTTGTATTGATCGCAGAATCGTCCACTTTCAGAATAATTTAATGTGTGTTAAATAATCAATTACGAATAAGTACTTCAAAAGTTTATTTATACTAAATAGGCGTGATTCCGCTTTTCTTATTTAAAAAAAATTTCAGCTCAATCAGAAACCGAAGTCAAAATTATTTTGCAATGTACTAACGTGCTATTATACGAGGCCATTTAAACAAAAGTTAGAGGGACCAGGTCCATAACTCAGAAAAGTTAATTTTATTTAATTTTTTAAATAAGAAATTAGTATTGTAATTATTTGTAATTATTTATAACTTAAAACTAATTCATTCTAAAAATTATTTCTGAATGATGTCACATTCCACGTTTTTATTTATTCAAAATTTTAGAATTTAAATGATTAATCTTTTGTTGTTAACAAAAGTTTTGTTTTTGGCAAAAATAACAAACAATTAATAATTTATGTATTTAAAGTTTTTAAAATTTTGGTCTCTTGTGTTTCTTAGTAGGCGTTTATATTAAACAACAAAACTTTTTTACAATTAAAATAACCATAAAAACAAACAAAATAAAGATCTTCAAAAGAAATTTTTAAACTGATGTCATAATATTAAAATCTAAAAGATCACAAGATCACAAGAACCATTTTACTTTTTGTTGTGTTGTGTTTTGTTTTGCTTTGCTTATGACAACATAAATGTTGTGTTTAAAGTACAGTTACCTGCTTTTGTTAGTTTTGGATCTCCCAAACGACAATAGTCTCCGAGAGCACAGTGAAACATAAGATTTTCTTCACGTGCCGAAGCATTTGGCAGGAACATACTCAATACCGCAATATCTTCATTATTTTCTTTGGCTTTTTTGATGCGATCAGCACCGATCGTTTTCGTTTGTAAATGCAAACGGGATTTCATGCGCGATGATATGACATCAACATCGGCCATTTTGTTTAATTTTTGATTTTGTTACACTTATATCTATTTAAATTTTTTATTTTATTTTTATTTGGAACACTTAATGAGTGGTTGGATTTTATGCTCTTCGCAAATAAAAATTCATTATTAAAGACAGAACAAGAGCAGATATTAAATAAATCAGTTCAGTACGAGTCAGTACAACTTTAAATACAATACAATTGGTAATTTTTTCATGTCTTATAGAGCATCCTTTAATTTTAAATTATTTTTTATACTAGAGTAAAATACTAAATACCCAAGTGTCTACCTATAACGTTTAGAAGGAAAGTTCAAATTCCTCTCCTCCCTTTTATTTTTATTAAATTTATTTTTATTCCTTGTTGTTACAGTAGATATCTATATATATAATAAAACACTAACTCATTTCCTATCTGCCTGTCTTTCCCTTCACATAAAAACATACTGGATGGATTTTAACAAAATTTTCGGAGGAGGTACCTTAGTATCTTGATTCGAATATAGGATACTCTTTTTTTCCAAGAGATTTATATTTATTTCCAAGAGAAAGTGGAGAAAAGGCAGTGATAGAACGTAGTTGTTATAGTAAGGATGAGACCCTTTAAGTAAAGTAAATACTTAAACCATAACAGAAGCACTAACTGATATGCTTAAACTATGCATAACGGTTAGTGCTTCAGTTATGGTTTATGTATTTACTTATTTTAGTAGGGATGAGAACATTTATATAAAGTAAATACATAAACCATAACTGAAACACTAAAAAAGTAAGAGTCTTTGGTGTGGATTGATTTCAAAACAAAATATTGCAAGGACGGTGACAAAGTGGTGGGCAATATATAATATAATCTGTGTAAATTTTAGGTGTGTAAGAACTTTCAATGAAAATATAAGGAACCTACCTAATGCGTCCAAATCATGTCAATGTCGGAACACCCTTTAATTTTATTATTTGTTATAGGCGGTCATGGCAATTCCCTTTCTATGAATATATCAAGAGCCTACTTATTACGATTCAAAAAATAAGGAATACCCTTTTATTTTAGTGATTATCATAGCGGCATTAGTAATATATCTTTTGTGCAAATTTCAAGAGTCTACCTATTACGGTTAAAAAAATAAGACTATATACGTGCAAATCGCGACACTGCGGAATACCCTTTAATTTTATAAAGGCCATATTAATAATACACCTTCTATGAAATTTTCAAGAGTCTACTATACTTCAAAAATTAGGTCATATAAATGCTAATAACGTCGCTGTCGGCAAACCCTTTTTGTCATTTCCTATAGAGGCCGTAGTAATATACATATGTACCATAGGATATATACATACATACAAATCACGTTACTCTCGGAACACCTTTTAATTTTTAGGTTTAATTGTTTATAAAGCGAATATAGTTTTAAATACTGTCTGCAAATTTTAAGTGGTTGCCACCTACAGTTCAATAAATAAATATACATGAACAATACTTCTCTATTGGAACATCCTATAAGTTTTAGTATTTGTTGCTAAAGCGGCAACAGATTACTTTTTTGTAAAAACTCATTGTCATTGTCTATATACTCGTATGTGTCTTATATCTACATACTCGTATGTTGAGTAATATAACAAGCACGCATTTGTCTATGACAGGTAGACTTGGATACGCCTCTGCATTTTTTAGCGTTTTTTTTAATGTATTTTTTTGAGTTATAAATTTTTTTAATGACCAGCAGGTTATAAAACAATTTTGAAAGCTAAAAACTTATAAGACTTATACATAAGTGTGTAAAAGAAAAGTGTGTACAAAAAATTAAATAAATATATATATGTGGAGAAAAGGTATTTGGGTTCATGCAAATGCATTGCTATAAATAAACAGTTGGAGTTGGCTGTCCCGGTAGTTTAGTTAAATATATTTGTAACGAAATGAAAACTAAAAAGTTCAATATAAAGAAAACGCAAAACAGCAAATAAATATTTAATAACAAAACTGAAAAGAAAAATATTGTACCGTTATGTCGAACTTTACCAAAGACATTAACATGATCATCCTACGCGTAACACTAACACTAACATGATAATGTTAAAGTTTTTAATTTAACAATAACGCAAGGCAATTCTGATTTATTAGTCATTATTAGACATAAATTTATCTGCTCAACCTCCTACTTCCCCCCTAATTGCCATAGTCGGTACATTCTCACGCTTTGACGGAGTGCTTCCGGGGTATATTGTGGCCACCAGAGCCCTGGGTTTGGTGGAACGTGAATCTGGAGGAACAGGTCTGATTTTTATTAGGTTTTTTTTATAAGCTATTAGTCTTTGTGTCTTTCAGAAATTTTTAAACTAGGTTGCGGCTCTGTGCACCAGATACATTTTTCTAACCCAATTTAGTACAAAGTTTATAAATACAAAAGTTGTACAAAAAATTTCTTTCTACACAACTTTGCAATGTTTCGAATGAAGTATTGCTGCTTTTTTAATACAAATCTAAAGACAAAAACCTTTTATTAAACAATATTCTTGAGTATTGGGTCGTATTGCTTTTGGCGGACCCTGCCAATAAAAACATATGTATCGGGTGGTTAACACCTTCGCCACTCAGCAATTTTTGGAGCTTTCAATAAAAACTTAGGAACAAAAAACAAAAATATGTCACATATTAGTGACATGAGTTTTCTACAGAATTTTCTTAAGAAAAACTGCGTGACACGTATATGTGTCATACAAAAAGTCACATATGTGAGGCACTAAATGGTTTAATATCTGTTAATAAAACAGAAGTTTCAAAAACTATCAATGTTTTCTAGAAAATTATCTTTCTCAGACTTTTCACTGTCACTATTTGGAGCAAAACTGCTTCCAGAATCTTCAAAATCCACATAACTTTCGCTGGAACTCAAAATAGCTTTAAGAATTTCATCTTCAGATACTAGTTTTTTTCTCTGACCTTCCATTCTAAGCAACCTTTAAATTGTTAATAGCATGAAAGATATTTATAGCCCATTCAGACTGCCACGAAATTAAGTAATTTCGAGCTGAAATTACGAACGAAATCTAAAGTGTTCATACTGGACTTTTTTAACATTTGAGTTAATTTCGCAAACAGCTGATCACGCTTAGTTGCATTTGTATAATTTAATTCTTTTGCAAAAAGCTTTCGCACAACACTTTCGTATTGATTTAAAATATACATGAATATTAGAAACAACACTACAACAAAATTAATGTACAATTATGTATATATTTCCATTATTTCATTTGGCTTTTAAATTTTGTTCAAACAAAACAGACTTTCAGGGTTGTAAATCTGGTCATGGTTGCAAAAAAAGTAGCTTTTTCTACAAAACCAGCGTTGTCTATCGTAATTTCAAGTTAATTTCGACGAAATTAAGTACAATGAGTTAATTTGGGCAATGGTAAAATGTATGCGAAATTACGTAATTTCAAGTTGATTTCGGCCGAAATCACGAAATGACTTAATTTCGTGGCAGCCTGAACGGGCTATTACACTTTTACAAAGTAGAACTTGCCTGTATTGCTATTGTGATACGAATGAACTATTTCAAATGCATTTAAAGCTAGTTTTCATATAGATTAGCTCATAGAAATATTTTGGGGAAATTTTAAAATAACTGCTTAGGATATCCACAAACCGCAGCACTCGTATATATTTGATGCTTCGCCACAGACTAAAATATACAAGAAAATTACCTCCTACAAACTTCTATGAAATTAAAGCTAAATATATTTATATAATAATGCGACACATATATGTGACGCTGAGTGGCGAACGTGTTAAATTTTAAGGACCGATGTTCAATGTGAATCACGCCTAAACGTAAAGTTTTTTCTGCATTTAATTTGACATTTCCCAACTTCAGACTAACTCAATTTGAATCATGAAAAGATACACAATCGAGCAATGGTCAGAATGGTGGCAAGACATGGTAACAGTGGATGATTAATTTTCGAAGAAAATCATTTTCACCTCAGTGGATTCGTCAATAAGCAGAATTGCCGTATTTGGGCAAATAATAATCCAAGTGATTGTCGAAAAACTAATGCACTATGGGCTGGCGGCATCATCGGGCCGTATTTTTTTCCAAAATGAGGCCGTTCGGGCAGTTACTGTGAATGGTGTTCGCTATTGTGAGATGATAACAAACTTTTTATGGCCCGAATTGGAAAGTATGTATGTGGACGATAAGTGGTTTCAACAGGACGGTACCACTTGCTACACAGCTAACGAAACAATGGCTCTTATGCGCGACGAATTTAATGGCCGTGTTATCTCACGTGGTGGCGATGTCAATTGGCCGCAAAGATCATGTGATTTGCCATCGTTGGACTTCTTTCTTTGGGGTTATTTGAAAGAAAAGGTGTACGTCGATAAGCAACAATTTATGAGCTAAAGGATGAGATAATTAGGCACTTTAACGGCATAGAACCTCAATTATGCCCCAGTGTCATCGAAAAGTTGGAGCATCGAATGGAGGTGTGCCACCGTGGTCGCGGTGGCCGATATTTTGTCCCATGTATGGGAACAATACCAATGTTATCAAAATAAGAAGAAATGACAAAAATTTCCTAAATAATTAGTGTTTTATTCAAAATCACACAACACAAATTACAAATTTAACTACCCTTTATATAAGGAATGGAGTTTTGAACGCCTTCTCATGAAATGATTCACAGAGCGGTGGTGCACGGCGGTGTGGGCATGTCTTGTTCAAATCGGTGGCTAGTGGGATAAATAATAAATTTTTCTAAAATATCTATGTATATATACGTGCTTATTGAATTTTTATTCAAAATAAAAATGTTATGAAAATCTTAATAAATCCACTATAACTAATTTAATTATACTTGTAATATAAAAATAACCCTTTTTTTAATATTTGAAATTTTATGTAGTCGAACTATTTATTTTACACTCGGATGAAATGAAATTTGAAGTCAAGCTTAAGTTCGTTTTATTTTTTGTTTGTTGCTTTAAGTTTAAACTATTAAAGTAAGGAGAGCTTAGATTTCTCTTTTTTACCAAATATATAATTCTCACCTTAAAAGAAAAAATTATAATGCGAAATTTCTTCAAGGAACACCAAAATGAGCTTTAAAATTTCGATTATGCGATTTGTGGGTTTTCTTCCATTGTTATTCGTTGTTATTAATGTGACTGTCAGTTTGACATCGAATATTTTTATATGATATTCTGCCAATTGTTCTCTTAATTTGTTTCACATGACATGGTAATAAAAAAGTTAAAATCAATAATGAGTTTTGATTTGTATTTATTGGCCATTAAATGCAATGCCATGCACCATTAGTTTTTTCACAATTTAAAATGTGACATTCAATGTTCGTTACTACGAGGATAAGTCAACGTTGTTTTAAAAAAATATAAAAAAATATTATAAAAATTTAAAGAAAATATGTACATATGTATATAAAACAAATTAGATTTCTTAAAATCACGTTTTAAAAAAAGAGGGGGAAGCTTTTAGGAAAATCCACTGTAAGGTTTTCTCTAACACACAAACAAAAAATATGTGTTTATAGTACGAAAGGCATACCACCTTAAGAAATCAAAGATTTATGAGCGAGAAATGCTGTATTCTCAAATCGGATTCAGATAAAAATAGTATTGTGGTATTCGCAAATTTGGAAATTCGAATGATAGCACACCTTGTGAATCCTCCAAATAGGTATAATAATAGTTTAAAATAAAACACTAGTGTTGCAAAATCACTAGTACTTAGAGCGACATCCATCTTACAAAGTAATTATAAACCATACCATATCTGTAGAACTATAATGGTAAGAGTCTTAAAATTTGGTATCGATTACTTTCAAAACAAATGGCACATTAAACAAAAATTTACGGGATAGGTCTGCGGGCAGCAAATGTATCCTTAATTTATGGTAATTTTTAAATATCGTAAATCTAGCAAGCTGTTTAATAGAAGGGGAAAGAAAAGGTACCCTAATAACTTCAACTTACAAATAGTAACTAAAACTTTCTTGGCTTTTCATAAATAAGTTTAAAATATAAATATAAAAATATAAAGGATGTTCCGATAGTACCGTTATTTGCATGTATGTATGTCGCCCATGTTGTTGAAACATAATATGAAATTTTCACAGGAGGTGTATTCCGAAAGTGACGTGCTATTCACGTATATATATATTTTTATTTCTTGACTTGTAGGAGGCAACCACTTAAAATTTGCACATAGTAATAAAAACTTTGCTCGCTATATAAACAAGTATAAAAAATAAACCTAAAAATTAAAGGGTATTCCGATGGTGACGTGCTTTGCATGTATATGGCTCAATTTTTGAACCATAATAGGTAGATAGTAAGAATTAAAGGGTGTTCCCAGAGTGATATATTTTTCAAGTATATTGCCTTATTTTTTTAAACAATAATAGTTAAACTCTTGATATATTCATAGAAAGTGTATTACCATGGCCGCTATAGTAAATAATAAAATTAAAGGGTGTTCTGAGAGTAACATGATTTGCACGTATGTATATGGCCTTATTTTTTGAACCGTAATAGGTAGACTCTTGAAAATTTTACAAAAGATGTGTTGCACGTCCGCTATAAAAATTTCCAACATTTAAAGGGTATTCCGTTAGTGATGCGATTTACGCGAGTATGACTTTAATTTAATACATATTCTGTGATCCAATTTTTTTGAAAGTCAAAAATCGTAGAACCCACACAAACGTGACTAACCTTTTCAGTTGTCAACAACTAACTATTAATCCAAATTGGCTGATAATGCCAACATATGACTAACACATGTGTACCAACATAAAAAAAATCGATAATCGAATGTTCGAAAATTAAAAATTTGCCCTTTTCTTTTGAACAGACCCCGTATGTTGGATATGTAGCCTTAGTTTTGAACCGGAACGAGAAGACACTTTCAATCTATACAAAGTATATTTAATTTGTCCTCTTTAACAAGTACAACAAATTAAAGGGTTTTTCGATAGTGAGATAATTTTTCTCTGATTTTATATTTGAACAGTAATGGTTTGACACTGAAAATTTACACAGATTATATTTTACAACATCTTCTATAACAACGAGTAATGAAAATTTTCACAGATTATATTTTACCATATTTTGTATAACAAAAAGTAACGAAAATAAAATTAATAAAAATGTAAATAATATGTTCTATACATGTCGCGAATTTGAGTAATTCGGCCTTCTCTTCTAAACGTTATATGCAGACAGTGAATATTTACACATGATATTTAGTACTATGCTCTATTATATTATTATATATAAGACGTGGAAAAATTAACCATGGATTTTTTAAATTGTAGTGAACACTACGTATGAGAGTCTGACTCGGACTTGACTTATTTATTTATATTTGCTAATATACACTACAAGTGACATCGGTTATGCCGAAGTATAAAAACATCTATTTTAAAGCTATGACTTTATGTTTGTTGGGATAATACCTACATATTTATGTATGTATGTATGTAAAGTAAAATACTTCCTCTTGTGTAAAAAATCATATTAATAAGACATTACAAAAAAGTAATTAAATGAAATGTCATAAAATGTTAATAAAAACATGCAAAAATTTAATTAAAATCAAAACACGCATTATATTTATGTATATTACGCATGCGCGATAACATGTGTATGTGAATGTGTATGCATTTGTGAGCGATTAAAGTCTCAATTAATTGATCAATTATTCATAGTGCGCGTACACAAGTTGGAAAACTTTCAACGACAATGTGTCGTTGTGAAAACAAACAAATACTTGCACTTTCATTTCATTTATTTGATCAGACTGTGCTCGAGGAGAAATAAGGTGTAACGGATTTGAAAAAAAAAACACAGACATACATATATTTTATGGACTTTATGTCACTATTTTTAGATAAGTTGATTTAAATTTAAAAGTTAAATTTTTGACGATTTTTGTCTCAAATTTAAATTCAAATTTTTTCAATAAATAAATTTATTACTAATTTTTATTTATGTAATCTGTGTGAACTGTGTAGTTTCCTTTGAACTTCTGCAGTTTAATAGAATTCTATTGAAATTGACCAGTTAAGTAAAACTTAATGGTATAATATAAAAATGAAATTTAGAGAACCATAAACATTGCCTTTTAATGAATTATTATAGCCCGTTCAGGCTGCCACGAAATTAAGTTATTTCGTGATTTCGGCCGAAATCAACTTGAAATTACGTAATTTCGCATACATTTTACCATTGCCCAAATTAACTCATTCTACTTAATTTCGTCGAAATTAACTTGAAATTACGATAGACAACGCTGGTTTTGTAGAAAAAGCTACTTTTTTTGCAACCATGACCAGATTTACAACCCTGAAAGTCCGTTTTGTTTGAAAAAAATTTAAAAGCCAAATGAAATAATGGAAATATATACATAATTTTACATTAATTTTGTTGTAGTGTTGTTTCTAATATTCATGTATATTTTAAATCAATACGAAAGTGTTGTGCGAAAGCTTTTTGCAAAATAGTTAAATTATATAAATGTAACTAAACGTGATCAGCTGTTTGCGAAATTAACTCAAATGTCAAAAAGCCCAGTATGAACACTTTAGATTTCATACGTAATTTCAGCTCGAAATTACTTAATTTTGTGGCAGCCTGAATGGGCTATTATTAATGTAAAATCTGTTTCTATACATTAAATGTTTATATACATTATTGGGAATTTTGTTCAGGTTCACACATGTGTTTGTATACAATTTACATTTGTACTTAGAAAATGACAAAAAAATATATACTTTTTATACAAGTAATTGGTACCTTTAAAACTCCACATTTCACCTTTAATTGATTTTTTGAGAAATAAATTATAGAACTTGAATTGACACAACATCTGAACGGATTGAGTTAAACTTACAATATTTTAAACTAATATAGATAAGAGAGATTTTTGAATTTTATATTTTAACACCTGAATTCCTTAAACGGGAAAGGTATATTCGAAAAAAAAAATGGGTTTGGTTTTTAAAATTTACTACCGCGCTTTTGTTAACAACGCGGTATATATATGTATGTATATTTATAGTCAAGAAATAAGGCTTCCAAAATCTGTTTACCCTTTTTGAATCGGTACATTGCACTCACAGGAATTTTACAATAATTCTTAAATTTTGTTTTCAATTGGGCTGTAGCTAGAACTGTTACAATTTATGACCCAATTTTTCTTTTATTCGTATTGGCTATAGGTTTCCTTTAAAAGAGTTCAAAAGAAATTGTCTAGTTTCGAAGTAAGTTCAACACACCTAATTCTGTTTTTACACGGTAAATACGTTCCAGACAAAAATAAGTTCCATATCCTAAAATAGTAAAAAAAATGATTCATAGAAAAAACTATTACTAGAGTCTTAATAAAATCTCAATTAAATTTTTATGTTCATTAATTAACGCACTGGTTATTTCAACAAAAAGAATAAAATTTGCTTAAAATCTTAAATAGCGCTATTCTCTATCATCATCGGATATCACACGCGATCGCTTGCTTAAGACTGGTTCAAAATCGTTATCAATTGATTTTATTCAATTAATATTGAAACAAAATGGGAAGTTCTTCCCTTAAAATGTAAAAAAAAAGATTCGAATAAAGAGGTAATTTCTGTAACAAAATCTATTTTATATAAAGCCTAGTTATCTGTTCGAATTTGTGAAAAATGTTGAGCAACATTTATTATTTCACAAGAAAAATTTGACATTTAAAATGTGGTGTCTATCTCGCGATTTCGCTTTTAAACATACCACATTGTTCTACAAAATTTTCCACAAAAAGTTTTACAAAAAAATCCTCATGAAATAATGCACATTTGTTTTATTTCACAGCTTTGGTAAAATGTTGCCAGAAACATTTCAATGTTTTTCCACAGTAAAAACAGAGTAGTGCTGGCAAATTCTACTACTTTCAATTACTCGATACAACTCAATACTTTTCAATTGAGTACTCAATACTTCCTTTTATATACTAGCAGAGGTATTTATCGTCGCAGTTGGCAAATATTTTTATAAATTTATTTCCAAAAATTCTACCGTAAAAGTATCAATTAACTACTTTTGTGTATTGAGTACTCAAAAAAATAATCGAGTATCGAGTACTCGGTACCCACTACTCAATACTTTGCCAGCACTAAAACAGAGTACTACTTATGCAACATTTTTTCATGACTTTAATGTAGGCTTTACATTGAAAAATCTAAAGCAAGCATAGTATAGACGATGCAATTCTAGGAATCGTAGATTGAACGCGAGTTGTACACGAATTGTAACGTTTGTGACCTGATTGTATTAAAGTTGTGTGTCGTTTGTACGAACGATCAAAAAGTTTTGAGTTTTCGTTAAGTTGTACCAACACGTCGTAACGTTTGTGTGCCTCTAACGTTAGTTTGACCACCATGCAGTTAACATTGAATGTTAAGTATTACTTGCTGACGATGTCAATTGTAGCATATGGGAGAATATTGAATGCCTTTGAGAGAGCTAGGTTGTTAAATGAAGTTGTACATGAAATCGCACGTTCAATTGTATCGTTTGTGGAACTGCATACAACTGATTCCTAGAATTGGTTGTACAACTCATCGCATCGTCTATGGCTTGCTTTACATTGCTCAGGGCTCAAAGAAAGTTAAAGTATCACAGCTGGATGAAGTGTAACAAGCTAGAAGAAAATTATGGTAAAAAAATAAAATGAACCCAAAAATTTATAAAATTAAAATTGGTAAAAGGTGAAATGTTTGACCTTACATTTTTTCACAAAATCAAAACTGATCTAAAACAAAAAGGCATTCATAAACTCCTACAATATAAATCTATACTCGTGACACTGAACTGACTGCTAATTATGTATTTTCATTTCGTTGATTGAAGTTATTTTTTTAAGATAAAAAAAAATAATAAATACAAACTACAACACTTTACTCGCAACAATAGTGATGTTGTATGATAGCATTCATGTTTTTGCTGTTGTTGTCAAATAGATTGTACCCTCCTACATACATACATACATACATACATACATACATACATACATACATACATACATACATACATACATACATACATACATACATACATACATACATACACACATACATACATACATACATACATACATACATACATATATTCCATTTATTGATATGCTATTGAACTTAAATATTGATCATTTATATACTACGAGCTGTAATATAATTGTTTGGAGTACGGCGGCGATCGCAATTCATGCAACGCCGAAAAGACTTCAAACAAATGACAAATAGAAATCAATTTGATGACATATACATAGTTATATTCAATAAAAGAATTTGGTTTATTTTTTGTTTTTGAAGTGAAGTAACACTCAGGGAACTGTTGCCTATTTATAGAGTATCCACTCGATCAATCATCCCTCGATTAATCGTATAATTTTATGTCGATTAATTGTTCGAGTAAGAAAAAGAACCCACAACCCCCAGACTCATAGACGAGCCTACTGGGGAACCTAATTTATATTATATATATTTTTTTTAAAGAGAAGTAACGTTCAGGCAATCAATGCCTATATTAATCGTATTACTTTCTTTTGAAAGGGGATAGGAGTAGATAAGACAGATGGTTAGTGTTATAGTAAAGCTTCTCTTATAGCAACACTGCAATTGCACGTTGTGAATATTTTTAGAACAGTGTTGCAAACGCCTCTGGTGTTATTTAGGCGAATTAGTTTGAAGCTATCATAGCCAATATATAATTATTTTACTTCGCCTGAATTTAGTGCTATGTGGTAATACCAGCGAAGGAAGGCGATATGAAATGCATTATTGTGAAAAGAATTAATTCGTCTTACAAAAATTGAAGTTACCACGGCTGATTATTGAATTAGTGACCATTGCTTTAGTAATCAATGTGATAACCACTTAAGCTGCAGCTATGAAGTCAGTTCATATTATTTATGAAATGAAAACAATTTCGGAACTAAAATAAACAAAAACAAAAATCATCTACAAGTCATTCATCTACAAGTCATTAATAAAAGATATTATTAATCAGTTTTATATGGTAGTCTTTTTTATTCTTTATATATTTTTTAAATATAAACGATTAATGCGAGTTATTCGAGTAATTTAAAAACTCTAATCGATTAATCGATAAAAATTAAAATTGCTAAATCGATTAATTGTCTGCTCGAACAAAAAGAAAACACGATTAAATGGATACTTTACCAACTATAAATTGCAATACGGTGTTTAGTAGGGTATGCGAATTAATTTGATGCTCATATCGCCATTTTATTATATTTATTTTACTTTGACGTTGATTTATATTATTATTATTATTTATAACTAGCTAAGCCCGCCACGTCCTGAGCGTTCTGACTTGATTTTGCTTTGAAAGTATTTCACACCAATTGTAAGACTCTTACTTTTATAATGCCTCAATTATGGTTTATGTATTTACTTTATATAAAGGTACCCATCCCTCGATAAAATTCTTAAAAATGATTGTAAAGCTCTGTAAAAGGTGTTCAAATTATTTTAATAACATTTTAATTCCACAAAGTAAAAATACAAATCAAATTATATTCAATTGGCGCCATCTGTTGCAATAGTGTTTCAAATATCCCAGTTTTAAACCGAATATTTCAGTACCTTTAAAACGAAAATTGCATTTTTTCACGTCTTTTCTCCACTTGCTCTTGGAAATGAGATATTTTTGCGGAAAAAAGTATTCTATATTGGAATCACGATGCTAAGGTACCTCCTCACAAAATTTTGTTAAAATCAACCCAATAGTTTTTACGTGTTGCGAACACAAATGAAAAGCAGACAGACAGACAGACAGACAGACAGACAGACAGACAGACGGAAATGAGTTACTATTTTATTATATGTATAGATGCTGTTAATTGACAACGGCAAGGTGCTAACTAATTAAGCTATAGCACCCCCATTTATTTTTGACACTTGACCCTCATATTATTTACGTTGACGCCACACATATCGCACCCTAAATACAAAAGGGTCACAACTCAAAATTCTAAAATTTTCAGGAGAAACAAAAAACTGTTTATGTGCAGAAGCAGCACACTTAACATAAAAATAGACATAACTGTATTTTTCCAGTTAAAGAAGACAGTGATGTGAAAGAAATTTTTACAGTAGTTTGAGATATGTACTCTAAATTAATTTATGGAAAAAAGTCAGTTTTGGGAAATTTTGATTTATGACCCTTTTGTATTTAGGGTGCAATATGATGACTAAATGACATCAATAAGAAGAATAGGTATTATGTTCTCGTTTGCTCATGTTCCGACTTTGTTTTTAAGAAGTCGTTTAGATTTAATTACTTATGAGTTTTTTCATTATAGTGATGACGAACTTACATCAATGCGATTTATTTTATTTTTGAAAAATGACAAAAAAAAAATTAAATTAAAGTGCTAATGGAAATAGTTATTAGACTCCTTTTTAATTTTTTCTTGTATACTTATTTTACCTATTAATAATATACAAAATATGTCATCGAGTTAATGACACTTAGAGTAAAAGACAAAATATTATGATGACTTTTGATAAACAAGATGACATTTGTCTACCATCAATTCTGATGACAAGGCTGCATTAATCCGACAATTAATTTTTTTAATGCTTTCAGTCAACCCATTTAAAGGGTTACCCAATTTTTTCTAATTGGGGTTAAATTTAGTGTGAAATCGAAAAGAAATGAAATTGAAATATTAGTTTTCAGTGTGTAATTTGAGTACCGGAAGAAAATGAATAAATAGCATTTACACTTGAAAAACGGTAAACTTTAAAAGTTTGTATTTCTGAGCCCGCTAAAAACAAAAGCCGGTTAAGAAAAAAAAAAAACAAAAATTACAAGGTATCCCCATATATATATGTACTTACCAAGGACGTAAAAATTATAAAATAAACGACCATAAAGTCATTTTAACCATTATATAAATAATGGATTTGTAAAATGGTAATAATTAACCATTTTTATAAGATATATTTTATTTTGGTCATCGCAAAGTGAGAGTATCGTTTTTTGGTTATAAATAACCATTATATCAACCAAAAAGATTTTTGGTTTAAAATAACCAAAAATACAAAAAATCATTTTTTTGTTTATTGATACCAACGATTAATAGTAAAAAATTAATTCATAACGTTTTTTGTTAGAATATTTCTGCCATTTAAAATGTTGAATAAGGATTTATAAATCCATTAAAATCATTACTAGAAATTAAATTGAGTTTATGAAACCTTTATTAGGTTTTGTGCAAAGGTTTTAAATTTAATATTAAAAAACACACACCGCCTTAAGCTGCGCTTAGTTTTGTTACTACCGCCACAGATTTGCAGTGGCCTGGCCTTCCCTCTATGGTCAAAATAATATAAAAAATAGACATGAGACGTCTTGAAGTTCATTTATTAACATTTTTAACCGACTTCAAAAAAAGAAGGAGGTTATTAATTCATCTGAATGTTGCTTTTTAATGTTTGTGGCCGCAGAACTCAGTAATTTCTGAACCGATTTTAAATTTGTTTACATTATTTGAAAGGATGGGTCCCATTTAAAAATTAGTTCAGAATTTTAAAAATTAAAGGGTGTCATCATACAACATACATGTTTTTTACGTGTATTATGAACCGTAACGGGTACCATTTTAAAACTAAAAAAACTGCGTATCACTATAGCTGCCAATAACAGAAAGAAATCAAAAAATAAACTTAAAAATTAAAGGGTGTCCCCATATGTGACGGCAATTTACCTATATGGCCCTTTTTTTGAACCATTGTAGACAATCAGTTGAAAATTGGACAGAATGTCCAATATTTATAATTAGAAATTAAATATTCATAATTGGAAATTAAAGGGTGTTTCAATAGTTGATGTATATGGTAAAAGTTTTGAACCGTAACAGAGAGATGGTTGAAATTTTGCAAAGAACCTCTATATCTAAGTCCGCTATGACATCAAGTATAAAATTTAGTTATGGAAACTAAAGGGTGTCCCCATAATTGATGTAATTTGAACTATCTGGCCCTATCTTTTGAACCGTTACAGACAAACACTTGATAATTAGACAGATTCTCCACTACTATGTCCGCTATAATAACATGTATAAATATTCAAAATTATAAATTAAAGGGTGTCTTAATAGTTGATGTAGATTGATGCATATGTCCAAACTTTTCAACCGTTATAGACAGACATTTGAAATTTACAAAGAATATATCCTTTATAATAATTGTGTATAAAATTATATAATTTTATACTCAAAATTATCAAATAATTTTAATTCTTTTTTATATTTTTTTTAAAGAGAAGTAACACTCAGGCAATTAATGCCTACCATTAACTGTGTTACTGCCTTCGGAAAGGGATAGAAGTAGACAAGACAGATGGTTAGTATGATAGTAAAGCTTCGTTTCTGGCAACACTGCAATTGCATGTTATTATTATTTTTAGAACAGTATTGCAGCGCCTCTGGTGTTATTTAGGCAAAATAGTTATAAGCTAGCATAGCCTATTTATAATTATTTTTACTTCGCCGGAGATTTAGTGCTATGTGGGAATACCGGCGAAGGAGGGCGATGTAATATACATTATTATAAAGAATAATTAATGCATATCAGAACAATTGATGTTGGCACGGCTGAGATTTGAACTCGTGACCATTGATTAGTAGTCAACGTGCTAACCAATTAAGCTACAGTACCCCCCATATTCTTTTTTATATACTTATTACTTATATTTATAATTTAAACCTTTTTTTTGAAAACTTAACGGAATTTTCATTCTAAAGTCTATAGTATAGTGTTGAACAACAATATAGTGCTAAAGATTATTTACTTATTGTGAATTATTCCTGTCATTCGAAGTTCTGTTAATGAAATAATGTAAAACAAATTGAAGCTAAAAGGAACTAAGATAAAAAATGTATTGATCACTTATTGAATAAAATTAATCTTATCAAATTTACGACTTAAAACCTAAAATTACAAACAGTTGTTTAATAAATTTATTACCGTGAAATTGAAAGCAACGCCCATATTAATTTATTGCTGCAGATAATCGGAATACACAAGGTGAGCTCACTTGCATATATTTGAACTAAATTTAGCCAAAATTAACCCTATTTTCTCTTATTCCTAACCTTACACTATGCAACCATCCCTGTATATAATAAATTAGTGTCTATTCCTAGTACAAGTCTACAGTCCACTTATACACCCCAACCCAACTTAACCTAGAAAAAGCGCTAGATTTATTCAAAGTGTTTAATTTAAAATTGTACATTAAAGGGTGCCCCAATAGGTGATATTTTTTATATGACCCTGTCTTTGGAACCGTCACTTTTTATTACTGTCAGTAATAATAAGTGTAAAAAATAAAGGGTGTCCTCATATCTCACGTAATTTGTCGTATATGGCTTTATCTCCGCTTTATAACCGTTATGCATAGACATTTGAATATACAGAAGGTACATTACTATGTCAATTATAGCAATAAGTATAAAATTATTTGATTTGGGTACTAGTCCTTACAATTTACTTCCTTTTAAATTTTTAGTTTGGAATTGATGCCCACATTTTTTTTGCAAGAATTATTGTTTAACTTAACAAACAAAAGCGAAGGAATCTTCTGAAAGGTTACTTCTAAAATTACTTAGTACTAATCTTAATGCTGACTAACAATATCTGGTAGGTGCTTTAAAAATGGAAATTAATTAGCCGACACTTAGCAACTTTTACAAATTTTTTGGGTGGTTGTATCATCAATGATAACCAAAACGAAGAAATTTTTTTTATAATTATTATTCTAACAAACAATTTTTTTTTGACAAAGTGGGTTTTTAAAATAATATTTTTTTGGTTGATATAGTGGTTGCTTATAACAAAAAAAAATATATTTCTCTCTTTAATTGGTTACGATAACCAAAATAATATATATGCAATGATAATGGTTAAAAATTCCCAATCTATACATATATTAAAACAGTAACTTATTTCCTATCTGTCTGTGTGTCTGTTTGTCATCTGTCTATCTATGTGTCTGTCTGTCTTTTTCTTTGTGTTCGCATCACGTAAAAACTACTGGATAGATTTTAACAAAACTTTGTGATGAGGTACCTCAGTATCCTGATTCAAATATAGGATACTTTTCAAAAATATCGTTTTTGTCCCGTTCCACGCTTGCAATTTTTATTTCTGCAACACATGCATTTGTTGTTGGGAGATAAAATAAAATGTACATGAA
The DNA here is from genome assembly GCA_949628195.1 of Phasia obesa. Classification (NCBI taxonomy): domain Eukaryota; kingdom Metazoa; phylum Arthropoda; class Insecta; order Diptera; family Tachinidae; genus Phasia; species Phasia obesa. Next base: position 70,853,885 of record OX451217.1, on the reverse strand, counting down.
ACTCTGCTGTGACTCTCTATTGTTGTTGTTGTTGTTGTTGTCGTTGTTGTTTCTTCTCTCCGACATGAAAATGGCTGTATAAAAGTATACAGTCGTCAGAAACACAACTTTTAAAGTATGGACAAAATGTTTCAGAAACAAAAATTGCAAGTGTGGAACGGGACTTTCCAAGGAAAAGTGGAGAAAAAGCAATGAAAGTACGCCGATTATTTTTATCATTTTAAAGTTATTGCATACTTTAATGCATCTTTTATTTTTGAAAGCAGTATATTTTAAGCAATGTTGCGCAACAGATGGCGCTGTTTTAAAATAATGACAAACTAATCCTGAGTAAATGAGTTCCTGTCTAACTCTTACAGAGTCTTACAATAATTTTTAGAATTTTATGTTAATTTTAGAATTTTATTCAGGGATGGGTACCTTTATATAAAGGTAATACGTAAGAGTTTTAGGGGCAAATTCATAAAAAGGTTTATAAAACAAATTTTCATACAAAATATTTTCAATAAAGCTTTTATAAACCAAAAATATTTTTTATGAATATTTCCCTTAAAATTTGGTGTGGATTACTTGCAAACCAAAATCGAACAAAATAATGTCAGGACGCAGACAACGTGTGCGTAAGGTTACAAGAAAAATAATTTTCTTCTTCTTCTTAATTTTTATCTGAAATAAAAAAAATCTGGAGTGGCCAACACTCAACAGAAATGGAAACAGATATTTTTATGGATATATTACATAAAGAATATAAGTTCAAATATATTCGAATCGAAAAATTAATTATTTTCGGTTTGGGGTGTTAAGTAAACTACCCCTTATCCCTTCCCGATTATGCCTAAAATTAGCTCTTCATCTCCATAAACCAAAGGCACATACTAAATTTCGTTTTAATATGTCATACGGTGTGACCTGTAAAGCGTTCACAAAATTTGAGAGGAAGTAAACTACCCCTTGCTCCTTCCCTATTATGCCCAAAATTAATACAGCTCTTCATCTCCATAAACCAAAAGCACAGGTCATCTAAGGTGTGACCTGTACAAACTCCATAATAGTGGCATACATACCCACCCACCCATTCAAAGACATCATCTCGAAAATAGTCAAAATGGATTCAGGGGACCTCAAAACGTATAAATCCGTTGAAATCCCGACCTCGATTTTTTTTTTTACGATTACTATACTTTACTACTATATTCGGTCCCTGATACATACAGGTTATTTCAACATGTTCATTTATCATATCAGGGATTACTGAACTGATTTTGCTTTTTTCAAAAGTCAAAATTCCTGAAAGTAACTTTGACAGATCACTTAAAAATACACGCAGTTAGGTAAATTATATGTTGTCTTGACAATCCTGTACCGCTATGATCGGAAAGTGACTATAAGTTACACATGTTTGCGTTTATAGGAACTAAAGACAAAGACTTTTCTGGTGATACATTCTAATACTTTTTATCAGAAAATATAAAAATAGTTACGTATACGGGTGTGATATTGCTCATAGCGTATACTTTATTGAAAAGGACTAAATATTAACCATACGTTAGATTTTCTTTTATTTCTTTTCATAACTTTTTATTTAAAATAAATTTATTTCCTCTAACAATGAAAAACTCATAAAAATCCAACCATTTTTTTTTCCATTTACTTGCAGTGTTTGTAAACAGATATAAAAATATTTAATTTGAAGAAATTTTCATTAAAATTGCACAATATTTTATAATTTGTTTACAATAACAAATCATTTCGCACATAATTCGTTGTTTTGAATAATGTTTTAATTCTTTTTTTTTTGGTTTTTCTGGTTAATTTAAGTATAAAAATACATATAAAGCTAAGAACCATAAATTTACATTATTTTTAATTTTCCACACACTCGCGTTTCTACTGTTTATTTTTTCCTGCAAATATTTAATAACTTTTTTTTTTTAACAAATTAAGAAAATATTATATTCTTGTTTTAATATTCGTATTTGCACTTGCAAAAACAAAACTTTTTGTTTCGTAGATTTTGCTCTTAAAGCTTCGGATTTCCGTAAAAATATTCCACGCTTATTGAATGCCGTTTCCATACTGAATTCATTTGAGCCGCATGGTGCTTTAAACAAATACAACAATGCTTGTTTATGTATTTTTCATTTTGTTTTTTTACTTGTTAGTGTTTGATCTGGTTTTTGTTATAGTTGTAGGTGCTTTTGTTGTCGATTCTTGTGAGCAGTGTTGTTTTGGTTTAGTGCAACTCATGGTATAAACACAACTGCGACGATTGACGAACTTTGGAAATGAAATCGGCGACGTTGCGTAAATTTGTTGACATGAGAACTATCGATATCGCTATGCTATGCTTTGACAGGTGAGAATGTTAAACTGTGTTAATATTTCTGTTCTGTATAGTTTGAATAAACACAACATATTCTGTTTAATAATAATACGTTATGATTCAAAATAATTATGTATTTTGGAATAGTTTTAAAACGTTCGTTATGGTTTGAAGTTAAGCAAAAAAAATTCGTAAAAATCTTTTTACGAACAATAGGAATTAAGTATGAAGATAAATTCTTTGGGTGTAGTACAGATAAAAAACTACTAGATGAATTATGACAAAAATACAAGTTGCTGCCAAGTTTGCAGTACCATTGAATCGGTAAATTTGCTTACTTTCACTACTTGTTCTCCCTCTTTCTTGGTAATGAGATATTTTTACGATAATTATTTTTATTTTTATTTTACGATAAAATATCCTATATTTGAACCTCTACTAAGGTAACTCTCCAAAAAATTTTATTATAATTCATCTAGTAGTTTTTACGTGATGCGAACACAAACAGACAGTGAGGCAATTTATTTAAAACAACTTAGTGCCGAGTTACATTATGCAACTTTTGTCGCTGCAAGTCTTCATTAGTAGGCGAGAGGGGAGAGAGGAATTAAAAAGGGTACACAATTGCATGTACTCTTAAAATTAGTTTAGTCTTCTCATTCGTAGTATTAATTTTGAGGTTTAAAATAAAAAGAAATGTATACATCCATACAAATTGCTGCAATAACAATTGCACGATATAAACACAAATGCAATATTAAAGAAGAAACGAGAATGATTGCAGCGACCAAAGTTGCATAATGTAATTCGGCACTTAGAAACTAAAAATATTTTATGACCGACAAGATGACCAAAAACAGAAAAAGGTGAAATCGCAAAAATAAAAATTACGCAAAAACGCGCAAATTTTTTTTCTAGAGTATAAAAGTAGAGATCGAAAATTCTATAGTGATATATAACATTTTTAGGAACGCGATGGCCCTCATTTTCAAAAACCTTTTTACTTTTTTGAAAATAATAAAAAAAAAATTCTTTTCTTAATTTATAAAAAAAAAATTATCATTAAAATTAAAAATATAATTTTTCTAAAAATTAATAATGGGTGATTTTTTTGAGGTTAGGATTTTCATGCATTAGTATTTGACAGATCACGTGAGATTTCAGACATGGTGCCAAAGAGAAAGATGCTCAGTATGCTTTGACATTTCATCATGAATAGACTTACTAACGAGCAACGCTTGCAAATCATTGAATTTTATTACCAAAATCAGTGTTCGGTTCGAAATGTTCAAATGTGACAAATTTTGTTCAGCGATGAGGCTCATTTCTGGTTGAATGGCTACGTAAATAAGCAAAATTGCCGCATTTGGAGTGAAGAGCAACCAGAAGCCGTTCAAGAACTGCCCATGCATCCCGAAAAATGCACTGTTTGGTGTGGTTTGTACGCTGGTGGAATCATTGGACCGTATTTTTTCAAAGATGCTGTTGGACGCAACGTTACGGTGAATGGCGATCGCTATCGTTCGATGCTAACAAACCTTTTGTTGCCAAAAATGGAACAACTGAACTTGGTTGACATGTGGTTTCAACAAGATGGCGCTACATGCCACACAGCTCGCGATTCTATGGCCATTTTGAGGGAAAACTTCGGAGAACAATTCATCTCAAGAAATGGACCGGTAAGTTGGCCACCAAGATCATGCGATTTGACGCCTTTAGACTATTTTTTGTGGGGCTACGTCAAGTCTAAAGTCTACAGAAATAAGCCAGCAACTATTCCAGCTTTGGAAGACAACATTTCCGAAGAAATTCGGGCTATTCCGGCCGAAATGCTCGAAAAAGTTGCCCAAAATTGGACTTTCCGAATGGACCACCTAAGACGCAGCCGCGGTCAACATTTAAATGAAATTATCTTCAAAAAGTAAATGTCATGGACCAATCTAACGTTTCAAATAAAGAACCGATGAGATTTTGCAAATTTTATGCGTTTTTAAAAAAAAAAAGTTCTCAAGCTCTTAAAAAATCACTCGTTATAAGTAACTGCTAATATGGCCTTTCACAAAAAAAAAAAAAAAATCAATACAAAATCTTTATTAGTTGATCCACATAAAATATATTGCAAACCTCTCAAAATCGTATAAAGTCAATAAAAACGTATGCGATTTACTCAACTTTCCTGATTTTAACAGTGTCCCAAAATTACAAATCTCAAGCAGAAGCCTTGAAAATTCACTATACGATACAGAATTTTGTTGTCTATCGAGTTTTTACATTCGCTAGATTGGCAAAATACCCCTCTTTGCATCGGTACGTCGTGTGACTTCCAATGAAAAAATAAACTTTGATAACTTAAGGAAGTATATATCGGATTCATGATACGAAGGGTTTAGAACCTTAATGTCAGGGTGATTTGTTTCAGGCTCTTTAGGTGCATACTTAAGAGTTTTAAAATTTAGATTGCTTCTCAGAAGTTTTCAATTCAGTACACTGCTTTTGTATTTTAAAGTTTTTACTTGTGTTTTGAATTAAAAAAAGAAAATATGTCTGGTAACACTGTTTGTGAGCATATTCAAGAAATGCGTGGATATTGCAAGTAAGCACAGACAGAAATTATTTTATTTATTATTAATATCTGTTGCCTACGTTGTCGAAATTAAAAAAAAAAAAATTGGTATCAAGTTACAATTTTGCGGTTTTTGGTTTTTGGTTATTCGATTATTAATATTATTCGCTTTTCGTTGAAAAGTAACTATCCCTAGTTGCTGCTTCTTCATTATTATTGTTGCTGATATTAAAAAAAAAAAATATCTAGAAATATAAAATAAACAGTTTTAGTTTTCATTTTTGTGTGGTAAGCGAGTAATTTAAGCCATGATTCTTTATAATCATTGACAATTGTAGTTACACTTAGGAAAACTTTTACACAAACACACACAAACACATTAAATGAATTAATTTGCTGAAGAAGCACATTGTTTATTAAAGTTTAACAACAAAGTAAAACATCTCTCACTCGATGTTCGCAGCAAAATTATTTTTCCAATTAATAAAAACAAATTCCCTGTTGAATAATTATTATTTTTTTGGAAATAAAAATCTTAATTTATTAATTTTTTGTTAAAAAAATATTATTTGGGAAGATCATGCAATAAAATAAAAGAATTATTTCTTAACAATTTCTGTAATATTTTGGCCCACAAAAAGCTGTCCGTCCGCTGCCACACTTTAAAGTTTGTACAGTTTAATATTTTCGTAGCACTATTGCTTTTACCAAATTATGCTCACAATCATACCAAGTCACTCTCGCTGCATCGTTTCTCGTTTAGTTCACAGCTTCTGTAGACATGAGAATAAGTTCATCTGTACTTATATTACACTTAAGTCTATGAGTAAATAAAATGCATGTTGATTGCTATGTGGAGTTCACAAACTAGTGACTATGCTCCTAGCAACAAGCCGTATTATCTAATATGAAAAGTTTACATAAATGATCCTGCTTTCAGTTTCATCAGGAAATGAAAGAGTATGACTTCATTGATCGGTTTATCCCTCCTCGTGGTGCTCCTAGCTAGAACTTGTCAGTGCTGGAAGGAGGGCGAACTGTAGATAACTGTCAACCAGTTCAGTTTTAATATATATATATATATATTATGTACTGCGTATATGTATTTCTGTGTGGTTAGACTTAACTCCATTTATATATTTGATAAAATCAAAGAGGTCGGAAAACTCTCAAGGGGAAAGAAGTCAGTGTCCGAAGAAACTCCGGCTTTCACTAGACACGAATAAATCTCAAGAGGAGGGCGGGTTAATAAATAAAGGAATTTCGGCACGAAGTAAAAAGTTGCTTATATCGGGTTGTTAAATTTTAAGGGCCATTATTGAATGTGAACCCACCTAAACGTCAAGTTTTTCTCAATTTCAGACTAAACTCGATTTGAACCATAGAAAGATACACAATCGAGCAATACTCAGAATGGTGGCGAGAAATGGCAACGTTGGATGATCAATTTTCGAAGAAAATCATCTTCAGTGATGAGGCACATTTTGACCTCAGTGGATTCGTCAATAAGCAGAATTGCCGCACTTGGGCGAATGATAATCCAAGAGTGAAACAATGGCCACAATTCAAGAGCTAGAGGATGTGATAATTCGAGAAATTAACGACATACAACCTCAATTATGCCTCATCGAAAATTTGAAGTATCGGATGGAGGTGTGCCGCCGAGATCGCGGCAATAGTTTGTTACATACATAATTGAACCATACCAATATTATCCAAATAAAAAGAAATGACAATGATTTCCTAAATAATTTGTGTTTTATTCAAAATCAACAGCGGCCCTTAGAATTTAGCCACCCTTTATAATCAAAGTGCCCTAAGCTTGATAAGCACTTTAATAATATAAAACTGACATGTGTAAATGACACATGTTAAATTTGGATCTGATACAGGAAATTAACCTTTGACAAAGGCTAGTGAGACTCTGTAATTACTACATTCGAGAGTCTTAGTACGAGATTTAACTAAAGAGAGATACAGTTAAAATGCAAATCGGTTGGCTGTAATCACTAACTTTATAGTTACCTTTTCGACACCCTAGGCGGTACCTTCAAAATTTCGTACAAATCGTCTAAAATTTATCAGTTTAAATTTCATTATTCATTAAAAAAAAAATCTGTTTAGTTAAATATGTTTTTTTTTAATTCCTTCATTGATAAAATTTTTTGCATTTTCGTTTCAATTATTTTATTGTGTCCTTCTAATATTTTTCCCCAAGCTTGATTGTTGTTAATGAAATGTCTAAATGTTATTGCGATTTATTTCCTTAAAAAGTATTTTTCGAAAAAAATATTGCTCCATAATTGTTAAATGTCTACATCCAACGCAATTATAAAAGCTTATTTTAAAACAAGACTCAAGTTACACAACATTGATGCAACCCAACAACATCAACAACTAAATATAACAAGTTCATTAATAACCTGAGGCGCAATTAAAGAAACGAAAACAACACCAAATGAAATATTATATAAATGAAAAAAAAAAAAAACAATATATATTGACACAAGTAATTTAAATGTAAAGAACGATTTGCACTTCTTAATCAAATAAATATTTTTATAATTGAGAAATTTCAGTATTTTTGCTTAGGCTTCACTAGAACGTAAAATTTGATCAAGTTGCGAATGAAGTTGTTCGCTGTAAGGACTAGTTGACCATTTTCATTGATGAAATTTTTTTAATGAGATTAAACTCTGTTTTAAAAAAATTATGAAATTTATATTACAAATTTTTTGAATGATCGTGGAAACATTTGACTAAGAGGAGGAATATTGCTTCTCTTGACCGAACAATGAAGGGATGACCCACAAAAGATATGAGTAATTATTGTTAGTTCAAATATATTGATTTACAATGTTATTGTAAACTAGCCGTGTACGCCACGTCGTGGGCGTCCTGACAATATTTTGCTCGAATTTGCCTTGGAAGTATTGCACACCAATTGTAAGACTCATACTTTTGTAGTGCTTCACTTATGGTTTATGTATTTACTTTATATAAAGGTATCCATACCTGGAAAAAATTCTAAAATATATAAAAAATTCTAAAAATTATTGTAAAGCTGTGTTTAAAATATTTAAATAACAATGTAATTCCTCAAAGTGAAAATACAAATTTTATTCAATTAGCACCATCTGTTGCGCAATTTTGTTTAAAATATCACGCTTTCAAAAATAAAAGGTGCGCAACTGTATTTAAAATATCCAATTTTTAAACCAAAAATTTCTTCACCCTTAAACCGGAAAATGCGTACTTATACTGCTTTTTCTCCACTTTCTCTTGGAAGTGCGATATTTTTGCCGAAAAAAGTATCCTTCATTGGAATCAGGATGCTAAGGTACCTCCTCACAAAATTTTGTTAAAATCCATCCAGTTGTTTTTACGTGATGCGAACGCAAAAAAAGCAGACAGACAGACGGAAATGAGTTATTATTTTATTAGATATTAACACACTCGTACACGTTTTCCATTACTTCACTCATATCGATCTATGTACGAGGAGAACTTTATCAATCCTTACATAAAACAGAAAAACTATTTTTTTAGTACCCTTATAGTCTACGTTTAGCTAGATACACTAAATCCAGTGATTCTGAATAGGTTTGCCGAAACAAAATAAAGGCAATACCGATACACCAAGTAAAATTTGATTTAAGCTAAAATAAGACAGAAATTCTCCTTTAAAAAATGTTGGGAATTAATAAGAATATGCTTTCAGTATCTTTTTTAAGATATCACTATCTGCAAATCATTTTGCTTGTCTGCCGAAAACACCCAGATTCTTTGGCGGAAATCGAACCGGCAAACATGTGGGGCCTCGATGTCATTTTTGCAAAAAATGATCATTTCCTCAAGCTCATATTTTGCAAACCGTTTGAAATTTTGATATACTCTCTGAGGCAAAGTTGTAGCTCTTGTCATAAAGAAAAAAATTGTGAACATATAAAATCAAAAAACTTCATCTTCAAGGTCAAAATGGCAAAAAACTTTAAAAAATTCAAGTTTTTTTACCTTTTTTCCCCTGTTCAGGTCCATAGGTAGCAAACCGTTCAAAATTCAAGGAAATAATCAGCTACAAAAATGAACCTAAGATCTTAATAAACAACTTTCTAGAACATATGAACTTCCTAGGAATGATTATTATCACCGTTTAGGTAGCGCTTAGGTAGCCGCAAAAGTGAAAAATTTCCCGAAAATTTTTTAGCTACCTAAGCGCTACCGTGGCTTGCTTAATATTAGTCTCTGAATAAAGTGTTTATAAGCGCTCGTCTTTTGACTTTTACTTAGTGTTCTTTAATGACTTTTTTAAAAATGCTTACTGACTTACCTCCATACTTACATGTATGTATGTAAATGTGTTTGTACATATATGTATATGTATGTATATGAATATGAATACTTAATTAAAAGCTTCTGGATAACCAGAAGTCTTTTTAATTGCTTTGGTAATAACTAACGTAAATGGGTCACAGATGATCGTCTTTCAATGATAATTACTTTTTTCCACTTACTATCTCAATGTTTTCTTTTAAATATTTTGTTCACGGTTGGACGCTTTGCTGGTCACTCATTTAAACGTATATGTATGTATAAAGAAACAAGTAACAGTGTTCGGCCGTGTCGATTTTTATATTCCCTTCACCATAGTGAGTTTTTAATGTAGCGTTTTTTAATCAAAAAAACATTTATTATTTTTTTTATTATTTTTTGGGCGTGTGAGGTATCACTTGTGTTTGGGACTTGCCGGACTTTTTCATTTCCTGCAAAACGGGAAAAAAATAATTGCATTTCCGGTAAATCCCGGGAAACAATCAGTTCCTAAAGAAATTAAGTTTACATACAGATGAAATTCCAAGACAAGCTTCAGTTCGTTTTAATCTCTCATTAAATTAAAATTACGAATTAGGTGATTAATATTAAAGAAAAATTAGCAAAATTTAATTGTAGACACTAGCACAATGAAATGTATTTTTTAGATCATATTACTAAACGTCAAAAGTTATATAAGGTCCTCAGAAAATCGCTGTTAACTCAAACAAACTGAAAATTGTAGAAAATAAACGCAAAGTAAATTATGGTTGAGGTGACCACAATCTGAGAGCAACATATTTTGATTGAATTATATGGTTGCAGTCAAACCATAATATTATTCAACATTATATAATTAACATATTATAGTTAAATTAAACGATTATAGTATGATTAAAAACTATGCAATGTCATATAGGAACATCCAACCAATTATTTTCTTTTTAATTTATTATTCTTATCAACGATTTCAGTTTTGTTAATTTAAGTATCAATGAAATCGTAATGTAAATTTTGTTGATATATAAAATACAATTTCTTTTTATTATTTTTCAAAAAACAAAAATCATAAAAAGCCGATGAATAAAAACAAATATTATTTCGTTACATATGAATAAACTTAACATATTTTTTTTATTATTAATATATTATGGTTAAAAATAGTATATTATTTTAGAATATTTTTATGAAACTTTAGTTATGGTTTGAAGTTAAGCAAAAATTGTATAGTTCAAAGCAACCATGTTGCATTTTTGGGGGTACAGTAACCATTTAATGATGAAATCTTAACTAAAATTTGTTTATAAGGACACAAGTAATCTTAAAAGCAACTAAAATTTGTTCATCGCAACCATATTATATATTATTATATTATATATTGTTACAAGGAACATAGTGTGGTTCTTGTGACGATACCACAACCTCCGTTTCATATATGGCGAAGGTTGTTACAAATACAAATTTTAATCTCGATTGTTGTTGCCATTAAACGCTTTAAAAATCTCAATCTGCCTATAAAACCATGTATGCAAATAATGTTTAATTTAAATAAAATACGAATACACCCTGGTCAATTAGTTTTGTAAACTTGTTAACATGTATGTAGCATCAGGTAAAACGAAACTTGTGTTGTTTTTGAAAAAAATATGTAAAAAATGTTGTCCGTAACACGTTTTCATGCGTGCGTTTATTTGAATGAAGGAAATACATTCGTTAAAGTTTAGGAACAAGTATTTTTGTTGTTTTTTTTATTATTTATTTTACGTTGGCGTTTTTTATATTAATTGTTTAGAGAATATATTCTTTTGAGTATGCACTTCACAAAAAAATTTAAATATTTCCAACTTCAAATAATGTGAAGTGGCATCAAAAGTACGGTAAGAAACAAATTAAACCAAGAACAAAATGTTTCATAAAAAATAACCAAGAGTAAGTCGGACTCACACACGTAACACCATACAATATTTAACTTCCAGTAAAATTAGCAGAAATAAGCTTTCCACATTTTCCTACTAGTTTTTAAGTGGTTAACAACACTTTTTTTCGTACTCATATAAAATTATCTTAAAAGCAACAACAAAAACATGATATACAGTATATTAATAATATACAACTCGTACTCATCACCATTTTATACTACTGTTTATATTTTATCATCAAAGTAAGCAATACACTTGTCTGCAATGCAAATTTGACCCCATGAATGGGAGTGTAACACTTATTGTACTCTTCACCACAAGTGGAAAATAGTATACATATTTTCATTCCGTGTGTAATTTCTGCAATACTCATTTCCGAACCCATAATCTATAAATATATATATTCTGGATCGTTATACATAAAGAAGACGATTAAGCGATGTCCGTCTGTGTTCGGGTTGAAATCAAGTTTGCCAAGAAGATATACTGAAAATTTAAGCCCACCAAAATCTGCCAGGCATAGTTTCGAAAATTTCGCTAATAGAATTTAATAATTTCAGACCATTCTATTCGAAGCTGTCGCCAAAAAACCACGCCCACCTATTTTTTTGCGTTGTTTTTATTTTTATTGATTTTATTGAGTTTTGTTTTACTTTTTTTGCTAACTAAATATTAGACCGCTACCAGCAGATCGCATGGAATACATACAGATCTCGGGGGACCTTTTTGTTAGTTTTTAGATTGGTATGTGCTTCACTCTAACATTTCTACCGCAATATAGATTGCAGGAAGGTCCTAAAACTAAAATTATTTGTAAAAATAATTTTCTGAAAAATTTTTACAAAAAAACTTTCAATAAAATTTTTCCAAAAAATTTTCTATAAGATTTTTACAAATAATTTTCAATAAAATTTTTAGAGATAATTTTCGATAAAATTATTAATGAAATTTTTACAATAAAATTGTGATAATTTTTTTGAAAAAATTATTAAAAAAATTGTATAAAAAAATTTTTATAAAAATTGTATAAAAAATTTTTTTATAAAAATTGTATAAAAAAATTTTACAACAAATTTTCTATAAAAATTTTACAACAAATTTTCTATAAAAATTTTACAACAAATTTTCTATAAAAATTTTACAAAAAATTTTACAAAAAATTTTCTATAAAAATTTTACAAAAAATTTTCTATAAAAATTTTACAAAAAATTTTCTATAAAAATTTTACAAAAAATTTTCTATAAAAATTTTACAAAACATTTTCTGTAAAAATTTTACAAAAAATTTTCTATAAAAATTTTACAAACAATTTTCTATAAAAATTTTACGAAAAATTTTCTATAACAATTTTACAAAAAATTTTCTATAAGATTTTTACAAATTATTTTCAATAAAATTTTTAGGGATAATTTTCGATAAAATTATTAATGAAATTTTTACAATAAAATTGTGATAATTTTTTTGAAATAATTATTAAAAAAATTGTATAAAAAAAATTTTTATAAAAATTTTACAAAAAATTTTTTATAAAAATTTTACAAAAAATTTTCTATAAAAATTTTACAAAAAATATTCTATAAAAATTTTACAAAAAATTTTCTATAATAATTTTACAAAAAATTGTCTATAAAAATTTTACAAAAAGTTTTCTATAAAAATTTTACAAAAAATTTTCTATAAAAATTGTACAAAAAATTTTCTATAAAAATTTTACAATTCTTTTCTATAATTTCTATAAAAATTGTACAACAAATTTTCTACAAAAAATTTTCTATAAAAATTGTACAAAAAATTTGCAATACAAATTGTACAAAAAATTTCCTATAAAAATTGTACAAAAAATTTTCTATAAAAATTGCACAAAAAATTTTCTATAAAAATTGTACAAAAAATTTTCTATAAAAATTGTACAAAAAATTTCCTATAAAAATTGTACAAAAAATTTTCTATAAAAATTTTACAAAAAATTTTCTATAAAATTTGTACAAAAAATTTTCTATAAAAATTGTACAAAAAATTTTCTATAAAAATTGTACAAAAAATTTTCTATAAAAATTGTACAAAAAATTTTCTATAAAAATTGTACAAAAAATTTTCTATAAAAATTGTACAAAAAATTTTCTATAAAAATTGTACAAAAAATTTTCTATAAAAATTGTACAAAAAAATTTCTATAAAAATTTTACAAAAAATTTCTATAAAAATTGTACAAAAAATTTTCTATAAAAATTGTACAAAAAATTTTCTATAAAAATTGTACAAAAAATTTTCTATAAAAATTGTACAAAAAATTTTCTATAAAAATTGTACAAAAAATTTTCTATAAAAATTGTACAAAAAATTTTCTATAAAAATTGTATAAAAAATTTTCTATAAAAATTGTACAAAAAATTTTCTACAAAAATTTTACGCCAAATTTTCTACAAAAACTTTACAAAAAATTTTCTACAAAAATTTTACAAAAAATTTTCTACAAAAATTTTACAAAAAATTATATTATTGTGAAATTGGCACACATAACAGAGTAAAAGAGTATTTAACATTACTATGTTGAAGGATATATTAAATTCGGCACGGCCGAATACAGCACTCTTTTAACTTAAATTTGACAAATTAAGTGGTTAATATTATGCATTTTTATTATTTTCTATTTAGTAGTACTGGCAATTTATATTATATTTAGTAATACTGGCAATATACAAAATTAGTTACAACGCTGTCTAGCACCTAGCTTTGAACAAACCTCAATAGGTAATAGGCTCTGTATTGAACACTAAGGTTAACTTATTTGGTTGATAAAATCTAATAAATTTAAACGCGAAATAGAAATAAAATCGAATAGATAAAGCAGAAAGGAGCTAAAATGTCATCACTCTTACGCAAAAAAACAATAACAGTTTGTTTGCATCCAACTTCACTACCTAACTTTGTCATAATTGGATTTTTCAAATATTAAGCGTTACCGACGCGCTTAATATATTTTGTATTTGTTTTTGACAGTTAATTTGAGCTCAACGCCTTTGTTAAGGTTTGGCTGTTAATCGACACTTTTAGGTTAGTATTTTTGGAAATAATTTGAATAGAATATTTTAAGACTACGGCGATAAATTTCCGTTGCTTTTTTGTAAACGGAAGTATTGAGTACGATTGGGTACCCAATTTTTAAGGTATTGAGTATCATCGAGTAATTAAAGGTAGTAGATTTATATTTTGGGTATTAAAACTTTTATAATTTTAATTTTTCATTAATAGCGTGCTATTAACCCAAATTATAAATTTACTGAAATTGATTACTACGGGGTAAGCTAGTTTCGATGGCCATTTTGGTAAGTGCTCAATTTAGCATCATCAGGAAATCTTAACCCAAATTGTAGATGAGCTAAAGTTACTCTTTTGTTGATGTTGACATCACTATTATTTAGCGGCCATAAAAAATATACCTTCAAGTGTCAACCTATTACGGTTCCGGAGATGGAGGCTCGCGACATTTAGATAGAAAAACTATACTCATAGAGTTCTTGTTACGATGAAGTATTAAGTCATTTGTTAAGCTACACGAGCTTAGTTTTTTGACAAAACAATATTCTTGCAATAGGTTTTGACTTGCAGTGAAAATTTGAGAACTAAGTTCAATGTGAGCGCATGCATAGAGTTCTTGAATAATTTCAGCTCAAACGACAACTTTTCTTTCCCTTTAATCCGAAATACAAATTGGTTTTTGACCAGGAATGAAAGGATCTCATTATTTTGCTGTCGTGCACAGTTTCTTAACTTGAAGTCTATAAAAAAGGTACAGACGAGATTAAGTTTTGTAATTGTATCTTATATTCCCCTAGACGACATTGACATTGGCGCCTCTTGTATACAAATATAGTTTTATCTTTGGCTTAATTTAGCTTAAGGTCATAATTACAAATTTTTTAAAAAATTTTATATTCTGTCGATTTCGCTAGTTGAGGTTTTTAAAAAAATTTCCTACATATTAGGATTTTTTCTGTCATTTTTAAGAAGATTTTCGATTTATTTTTTATTTTAATTTTTGGACCAACCTGACTAGCCATGCATTTTTTTTGCGCACTATTGTTTATCAACTAAAAAACACATCAACAAAAAATTTTCAAAAGTTAACGAGAAAGCGGTAAAATACCGAAACAAAACAATAGGAAATTAAATGAAATGAAATGTAATTAAGGCCTTCTGTTTACAATAAAGTTCAACCTTTTTTTTTGGTGAAAACAAAAAAAAAAAAAACTAATTTTTCCATGTAAACCACACTCAAAGTTAAGTATTGTTTTCTTAATTACAATTTATTCAATAAAAAACAATAATTATAACTGCAGCTAAAACATTATTCAAGTTCAAACTTAATTTTTATTTTTTCTTTTTAACTTAAAACCCACATAATCCCATGCAATTTCGCTTATTTTTTTGCTTTATTCCATTGCATGTTTGTATTTCATATGTACACTGAGCCAAAAACTTAGCTAAATATTGTAAAATAGGGTGTAAAATTGATGAAATGTAGGTTAATACATAGCAAACAAAGTTTTTTTTTGTCAAATCTACGGAAGATTTTCGTAAAAAAATAATAATTTTATTATATTGAAGAAATGATAAAAATTTTTCCTTGTTGGTTTAAGTCATTTATAAAGTCATGCAGTTAATTTTGAAAATGGTATAAGTCATTTCAACCTTTCAAAACCACATTTCCGTTTAAAAATTATTATAAATTTCACAATCATAATAAATATGTACTTATTGGTTGGCACAATTTAATTGTCAAAAATTTTATTCCAAATACAAAAATATTTTTTAATCCTTTAAAATGTTCTTAATATTTCGAAACAAGAAATATATGACTTATACGGCTTTCATAATCAAGGTCTCATATATAGATTTGAATAAAAATTAAGTTGACTTAACTATTTTGCCGTTAAGGTTCTACTAATACTAATTTTTTTCGTTAATACAGGATGGGCCAAAAGAAACCAAGGGGTGTAAAAGTTTAATAACTTTTTTGTTTATTAACTTTTTTTTATTTTTTCTTTCAGATTATATAGACAACACTTGGAATTGTATTATTTAAACCAGAGATCAATTATTTTAACGCAAAGAGCATATCGCCGACATTATTGAAAATTTGATTATGAGTGATGAAGCTCATTTTCATTTGAATGGCTTTGTTAATAAGCAGAACTGTAGGTTCTGGGGTTCTGAAAATCCAAGAGCCATTCATCAACGCCAATTGCACCCCATCAGGTGTACAGTATGGTGTGGGATCACATCTGAAAATGTCATTGGGCCCTACTTCTTCGAGAATGAAGATGGAAGTGCTGTAACCGTAAATGGAGAGCGGTATCGGTTTATGATAGAAAATTTTTTACGTCCTGCTCTTGAAAACAGACCTGGTATGTGGTTTCAGCAGGACGGAGCCACTGCCCATACTGCCCGAGACACAATGGCACTTTTAAGACAAATTTTTGGAGAGCCCTTGGTTTCTTTTGGCCCACCCTGTATTACCCACCAAAATTGGTTCAGTGTACTAACGCATGAATGTATCAGGGTTGGAGAATTCAGTACTATGACTGATGATTATCAGTACAGTGACTGATGATGTTAAGTCAATGTGACTTTAAAAAATTGAAATTTCAGAAAAAATTATATTGTAGGCGAAAAAAACTAACCAATAGCCGGGAAAAACATCTAAATTATTTCGAATTGCATCAAAGAATTTAAATGGTACAAAAAATCAAAAATTTAAAAAAAGCCGACATTAAAAAAAGCAACTAATCAACAGCACTTGCACAACACTGCATAGAATACCAACATACACCAAACTTTGATGATATTTAGATTCCAGGTAAAGAGGAAGAGGAAAATAAGAGATTAACGTTGGAAAGTTTGAGAATTTAACAAAAATCGGAAATTGCAACAAATACAAGAGAAAATAAAGACAATAATAATCAGCGTTGCCACAATGAAAAATATTTTCCTACCCAAGTCATCCCTAAAATCTACCAAAACCTAGCAAAACTGAAAAAAAATAACTACCAACATTTTTTTATCATAAATTAATTTTCAACTACACAAATTAGTTTGCATTGCTTTCATAATATCATTTACTACTTTCTCTTTAATTCATTTTAGAGTAGGTAAACTTATACTTACATATACATATATTCACCACTATCGCGAAAAATTATTCCCATGAAAAACTCCCAAATTTTTTATCGTGAATGATTTCTACCGTAAAATACAAGTAAATTTGTTACTGGAATTACTCACGATAGACAATTTGGGAGTTCTTTTATGGGAATAATAATTCGAGATATGGGTGATTGTTGCAATTGTTTTAGTAAACTGCACTTTTTTGATAAATAATAATAAAAATAATTAAAATTGACGAACAATTTTTTCTACCAAAAACACATAAAAACTGGAACAAACCAACTAAACTACCAAATCGTTCATAAAAACAAACTACCAATCTTGGTCTAATCGGAGCAAAGTGGCATCTCTGATACTAATGCAAATTACACCATAGAAATTGTTCAATTATAATTCAACAGTGATCTGAGAGGAGTTTATTTAAGTTTATTTGCATTTATTTTAACATTTTAAGTTTTTGTTTTGTATTTAAAATGTTGCCAGATTGAATAAGATTTTCCTGAAGATGTTAAAAAAAACTGCCAACGAAGCGTCGGAAAATTAATATTAAATAAATAGCCTTTTTACCTATTTATAAAAGAATATAAGGTCGATTTCCAATAAAAAATAGTTAATATTTTTTGAAAAGTAATTTAAAGAGTTCCCTAGTTGAAGGGTGTCAATCGGATCCTATTAATATTGCTCTAGTGAGCCACGTATAGTGACTTATTTTTTTTAATCGTAATAGGTAAACTCTAGATATATTTATAGAAAGAGAATTGCTATGGCCGCTATAACTAATAATAAAATTAAAGGGTGTTCCGACAGTGACATGATTTGTACGTAAATAGCTTTATTTTATAAACCGAATAGGTAGACTCTTGAAATTTTTACAGTAGATGTGTTACTTCGGCCGCTATAAAAATTACTTAAAATTTAACGGTGTTCATTAGTGACATGCTTTTCATGAATATTACCTTATTTTTTGAACCACAGTAGATATTTTTATAGAAAGTGTATTACTATCGCTATAACAACAATTACTAAAATTTAAAGTCTGTTTCAATAATGAAGCAATTTTCGCGAACATGACTTTAAATTTAAAATTAAGGGGAGTCCCATAAGACATAAAAAATAAACAACTTGAATTCTTAAGTTGTACTGAACATAGTACGGAACCCTACGTGTGTGAGTCTAACTGATTTATTTAAATCTTGCGAATTAAAATATTTTCACATAATCGCAGAGTAGAAAAATAAACAAGACGCAAAACGACAACAAAATATAAATAATAAGAACGATTACTACATAGTTTTGATTTGTTTTTGGTTGTAAAGACAAACTGTATATTAATTTAAATGTAGAAAATAAATAAGAATAAAACAAAAACTTTTTGAGAAAAACGTTTTGCAAACGTTTGCTAAATGATTTTCTCATTAGGGTAGAGCATTTTTTGTTTTTGTTGTTGCTTCTTTAGACAACAATAGTACAATAAGAAACACATAGAATCAAAAACGAAGTAAATTAATTGCTTAAAAAAATACGTTTTTACTTTTGTACCGTTCGTAATTGTATAACTGCAATGGCATATCGAATACAATGCTATAGCCAACTGTTTTGTTTACGTCTTTGTTATTAAAAAAGGACTTTTTTAGTTTTTCTCAAGTTCAAAACGTTTAGAAAATGTAAAAGTTTATATCTTTGCATACACCGTTTGCGTTAAGTTTTGTTTATTTTCATACTCTGCTTAAAACACTGGACCACAATTCTCAATAACATACATTTGGTATTTTAATGTTTGGTAAAAAGTACCAATTTAAAAGTTCAACTTTCTATGCCTGATTTATAAGTACATTTGTCCACATGTGTGAGTGTAAGTGACAGCATTGTGTTAAATGAGTAAAAGTCTACATTGTCATATGTACATTCTCATTCAAATAAACAATTACAATATCTCAGGTAACAATGTCATTCAACTAACCATCCGAGTAATATTTATTTACTATGAACTGTAAGTATTTGTGGTTAATATTTATTTATTATTTATGTATTTCATTGTGAAACAAAATAAAAATTACATGCATGTAAAAAAATGAAATCATTATTTTTACTTAACCGCAAAAGACGTTACAGCAAAGTAAATAGGAAATGAATTTGAAATAAAAAAGTTGCCTTCGGAGTCATTAAATTTAAACACAGAATATTTAAATTTGTCATTGTAAGGCTTAAAATATTTTGCCAGAAATTATAACGTTTATGGATTGCATGAATTTTGAGATTAGATATTAAAAATAACCAATGTTTTACAAATCGCCAAAGAAATGGAAGAAAAATATGTATATGAAAAAAATTTAATTGGCATTTGTAAATTGCTACACTATATATTTTTACAATTATACGAATTAAGATAGATGTACATACATTTTGTTTTTGAGAATGGTACTCTAGTGTTTTAAGCAGTGTATGAAAACAAACAAACATTTTTGCAAACGTTTTATGCAAAGATACAAACTTTTCCATTTTTGTTGTCTCTTTTGATATGAGCAAAACCAAAAAAATAGTGTGACGAGGATGCCAATAAAACTATGGACTTTTGATTTATCTGCTTGTCTTGATATACCATTGCAATGGTACAATTGGGAACAAAGCGTGTTTTTGAGTGTTTAATTTAGTTCGTTCGATTGTGTTTATGTTTTGTTTTCTTGAATTGTTTTTAATTATGTGTTTTTTTGTCTTATGCTATTGTAGTCTAAATGAGCAAAAAAAAAAAATATATATATACATGTATATATATTTATATAAATCGTATAAGCTGTCATCAAACTGTTTAGCTAACGTTTGTAAAAGGTTTATTTTATTAAAAAGCTTTTGTTTTGTTCTCATTGTTTTCTTTTCTATCTAAGTACGGTTTAATAAATGTGTAGATTGTGTTTATGAGCTAAGTTGAATCGAGTGTTAACTGTAGCTCCAATTTTTTCTGTGAACATGCCAGCTGGTCTGACTAAACAGACATCTGAAAACCTAAATAGAGACAATTCTTATTCTGGTCCATAAGAATTACGTGTTATACCTACAAAAAGGTCTATATTAGCACTGAAGATATTGAATATTATTAAAAATCTAAACTTGATGCAAATGTTGACGTCACAACACATACACACATACATACATTTTCATTTGCTCAAACTAGAGGTATTACATATTTTAAAATAACTGTTTCCTACGAAATATATAATCAAGCCTTCCTTCTGGCCTAAAAATGCACTCGTACGTGAATTTATATATAGAGAAAAGGCGAGATCAACCAATATAGTCCGTTTTACTTTGTGTGAATCGAAATTGTCGATTCGACAATCCAAAAAAAAAACTAATTATAAAATCTGAAAATCAGCTAAATATAATATATCAAAACGTTCGGTTAACACTAAACTAACTAATATCTTAATTGAAAGCTTTGATATTAATCATCATATAATCGTACTAATAATAAATATACGTGATTTTTATATTTATAGATGTGATAGAGAAACCAAATTTTCTGGTAATGGCGTTTTAAATACTGTTTATAAAATCTTTTCATCTGAAAAAACAGAACCTAAATCTTATACTGATATAGAATTTCTTGAAGTCTAAAAAAACTGAATAACTCGATAGTATTTCTAACATGAACGTATAATCCACCAAAATCTGAGCAGTTAATTTATTAAAAGCATGGTGAAGCTATTAAAACCATGGTTTTAAAAGCTGGCCTCCATGATTCAATTTTTATTTTTAGATAAAATAGTAAATTTGATTTAATCATTACTCTTCAACCAAAACGTGCAGACCAATGTATAGAAACGATGTTAGGTGACGTTGATGCGAGTTTAATAATTTTTCTTCAAGCAAAACGAGCAACCTGTGTATAGAAACCAATGACGCGGTTACGGTTGCGATAATGGTGACGACGGTTACGGTTTTTGAGTTCAATAATTTTTCTTCAACCAAAAAGTGCTTAAAGTGCCTAAAGAAGTTTTCACTTCAAAAAAAATATACGCTATATTGTCTTGACTTGAAAGGATGTTTAACGATTATTTTTCGACATTGATTTCGAAATTTCTTCTTTGACTTTGTTTTAATTCTGAGGTCTCTGTTTATGTTGTTGTTTACAAACCAAGGTGAGTACGATAACAATCTTAGCGTTTTGAAATGATATCTTTGTAGAATTTCAATGTTGGTTTTGCTGTTTGTGCCCCAAAGTTGAATAGCATATGTCTATACTGATTGCAGGACTGCTTTGTATAACAAAACTTTGTTCTCCAGACTTAGTAAAGATTTAGGGCCTAATGGCCAGTACATTTTTCTTGTTTTAATGTTTAAGTGCTTACCTTTTACATGTTCTTTCTATGTTAATCATTGATTAAGATGAAGGCACATATATTTTACTGTGTCATTTTGAGGTATAACAGTTCCATTTAAATACACTAGACAGGAATAATTTTTTCTTAATATAAATGTCACACGAACAGATTTTCCGATATTTACTTTGATGTTACAAAGAATTACCTGTTATGTGGATATGCTTTTAATATAATATAAAATGGGGTTGGAATAAGATTTTAAATTTGTAAAAAAGACCAACGTACCATACTCTATCAAAGGTCTGTTCAATATCTAACAAAAGCTACAGAGCAATACAATTTTTTTTCTAATGCATCAGAAATATTATTGACAATATCATGACATTGTTCTGGTGTGCCATGTTTATGTCTGAATCCAAACTGGTAATCTGGTATTATTTTTTGTTGCTCTAAAATTGGCAGTTATCGTTTTAGAAGTAGCCTTTCAAAGGTCTTTGAAAAGCTTGTTAATAAACTGATTGGCCCATACGAAGTATCTTCACAATTTTGGCATATTTAACCTTAAAATAGAGTTAAATATAATTGTTAGGAACACCATATCTTTTTTTGTAAGTATTTAAGAACTTTCGAGTCAATATTGTCGTACTCTGGAGATTTGTTGTTATTGAATTTATTAACTACATCTTTTACTACTGGTAAAGTTATAGGTCTAATCGGGCGATCTATTTGACACTTAACATCTAAAAAGTAATGTTTTTTCTCTCTAACAGTTTTCATTGCCACCTCTTGACCTCAATAAAATCTTATTATTTGGAAAAACTAAACAACTATGTTGCCAAAACTTTAAGTCATACCTCCTCGAGATGGGGCTTCTAGTTAGATCTTGTCTCTACTAGAAGGCTGCATAAGTTAAGACTAACGAACTCTGAATATCTGTACTCGTATACCGCCGGTTTTTTTTTAACGATATACCTGTGTGTATGGCATTAATTAATAGTATTAGCTCGAGCGAGGATGATAGAAGACAAGGTTACTCCATCCCTAAAATAAAATTGAAATGAAATGTCTTCCTAATGTCTAATAATTCTGAGTGCGATTATAACTATAAATTATTAGAGTTATTAGCATTAACCACATAGACGACAGCAGGATATGACTACAACCTGTCAAAATTAAAATACACACGTTTATATATATACGTTTATAGCTACATGGCTACACGACCACCGTTGTGGCTGTAGCTAACTTATGCTAATTTCTATTTTTCTTTGCGACAATTCTATTTTATTCAACAAAAGAAAATGCCATAAAATTAAAAATACAAATTCATTTACAATCAAAAGGATTTGGGCAAATATATTTATTTGTGAATGTGTTGTTGATTTTAAGCTAATAGGCCTGAGGTTTATAAGTAAATAAAAATTCTTTTTATTTATTTTACCCGACGTTTCGTAGATTTTTTGTCTACTTTTTATTTGTTTTGATATATGTAGCTGTCGTCTGCAATATAATACAGTAGCTGACCACACGGCGACGATTGTAGCAAACGTCATTTGTAGTCGTGTAGCTGTGTAGCCGCTGTTATCTATGTGTTTAATGCTTTTAATATAAATTTTGAGTTTATTTGCAGGGCTGCCAATTTGTATGTAGTTATTTGAAGAAATTTGTTGATTGCAGACTTTGCAACCTTACATTGGACGAAAAACGTCATCTAAAGGGAAAACTAAGAAATACTTCATTACTGCAGTCACAAATGAATTTGAACTTCTCTGCCTAATTAAAAATGAATAAAATCAAATTCATTATAAAACAAAATACGATTTTACAACCCTTTGTGTAAAAAAATTCAATTCACAAGTTAATATTTTATTAAGATAAACCTGTTTAAAATATTTATAATTTTTACTTTCAAAAACAAAAAAAAAAAAAAGAAATAGTTTCAAGAAATTAAGTTAAAAATCCCACCTAAAATTCTTCAATTAACAAGTATGCAAATAATTATAAACTATAAATTAAATTTATAACGATTATAAATTAAAATATTTTGAATGTAGGATTCATGTTTTGAATTTTTGAATAGTGAATAGTGAAGCAAGCACTTGTTATAAAATTGCTAATGAAAATGACATTGTTGTAGGATTTCCTTAATCATAAACAAATCAAACACATAAAATTATTTTTAAAAACTCATTTGGGCAAAAAGAACAGCAAACTGCATTCACAGCTGTTCGTTCATAAAGCTGTTCATAACTAATTTAAAACGTTTTGTAACTTACAGAACGCGCTTCCAACTTTCCATTTCCTGGTTAATTCATTCACCATATTTATATTTTTAAATACATTAAATAGTTTATAAACCAACTAAAGAACTAAGAAAGAAAATATACTTTAAAACACTTCGTTAGAGGTGGATACTTTTAAATTGGCAGCACTGTTTTCTGTGATAGCTGATTTGACAGTTCCCGATTTTTTTTGAGGTTACTTTGATATGGAAATTTATCATGAATAGCATCACGCCAAAGCAACGTTTGGTCAAGCGGCCAAAAGAAATATTGCTATTGAGCCACAATTTCATTTGAAAATTTTGTTCAGTCATAGAAGCACACTTTTAGTTAAAAGGCTTTGTCAATGAACCGAATGCCGCATTTAAAGCGATGGTAATCTTGAAGCTCTTGTCGAATCGAAACCTACTACATCAAAAACAAAACTCACTCACTTAAGAGCCAGTGTAATCGTGGTTTCCACAGTATACTACCACACGTCGCGTCGCACAGCTCGCGATCAGGGTTGTCGAATTTTTTTTCACCTGTTCGCCAAAATCGATTTGAAAAATTGTCAAAATCCCTAAAACAGTTTGTTTGTTATAATTTGCCTCTAAAATATACAATTTTATTTAATTTTAAATCTCTCAAAGAAAAAAAAAAAAAAAAAAAAAGAAATAACTAAAATTCGCCAAAAATAGAAGAAAATAGTCAAAATATATTTTGTTTTTGTAAAATGATTAGTGAACACGGATTTTTACTTCATTTATCTGGAAAATAAATTTATCTTTTCAGGAATTCTAT
The DNA here is from genome assembly GCA_949628195.1 of Phasia obesa. Classification (NCBI taxonomy): domain Eukaryota; kingdom Metazoa; phylum Arthropoda; class Insecta; order Diptera; family Tachinidae; genus Phasia; species Phasia obesa. The sequence goes on along the minus strand of OX451217.1, from coordinate 70,829,216 downwards.
TTGTTAATTAAATCATCTTACAATATGAACAACAATTCAATCTTACAGCTTCAATATCTTCATCCATTTTGACATTCTTTAATTCAGTTAAAAAAGTGGACCAAAAATCAATGTAAAATCGCCAACTATTTTAAAAATCGCCATGACGCCAAATCCCAAATTAGGTCTCCAAATAAGTTTGAAAATCGCCACATCGCAAAAAATCGCCACATCTGACAATCCTGCTCGCGATACCATCTATTTACTGAGAGAAACATTTCGTAACCGAATAATTTTAAGAAATGAATCTGCTATACATAAATATATACGCATATATGTATTTTGAAGAGAATTCAAAAACATGTCGTGTATTAGGGGTTTAAAGGCATAATCTGGCTTAAGCTAATGTCAAAAAATGAACGAAAAGTCTGTCAAATGCTTAAGCAACTTATTGAAGAGTTTTAGGTGGCTACAATGTACTTACATGAATCTGAAAACAATTATGACACAGTTGCACATTTATTTTATTCGTACTTTTGCAAAATAATAATATTTGTCTGAATAAATTAAATTTGTTAACAAAAAGGTTTAAACATATTTTATATATCTAATACCATTCATATACCAATTAATAATTAATTTTATTACTTAAAAAAAAAACTTCGAAAGAAAAATGTAACATTTTTTGCTGTTTGTGTAATTTTGGCCAAAAGTACTAAAAAATACAAAAGTGTGCATCACTCAACCCATCTATACACAAACAATAAAATGCTCGTTCTTTTTAATTACGATTATAATACAACGCCTTCCTTTTTTCTTATAGAAACTTCTTTTTTAAACATTTTATATTAAATTTAGAAATTTGTTCTCTTCGTTCTCCATTTTTATAAATGTACATACATATCTATAACACAAAGCACAAACATCTGTTTCCGTACGGAATTTGCAATCGGCTTCGCACTTTGCTTAAGGAAATGAAATATTATGAAACTTAACGAAAAGTTTGGTTAGGTACATTAGTTTTTTTTTGGTTTCTGTCCAACAAAAATTGGTAAAGGGAAAAGGTACGAGACCAAACCACCAGGGTATGATTGCCTTAGCTTCCTCCAAAATCTGCAGCGTGACCTATACCTTCGTATAGCAAGTGAGACTCCAAATTCAGCTAGGTAAAGTTAATAAGAGTTTAATAGTGCTCCTCCAGTGATAAAAAATTAAGTTTAATGGTTCTCCTCCAGTGAAACAGTTGAGTTTAATGGTTCTCCTCCAGTGTAAAATTGAGTTTTATTGAGTTTTTTAAAATGGTGTTCCTAAAATGTCCGACTTATTTAATTAAAAATAATAAATAGGTTATACACTAGAGCACCAATGAAATATATGGGATTTCCAAAAGTATTATTTTTTGCACTCCCCGCGCATTTTCGGTTATCAGGGGATTAAAAATTGAGATGTGGATAAATATTTTGTTTCTAAAATGTAAACGGGACAGGCATTTAAGTGGTAAAAATGGCCTTAAAAAGCTTTAAAAAAGATGTCTGCATATATTTATCAATAACTCTGAAACTGAGAGCTTTTTGTAATTTAGTTATATAAATTTTTTTTCGTTATAACAGGACAAGTATTTTGTTCATACAAACTTTTCAAACACTATAAGGCGTTTGGTTTTTTAGCAGTTCAATTCAAAGTTTACCTTTAAACTGAACTTTAAGTGGCTCTCATTCATTTTTGAAGGCATGTAAATACGAACTCTCTTCATCACGAGATAGAATATTTTGAGCTCATTTAGTTTGTGAATAGAGGTTTTTAGAATGTCGACCATTATATGGCTTAATTACCAAAAACTGACTCATGCCTGTAATATTATTAATCAATTTTAATACTGAAACTCTACAAAGTGCGCAATTCCATTATTTGCATTTTCTAAGTGTTAGTCAATTAGTGTGATAGTAAATAAACATAATATTTTACCGATTAATCGATTAAACTTAAAAAAGTATTCGATTAATCGATCAGTTTTTATGTTGTTTTGAACGTAATTTAGTTTTTGAACGTAAATTCATTTACTTTATGATTATTGGACCAAAACGTGACTGTGGTCTAAAATATTATTAATAAACTTGCAAGATATAAACTTGCGATTTTATATGTTGATAAATATTATTTTAGACTAGAGACAGGTTTTGGTACGTTTATAGTTAAGTAAATGAATTTACGATATATATAATAACTAAATTACGTTCAAAACAACATAAAAACTGATCGATTAATCGAATAATTTTTTTAAGTTTTATTCGATTAAGCGGTAAAATATTATGTTTATTTACTATCACACTAATTGACTAACACTTAGAAAATGCAAATAATGGAATCGCGCACTTTCTAGAGTTTCAGTATTAAAATTATTTAATAATATTAGTGGCCTGAGTCCGTTTTTAATCATACAGCCAGAAAATGGACAACATTCAAAAAACCTTTATTCACATACTAAATGAGCCCAAAATGTCCTATCTCATGATGAAGATTGTTCGTATTTATATGCCTCCAGAAATGAATGAAAACCATTCAAAATTCAGTTTCAAGATAACCTTCGAATTGAACCGCTAAAAAACCACTAACGCTTTATCGCTGGTTTAAAGTTTGCATGAAGAAAATATTTTCCCCTTTATAACGAATAAAAAGTTTATATAACAAAATCACAAAAACCTCTCAGTTTAAGAGCTATTGATTAATAAAGCCACATATCTTTTTTACAGCTTTTTAAGGCCATTTTTAGCACTTAAATGCGAGGGGCCTGGGAAGTTTATGGTTTAGAAAAAAAATTATTTAATTTATTTTTTACCCCCTACATAACCGAAAATGCGCGGAGAGCGAAAAAGATAACACATTTTCATATATGGGTGGTCTATTATACACGATAACCAAAACGATTACACGTGGCTGATTAAAGCAACAGTACAGCTATTCGTGGAAGCCAATAAACCAGTGTGAATCAGACGTAAACCACTCGAAGGCCGAGCAACAAGGATGGCCTGATTGACTTTAAGGGATAATGACAATGACGCGCGCACGTGTTCCCCAACCCAGAGCTACTTTACGACAGTTAGGTACATTATAGTTTGCTACATATGATTTATGTATATGCATTGCCACAGTTGCTTAAGTTGGCTTAAGCTAGCTCATGCATATTATAGTTGGGCCTTAAGGCTTAATTTGTATAAATCGGCATTAAAAATAATTATTGAAAAAAATGCAAAACTCATGTAAAATAATAATTATTAAATTATTTTTTCTTAAAATTTATGTATGAACTAACATTGATATTAAATCAATTTAAAATAAATATAAAAAATAAACCAATTCAAAAAGCAGTCTTAATGGGTGAGCAAGCAGATTGTTACTTTTCAAATAAATATTTTAATTAATCATGACTTCATTTTTAAAACATTAATTCGCAATAAGAACAACAAAGAAACAATAAAAATCCCTTCACCGCAATAAAGATGAAATAATTATTAGTTTTTTTTTTTAACGCAAAATTATAATATTTCTACAAAAGCCTTACACTGGGAAATACAAACAAATTTCAAGTCAAGTACGCTCGCTGTATTTTTGAGTTCAGGGTTCTGTTACCCACTTCACTTCACTTTACACCCACAGGTGTGGGAGGCTTAAACAAAGTAAAAACGAGAACTTATGATGAGCAAGATTTATTTACTCAGTTCATTTCACTTACGATCTACTTAACGTCTTTTTGATTTGAGTCATATAAGACATTTATTATATTTTACATCATTTTATAATTTTCTAAACGTGACATTTTTAAAAACACTTATTGGTTTTCAATTTTGCGCAATACCGGTAGTAAAATTCATTTCGACAATGTCTATGCTCACTTATAGATTCTTTAAAAAAAAAAAAAAAATTAAAAATAAAATAAATTAAAAATAACTTACCAGCACGAAAAACTTCACCACAACCATCGCAACGGGATGCAAACTGAGCATCGTAACAGTTGCCACAATAGATTTTATCGGCCTTAGCGCCAAATTGTTTGTCCACCAATGACAGATGACACTTGAAACACAAGAAGCAGGCTTCATGCCAATGTTTGTCTTTGTAGGAAAGATCCTAAAGTAAAACATTGAAAAATTTTAAATAAAATAAAATTGGTAATGCTTTTTCTACATATTGTAATGAATAACTAAATAATTAGAAAATATGAAAAAATAGGGCGTTAATGCAAATGTATAAAGGTCTAGTTCGAGCAACGTTCATGAACGTCGCCGTAACGTTCACTTGTCGTAAGCTGTTGGTGTGATTACATTGTATACAGAATCAAAGTGCAACACTTTAGAAAAATTAAAAAATAAATTTAGAATTAAACTTACAAATGAATTTGTACTCCATTGGGATGAATGGATATTTTTGTATACCCTTCACTACAGGTGGAAAGGGTATATGTACATATATAAGTTTGTTATTCTGTGTAATTTCTACAATATTCATTTCCGACCCCATGAAGTGTATATATTCTGAATCCTTCTCTATGTGCAATCAACTTCTCTGTTAGTCCGTCCGTCTGTGTTCGGGTTGAAATCAACTTTGCCAAGGCACCAGAAGAGATACAGAAAAGTTAAGCCAACCCACCGTTCTAGGGTTTTTCTGTTTTGATTTGTATTTAAGGCCTTTATAGAAAGCAATACACATAGAGGTAGCCAAAAGGCCCACAGAGTGCCCTCTGGTAACCAGAAGCAGTCAAAAGACACATCAATATAATGAATATTTTTAAAGGATTTTTTGCTTTTGTCTGAAAATTCTAACGCAATTTAAAATTGCAGGAAAGTCCAATTTTTACAAAAAATTATTTTTTTTAAATTAACAAAAAAATTTACAAAAAATTTAAAGCAATTAAAAAAATTTAAAAAATTTTAACCAAAAATTTGTAAAACAAATTTTACAAACAAATTTAGAAAAACCTTTTAAAAAACTTAAAAAAACTACAAAAAATGTTTTATAAAAAATTCCGAAATTTTCAATAACACTTTTTTAATAACATTTTTACAAAGAGTTTCTATAAATTTTTTTAAAAGATTTTATTCAAACTGTTTTGTAAAGTAAAATTTTTACAAAAAAGTTTAAATATAAATTTTTACACAAAATTTTGAATAAAACTTTTACAAAAATATTTTCTATTATATTTTTACAAAAAAGATTTTTTATAGATTAAAAAAAAATTACAAAAAAATCTCAAAAAAAAAAGTTTAAACAAAAATTACAAATAATATTTTAAAGAAAATATTAAAAAAAAAGTTTTCCAAAAAATTTCTATAAATTTTTATAAAATTTTTCCAAAAAAATTTTACAAAAATATTTTCTATAAAATTTTTACAAAAAAAAAATTGTCTAAAAAATTTTTACAAAGAAATATTTCTGTAATTTTTTTTTTAAATTTTATAAAATTTTTCAAAAAATTTGAGAGAAGGAAAAATGTTTTATAAATTTTTTCAAAAAATTTTATAGAACATTTTTCCTTCCCTAAATTTTAATTTAAAAATGTTCTATAAAATTTTTCAAAAAATTTTATAGAACATTTTTCCTTCCCTCAAATTTGCCCGTTTTTACAATAATTTTTCCAAATTTTCAGATATCAGCAACAAATTTAAAAAATTTTATAAAATTTATTTTTTTATATATGTATATGAATATAAATGATGCTATTTCCTACCAAACAAAATAAGATTCACCTCAATATCATTTTTACGTTCAAAACTATGTGCTTTTAAATATAAGTATTCCCATACTTATCACACTTTTATCAGTTTATGTTACTGATTTCTGTTATGTTATGGTACTGTTACGGTAACATACACTGATAAAAGCGTGATAAATATGAGAATACTCATATTTAAAAGCATAATGCGGGCAAATTTGAGGGAAGGAAAAATGTTCTATAAAATTTTTTGAAAAATTTTATAAAATTTAAAATAAAATTTACAGAAATATTTTTTTGTAAAAATTTGTTAGAAAATTTTTTTTTGTAAAAATTTTATAGAAAATATTTTTGTGAAAATTTTATAGAAAATATTTTTGTGAAAATTTTATAAAATTTTTTGGGATAAATTTTTCCAAAAAAAAATTTATAAAAATTTATAGAAATTTTTTGGAAAACTTTTTGCTTTAAAATATTTTTTGTTATTTTCTTTAAATTTTTTTTTTAATTTTTTTTGTAAAAGTTTTATTCAAAATTTTGTGTAAAAATTTATATTTAAAATTTTTCGTAAAAATTTTATTTTACAAAACAGTTTCAATAAAATCTTTTAAAAAAATTTATAGAAAATCTTTAAAAAAAATTTATAGAATATATTTTATTAAATTAAGAAAATTATTTATTAATTAAGCAAATCAAATAAAATTTTCTGTGTATGTGTTGTTGATCAAGTAAAATGAAATGGCATAAAATTTGCAATATTAAGAAAAATGGATATTCCACAATTCCCAAAATAAGGACCAAAAATCCCAAAATTGGGATTTTTTACTCTTTTGCCCATAAAGCTACATACGGACTAGTGCTCATTAAATATTTTCAGAAACAATTAAGAGCATATATAGCTTTATAACTGCAGTCTTCTTTTATCGATCCCAGCTTTGGAATTTTAGAATATATAGACTAAAGTCAAAATGTCGTTGTAAAATAGGTCATATTGTTAGCTTACACAAAAATGTAAAATTTTTATATAGTCCTTAAAAAAAATTTTCTATGAAAAAAAAAACGTTAACGACCTTTTTTGGGCTAAAGTACACAAAAATGCAATAATTTTGGATTTTTTAAATTGAAAATCATCTAGTTTTTAACTCAGCAAAGATATAATCTTCAAACTTATCAAAAATATTTAGAATTTGGCTCGCTAACTACGATAAAAAATTTGGTAAAAATTGTACCCAATATTTTGAAAAAAATGGACCAGGGTAGCGAAAAATCACAAATTTTATTTCTTAAAAAGCTTATAACTCAATCATTTTGAATTAATATTTGCAAATTTAGATACTATTTTGTAGGTATTGACAAGACCTTTAAGACCATGTATAATTAAAAAAAATCAGAATAAAACTAAAGAAGTGGCAAGCTGTAAAAGAATTTCCAGGTGCGAGGTTCCCAACTTTGGGACCACATAGCGCCACCCCTGGAGGGTGTATGGTACCCACCTTTAAAACTTAAATCCAGATTCTACTTTGCTATGCGCATGTCAAATTTGGGATCAATCGGCCTAGCCGTTTATAAATTACTAGGTTATTTACAAGATATTTTGATTCTGCCCCATTGTGCAGTGTTGGGATCTGACAATATAATAATTTCTAATAAATTTCTGCCCAAGTTAAACTTTATAAATAAATAAAAACAAGTATAGTTAAATGTGACAACTTTATCACATTTTGTTAAAAGAAACTACTTTGGATAGTGTTTAGTTGTAAGCATCATCTATTTAACCAACCAAACTCAGATAATAGAATACGAGAAAACTGTATTCAATCATCAATCGTCAGTTGGTGAGAACGGTCTACCACAACCTAAAGATTCCTTTTTTTTATTTTTTTTTTTTTATTTTAAGCCAACCTTCGGTTAGTAATGAAAGCTACTTTTTGTTTTTATTTGTTTTCTTCCAACATTCGATTTTAGATAATACTAATCTATTATCAAACCTAACTCTGTTGGTTAAACATGATTGCGCGGTGCTTTGCGATTTTTAATATTTTTCGCAGCAAGAATTATAAAGTTTTAGAAACCATTCGAAACTATATAAATCTCTGTTAATATCAAATAATATAAAAATTTTCTTTATTTTTTAGAAAACAATTTTACATTTTATACTTTTTTGGACTCGTTCTATCAAATTCTTTCGCTCTCCCTAAGGAAAGTATGCTATTTTTCTACACAAAATGCACTTGATAATGTCAAAAGGTTATCGTTTTATATATCATTTTTATATTTAGGTGATACGAAGCAATTTTAAACATCGTAAAAAAATTTTTTAGAGATTTTGATTTTAAATTAAAAATTAAAAAAACTAAATTGGCGGTAAATTATTTGAAACAAATTTTTGATTATTTTCATTATTAGCTTTACACTGAATTTTCTTTTTGTGGTACTTAAAAATAAAAAAAAAAATCTTTTCGTTTAAAAAAGCCCAACTGTTGAAATTTCTTAAACTTGGCTTTGTATCAATTGTATTTTATCCTTTCCAAATAATAAGACGGTTTTTTCTAGTTAGAGTTACAAACGTAAGCATTTTAATGTTTAATATGTTTAACTGTGCCTACCAATAATATGTTTTATTATAGAAATTAAAACACCATTATTTACTTATAAAGGGTTCTCCAACAGGGACTTTGGAACTTAAACAGTTGATAGCGACAATATTGTAGAAGCTACATCTGTCAATTGGCTGTCATTTATTCAGTCTGTTTGGCCAAATTAGGTGAATAAATTGGAGCAATTAGGCCCATTCATGGTTGAATGAGTATGTCAACAAGCCATATTGTCGAATTTGGAACGATACCAGTCCACATGAGATTCAAGAGTGTCTAATACATTCTGGAAAAGTCTCACTTTACTGTGTTTTTAGACTGGCGGCGATATCGGCCTGAACTGCATGATAAAGTCACCAATGTCAAGTGGTTTTAACAGGATAGTGCTACGTGCTACACAGCTCTTGTCTCACTAGACATTCTGGTCATGGTCATCTCACATGGAGGTAATGTGAACTGGCTACCGAGATCGAGAGATTTGAGGCTGATAGACTTCTTCTTACGGGTTTTTTTTAAGTCGCGTGAATAAGCCACAGCGGCCCTGATTTATGCGCCAGAGTAATGAAATTTCGACATGCGGGTCACCCAGCGAAGTCGTTGCGGACCCTTCCACGATATTATATTCCATATGCAACGGTTACCCCCGGGGTTCCAATTGTCACTGCAGGAATATGGCAAATGCTTTGACGCGGTTCACTCGGGGAAAATAGGGGCACCAGACGCTAGGGTTCCTAGAGCCTAAATCTGGAAGAAAAGGTCTGTGTGTTAAAACATACGGGTCCTCTTCGAGGCCCGACCAGTGCCCAAAGGACTGGTACCACGGGAATCGGTGGCCTCACAGAGAGCCTATCCTCTCTGTGACCGGTTATTGGTGAGATCCCCTTCGGGGGTACACGTGGTGGTTGTGGTTTAAGATCGATTAAGTAGGTAAGGTGCAAGGTCGATCAAGTGTGCTGTTGCACTCTCAACAGACGGAGTTTGGATAGTCTCCAAACCCCTAAGCAAGAGGTTATAATGTGGATCTAGGCTTGCCTTGGAAAGGCTTGCCATATTATATAAATTGCTACTCATTGTGACTGTATCACACACAAAACGCGATTGGTGGCAATCGTAAAGTGTTGTTAAACTACACAATGGGGGCGCTAGTCTACGCCTAAGTTTCACTCGGTGGTAAGACCACCGTGAGGTTAGGCCGAGTAGGCAGGTACTCACGTTAATCTTGTTCCACAATTCCATATGCAACGGTATTGTTAGGCCTTTCAAACGAATGCAAAATTTCGATGATAATTCACATTTAATTTAATTTTAAAGATAGACAGAGCCTAATCAACCTTATTATTCAAGAAATGTTTTGGCAGTGAAGATTTTAGTTAAATACTAGTTATTTGATTTAGTAAAAATTGGCTTCCTGATCTGTGTAGTTGCTTGCAAAGACAAGAAAACTAAGCCAACAAAATCTCCATAGGATAAGATAAATATTTTTATATTTCCGAAGTAGTAAAAACATTTTTTAAATTATTAAAACTATTTTAACTATATCTCCTTATGTATTTTAAAATGGTAAGAGGCCCACTGTGAACTTCGCTTTTTTCAATTACGTAAAATTTTATTTCGAAACGCTTTTGGTATCTCCAAAAGTTTTAACAAAAGCTACATATACTAAGGAAGTTTGTAGCCTTTTTGTATTTCCAGCGCAGTAACTTTCAATCCGTTACTACCGTCGAATTTTTAGCAAGGGTTTTTGTGACAGCCATTGAAAGTACAAAACATCGTTAACATCGTAAACCATCCCCAAGCAAAGAAAGACTGAATAAATACTATGGGCACTTTGCACCATTAATTTTAATATGTGGTTAAAACGTGGCTGACTGTGATCGTACCAGCATAAACACATTTAGGTCAACCAAATGAGGTCGTCACACTAAAAAAAGACGATAAAATTCATAGAATGATATTGAACGATCAGAGAATATAAAGTGCATGAGGTGGCTGAGGCAGTAGAAACCTTAACCGAGCGAGTACATCACATTTTGCAATGCAGCATATACTGCAGATTTAGCATCTTGCGACTATTTCCTTTTTGCAAATTTCAAGAAACGGGTGGTAAGAGACTTGGATCTCCAAAAGAATTTATCATTAAAACAAAAGTCTATTTTGAAGTCTTATTATTTAGAAGCAATAAAAAAAACCAGATAGATATATGGTGGATTAAATGTATCGATTTTAAAGTAGTTTTATTTTATTACCAGCAGTGCTGTCGCTGTCTTTACTTTAGACCTGTGAGGTATTTATATGTATATATACATATATGTATATAAATAAAACCAGTTCTCTTTAAAGTTCATATTTACGTATTTATTATTAAAACCAGTTCTTATTTACTTAGTAAAAAACCAGTATTCCACAAGTTGTTTATTACAGCTTCTTGCAGTTTTTGCATTTAGTCTTAAAATCAATTCTAGTTTAAGCAGCGTACTGTTAAGACGAATAAAGAATTTTATAAAAGAGTTGTCTTTTAATATAAAACAAAAATTGTGAGCAAAGTCATTACAAGACCAAGGCGAAGTCATACCAGGTGGAGGCGATAGCCCAGCTGATTATTTTTTGCTCTCGTTTTTTTTGCTAATGTCTGGTCAAAAATTCATTGTTTCAAATCTAATGTCAAAGTTGTTGTTTTGTTGTAGTTGTTGCCCTACTGCTCACATCTGGTATGAATTCGCCTTGCTTTAGAGATACCCGTCTCTGGGTAATTACTCAAGATGTCACAAAATTTTCCGTTCACAAAAATGAAAGGTGCTGCCAAGTCATATAAAGCGGTAAAACTGTATATTTGTTTTTTATATCTACTTTCTCATGGAAATGAGATATTTTTACGGGGAAAAAATGCTGCAGAAGGGTACTTCCACACAAAATTTTATTACAATTCATCTAGGGCTCTGACCGACAGGCAGATAGACAAAAAATTTGTGTTCTGCATTTCATATTGATTATTATCTGTATCAGTAACAAACTTTTAAAAAAATATTTCATTTGGAGATACGCTCCTGTTTCATGTATAGAGTTAGATATACTGAGATATAAGCAATTTAGAAATATAAACTTCAGAAAAAATTTATAATAGTGAATTTAGAGATCTAATAAACCACGAACGTTTTGGACTATAAAGAATTCACTATACAGGATTATCCTGTGGAAAAACAATTGTAAATGGCATTGACCGTTGACAAACAAAGTTTAGCAATAAATTAAATCTTTAAAGCTAAATAGCTCTTAAATATTCTTCTCTTCTTCGGTTCTCCTATAATTAGTCAATTTTGATTTACTCTATGTGCTTAATTAAACTGCACATATTTTTGCAAAATATTTTAAAGGCCTAGGTCCTTGTCTATGGTTCTTCGAAGTTTTAAGCAAATTTAAACCAGTATTTGAAGTTTTTTGTTTTTTTTTTATTATTGCCGAATACATTTATGGAACGACCCATATTGATAAAACAAATTTAGCTTATTGCAACATTGTCTTAAAGCAAATTTATGTAGTTGAAGAGGCTAAGAAAGAACAATTAAAAATTCGTTTGAATAATATTCTGGTGATGCAGTTCATTCATTTTAATTTACAGACACATTTTTTTCTAAGCAAAACTACAACAACAACATGTGGCTGTGCTGGTTGTTTCTAATGGAATTCTCAAATCATCTTGCGTTTGAGTGAATTTAGAAAAACATTTATTTTGTGAAGAAAAGCCAAAAATAAACATAAAAATGATGTAATAAGAAATATTTTTCTACTTTGCTGAGGAGAGGAGGCTAGAATTATGATGATTTTAAAAATACATAGTATTTCACTTACCTTGGAATCGATACCAATGATCTTGTTGCACTCTTCACAAGTGTTGGCAAACACATTCTCATAACATTTGATGCAATAGGGATGGTCATCACGAATTACATAACGTTGGCCGGTAAGACTTTCATCACATTGCCAGCAACAGAAGTGGCCAGAATGCCAATCCTTATCCATGGCCTTCGTATATTCACCACTGAAAATTAACTGCAAGAAATATAAACAGAGAAATGGGCAACATTGTAATCCAGATTCTAGATTTCACTATTTTTTTCACATTTTTTTTAAGTTTTATATAATTTGTTTATGTGGGTGTGTGTGTTATAAATATTGGTTGTTGCTGTTGTTGTTTTTGTGTTTGTTGTAGTTTTGTATTTTGTTTGTGGTGAAGAGTTATATAAATAGTAGTAGTGGGTAGTAGTGGTGAGTAGAAGAAAAACATAGTTGTAATTTTTGCAGAGAGTAAGAGGTGTAAGGTTGGTGAATATTTGATTTGATTTTTCAGTGCATTTTTTGATTTACTTTTTATTATTATATAAATTTGTCACTATTTTTTATTTTAATATTTAAAATCTTTTTTAATATTTTTTAAATTATTTTTCATAAAAATACTTTAAATTTTCTTTCAATTTTACACAAATTTTTTCATGTTTAATTTATTTTTTTTTACATTTTATCTGATTTGGGGAGATAGTGTTTGGAGTATTTCTTTGTTTCGAGTTGTTATTAGTGAAAATTATTTGTTTAGAAATATTTTATTGTATATATATCTTAATACCTTTTGTTTAGTTTAAAGGGAGTTACGTGTCGTTTGTAAAATTCATTTTAAGTTTTTCTGTTTGAATATTGAATTTTGTTTTATTGATTAATTTTATTTTTTATATAAAAGTATGCCAGTTGTTTAAAATAAACTTGTAAAAGTTTTGTTTTATGTTTAAAATTCTTTATACTTATGTAATCAGGTTTTGTGTAAAATGGTATTTAAAATATTTTATTTTAGTATTTTTTATATCAAAAATATATGGTGTTTTTTAAGAAAATATATAAAAAGATATATAAGTCATGTTGAAGGGAATTAAAATTCTTGAGAAATATTTTTAGAGGTTACAAAGTTTCTACACAGAAAAAATTTGCAACCAATTAAAGAATTTAATTGATTTCAGACTAAAATTTAATTAAATACATAATTGATACAATTATTTGTTTCATTGAAAAATTTTTAAACAAATACATATTTGAATCAATTACAAAATTAATTAAAAGTTGTTTTAAAACCAATTAAAACCTTTAATAGGTGCAACAAATAGTTTCGGTGTAATAAACAAATTGTTTTATTTGAAATTAATTACACAGAAGAACACCGTTTTAAAGTTTGAAGAATAAAATTTAAAATTTGAAAAATTGAATACCTTAATAAAATAAAAACAAGATAAACCAAAAAAATTGCAAAGCTTTTTTTAGAAGTTGATAACAAAAAAAAAAAAAAAAAAAATAATAATAATAAATAATTGCATAGACGTTACTCCGCCCAAGTTTGTAATCATATGTAATTTTGTGTTATCAAAATATTTGTTATTTCTTTTTAAAGACAACGTTTTTGGGTTTTCTCCAGAAAACATCCAGCGTGTTTGGTGGGAATCGAACCTACAACCCCTACACTCTTAGACCATAGCACTATCATACAGTCTAATTTGATTTGTGAGTTTTGATAATCAGTTGAAAAAAATGGGCGTGGCACCATTCTAAGCGCTTTACACATGTATGCAATATTTTAACTCAATTGGAAAGTGGTTCACAATTTGTTTGTAGACAACGGAACAGGTGAAACCTTAATTTTGGCTTTTTAGGGTTACGCAATCAGAGAATGCCAACGAAGGCATAACAATATAATTCTAGTGGTGGGCTTATCTACACCAATGAATAATGCTCAATATCTTCACAAGTTTTTTTTAATCCTCCAAAACTTGAAAGTTAGTTTTAAATATTGTACTGTGGTACGAAGCCCTTCGTGTGGTCGTTTTTGTTTTAGATGAGAATATTTTAAACAGGCAATTTTATGTTTCATAATTTTATAAAGAATAAAATAAAAAAAAAAATTGTAGAAATATATAAAATATGTTTCCATCCTATTAGTAGTTAAAGAAAATAAAAGGACTGAAGCCTTACTTTTGCAATTCAAATTGAATTTATAATATTAAAATTTAAAAAATAAATTTTTCCTGGGCTTACGAATATTTAAAAATGTGAAGATGTTTATATCCACAATTTTAAATTTTTATGTACAAAATAAAAAAATTCTTGGCAACTTTTTTATGATATCATAGTTTTTTTTATTGATTATCAATTTAGAATCTCCAAAAAATTATAAAATAAAATAAACAAATAAAATATTTCATTTAAAAAAAATTTATTTTAAATAAAATATTTTATTTTAATAAAAAAATAACAGAATTTTAAGCATCAGAAAATTTTGTTCTTATTCTTTTGAAAAATCTTAGAAATTTGGAAAAATTTAAACTCTTAACCACTTTTTTTATTTTTGTGAACGGCCATCTTTAGTGCTTTTATATGCACAAAATAAAATAATTTAATTAAAATTTCGGAATTTTTATTAAAAAATTTATCACTATGGATGCTCTGGGTCTCTGAGTGGAGGTACCATTTTTGGCACAAACCTGCCATTAATAAAAATTAAATTATTTAAAAAATTATAAAAAATAATTTTGATTACAAAAAGTTATGAACAATTTGTATAATAAAAACGTTTAAATGTTTTTTTAATTTCAGAAAATAATTTAAAATATTTATAAAAATTAAAAAAAAATAAAGAAATTTTTTTTTTTTAGTTTAGGTTGTAAAATTATAAATACAGATTTTTATATTACAATACATCAATAAAATATATAAATATTTTAATAAACTGAAAAAAATATTTGTAGTTAATTACAAAATTCACAAACAAACATTACACATGTGTATTGCATTTAAAAAAAAAAAAAAAAAAAATCCTTAAATTTTTTTCCAAAAAAGAAAAAAAAAACTTCAAATGAACTTTATTTTTCTTAAAGCGCTTATTTTCACTTTAACGACACGTACCCCCTTTCTTCATTGGTTTGTTCAACTTCGGTTATTTGAACTTCCGATTCGCGGCGCTTAGAAGTTTTCTTAACTTTCTTCGTTTTCTTAACTTCCGTTACATTTTGGATAATTTCAACATCCGCCATTTTTTAGTGTTTAAAATAAATATTTTTATTACAAAAAATAAGAAATTATTATTAAACGTATGTATCTGTATGATTTTGATGTGAAATCTCTTTTTAACCGTTAACGTATGTATACCGCCCGCGTTTGACCGACTAAACTTTTTTGCTTGGAATTTTCTATTTTGGCCAACGAATTCGGATTTTTCTTTCTTTTTCTGCACAGCTTTGCTCTCCGATTTAGCTTTTCTTTCCAATTTTTTTTTTCTGAACGGAATGTTTTTCACTTTCTCACTACAGAATCTCAACTGTGTGGCCGCATGTTTATTACAAATTTAAATGACTTTTAGGAAAATATAGAGCAAAAATAAAAAATACACACATTTAAATAAAAACAATTTTAATCCTACAGTGAGATACATAACATTCAGCATTGATATTTGTGTTCTATTTTAGATGAAACAACAAACAATTTTATAAATAATTAAATCAAGGGAGGCGAACACACTGAAACACAGCGTGGTCGCACCAAAAGTACAGAAAATAAAATTATGCCAATTAAATCTTTTATATGGAAAAAAATTCAGAATATTTTTATTGTTTTTAGAAAGTTTTTTTTTTGCCAGGCAAGTCTTAATTTTTGTGGTAGAGAGAGAAAGATGTTCAAGCTCTCTCTTTTTGCCCCGGTAGGCTTGTAGGTAGTGTGCTACTCTATCAGTCTTGGGTTGTGGGTTCGATTTCCATCCAAGCCTCTGGTTGTTTCACTAAAGCCAGTGAAGATCTTCGTTACTATGCTCGGTAAATTAAGTTAAATTATAAGTAATTTGTAATTGTATTGTAACATTTAATAAATAAATAAAATATTTAGGTTACGAATTTAATGTTTAACATTGCCTGGATGTCAAGAGAATAAAAGCCTTTTCCAAGAAGTGCCAGTAACATGTCAACCTTCAATCGTATGAGAAGTAAAAACTTCTGGAGTCCATTCCTAGATATTATTAGACTCTACAAGTATTCAACTGAGTTCCTTATCGGAAGGAAAGGTTAAGAAAAGAAAAATAAATCCGAGTCTATTGGACACAGACACAGAACTCCACAAAGCCGAAAAATATGAAATTGCTGTTGGGATTATCTAACTAAGGCAGAAAGAACTGTGTTAGCAAGTTTAAAAAAGTATTAACCGTTGCACAGGGCACTCTATACACTCTGTACCCTACACTCTAAGGATTTTCCAAATTAAAGCGTCATTTCATATGGGGTATACCGAATTTGGAACCTGTGCATGTAACACCGCTTTCTGGCCGACTTAGAGAAAATGTAAGCATTTAAAGCAAGATATTTTTGCTACAGAAAATAAAGTTCTTACATGATTTAATCAAGATTAACGTCAGCACTTAGCCGTGTTGGCCCTTATTGGACGGTGTTCTTACTACTTGGTGAATTTATAAAATGTAGACTATTAGCCCCATTGCGTTATATATACCGCACACTATACAATACAAGCGAAATGAAGCGACAATAGCACCACCTTAAATGCACAGTGCACAGTACGTACGCAATGGGGAGCATTTTATAGAATATGATAAGCCTAGACCCATGTCCTAACCTCTTATTTAGGGGTTGGAGACTATTCAACTACTTCTCTGCATATATTAATTCAAACCACAGCCAGCACGTGTACCCCTGAAGGTGATCTCAGCAAGAACAAGTCATAGAGATGAGCGGCTCTCTGTGGGGCTACTGGTTGCCGTGGCTTGGACACTGCTCGGGCCTCGAAAACAACCCATAATAAAACAGACCAGTTCTTCCAGATTAAGGTTCCACGTGCGCCCATTGAATCTAAAATTTCAACAACTTGTATTTGCCGTTTCCGCCTTTGGGAATCGGAAAACCACAGATAGCGGTTTTTTTAATTGCTACTAGAAACGCGATTTTAGTCGATCGCGAGCAAATGGTAGATATTAACTAATATTGGAATTCTGCAGAATGTTTTGCGCACTAACTTCGGTAATTAAGTTATCAGCCGATGTCAATTTAACGCCTAGGTGCTGCAATTTGACTTCTGTAAATAATCCGGTAACGATTTGCATCCTTAAGGCTAATATCGTGAAAATCATTTGTAAGATACTTCGAAGCCAGCCGCAACAGTCACACGAATGAAATCTTGTTTCATAAATTATGGAATTAAAGGGTGGTTAAATTTTAAGGGCTGATGTTGATTATCACACAAATTATTTATTATTTATTTCAAATAACCCCAAAGAAAGAAGTCCAACGGTTTCAAATCACATGATCTTGGCGACCAATTGACATCGCCACCACGTGAATTAACAAGGCCGTTAGCTGTGTGGCAAGTGGCACCGTCCTGTTGAAATCACATGCCGTCCACATCCATATCTTCCAATTCGGGCCATAAAAAGTTCGTTATCATCTCACGAACCAAACACCATTCACAGTAACTGCTTGAATGGCCTCATTTTGGAAAAAATACGGCCCAATGATGCCGCCAGCCCATTAACCGCACCAAACAAGCACTCTTTGTGGGTGCATTGGTTTTTCGACAATCACTCTTGGTGGTTTCGCATCTACTACAGACCCGGTTTGCTCAAATTTTTGAACGATTTTTTCGATTATACGCACATTTGGACGATTAAATTGACAAAAAAAAAATCCCAAAATGCACGATATGCATTTTGATTTGAACGCCCATTTTCATAATAAGCCTGAATAACATTAGCGCGTTGCTCGATTGTGTATCTTTCAATTTTTGATGTTTTGGTGTGTTTCACATTCAACATCGGCCCTTAAAACTTAACCACCCGATATTTGTTGTTTCCATAATTCACCGAAAGACATTAGGTTCAGTTTAGTGTATTTTTAAAATTTTTAAAAATACACGTATATACCACCCGGTATATAAATATGTGCACTGTATATTTTAATTAATTTTTGTTTTGGTAATTAGAATCTAAAACGTTTGACAGTGATTTTGATAAGTGTCGTTACTGCATTTCTAATTCGCTAGCAACACCTACTAAATTCACTAGAAAGAGGCCGACTTGTAAAAGTAAAAGGGAAATACAAACGAAGGGAATAAATTCGTTTATGCTCTCTAATCGCTTAGTCTCTAAAATCTAACTCCTTCTTCAGCATTCTTCCCATCTATCTAAAATGGGTGTTGTTTAGCTCAGACAAGAAGTGTATGTATATTTTACGAACAAAGTCAGATAATAGAATACGAGAAATATTATTCAATCATCTATCGTCAGTTGGTGAGAACGAAGTCTACCACTATCTTAAGGTTGCCTCCTGCTTTTTGTGTTTTTTTTATTACGTACCACATTACATTTGTTTAGGAAAAAGTATGTTTTACGAAAAAGTAGACGTCAAACTGATATAAAATATACGAGAGTCTCATTTCAGTGCAGTTTTAAAATTACAAATCCATTTAAACAAATATATTTTTTAAAATACTGACGATATTTGCAAATGTTCTGCAATGTTTATTTTCTAAACTAAAATTCATGACCGAGTGATATACATCTCTCATTTATGCAACATAATCGTATCATAAAAAATCCAAATTTTGAAATTGCTGAGGAAGTTAGGCACAAATATCCTTTATCAGCATCTTAGCAGTTTGCGAGCGATATGCACATATCGTACATTAAATTTTAAACAGTCACAACTTGAAATTTATTAAAATTAATTTTGTTCATCAACCAGTTGACAGATCAAATCTATAATGACCCGGAAAATTTCGTTTGAATCACTTCTTTAACTGGAAAAATTCCTTTACTCTGAAAGGCGTCAAATTACAAAAATGGATTTAAAATAAAATGACTTCATAATATCTTACAAACTGGTAAAGACAGACAGCCAGACCTCATTGTATTAAACAGGCCGATAGATTTAAAAAAAATTTAACCCAGGAAATGTTCTTACCGAATTTGTTTAATTTTAAGATATACCTGAAGAGAACTTCGTAACGACGATAGCAGAACTTTATCATTCTCTCTTTTTTTCTGTGTCTCTCTCTCTTTAATCTAATATATATTTTGTGCAAAAACAAGTGTTGTTTTCATGTTTTGTTGTCTCCATATGTCTCCGTACAGTGGAGACGACATAAAAAAGTGGAACTGTAAAAAAGGATCGTTTAAACTAGTGAACCAATTTGAAAATTTTATAGGTTAATGAAGTTTGAGCTTTATAGGATGCAGAATGAATGAATACATAAATATTAAAAATAAAATCGAAATCGAAAAAAGGGGAAGTGAGCCATTTCAAACACGTTACGGAGCAAACTGATAGACAAATCAATAAAGAGTGATTCAGGGTTTATTTATAGGTTTATAGGATTCCCTGCATAGGTATGCACATATATGTGTGGTGCAATGAACACAGATACCAATGTAACACATCAGTAGAAGGAAATAAGAAAAACGTCTGCATTGGATGCTTATTGCCGAAGGTGTCATACAAAATAAGTGTTTGGAGAGAAACAACAGTTGAACCTCTCCTGCAGGCTGCGTGTCGAGAAGAACTTATCCGATACCAAACAGAAATTCTTGGGATGCTGTATGTGATTACCTGCTGAAAATTCGGGCCCAGGACAGAATTTTTTTTATTTTACTCAGCAACCAGTCGGATATTAAACGTATAAGAGTGAGCATATACTCCAAACTGGAGCTTCGAGTTGATCTTAAAATAAATAGATGTTTCTCGGCAAATAAGGTAACATTGATGACAGCTAAAATATATCTAGGCGCAGCTGAAACTGGTAAAAAAAAGATTTTCTGTAAAATTTTGTGGATCAGTTCTTAGAGCTTCGCAGGGGAATGGTGTGGAGCAAGTAAAAGTCTTACAATGGGTGGACTCTTTAAGTCTAAAAAAATAGAGGAATGCTGCCACATGAAGATGGGCTCAAATGGTGGTCGAAGAGAACCTCGACAGGAAGACCAGAAAGTTACTAAAAATTAATCGGGTTACCTTAAGCTGAATAACTGTATTAGTGACAGATTATGGAAACTAAAAATCCGCCAAAAACAAATCGAAAAAGACTTCAGTTGAAGAGATAAAAATGCTGAAAAGGCAGCGCACATTGTGTGTGCACAAATAAAATGTGGAGGCTGTGGGCAACTACAGACTAGTTTAACAAATTTTAACAATTACGACAAACTTTGTAATGGAGAAGAAAATCAACAATTACTAGTCGACAGTCTGAGATCGCAACAATCGAGTGTTAAGGCTAGTGACAGCACCAGAGTCAATTAAAGTAAGGTAGTCGTAAATTACCAATTGAGTTGCGGAAATCATAAAATTAGTGTTCTAATTCAGTATCCCACCATACATACATATGTATACATAATTTACACTAAATCATATACAGTCACAACTCACACAAATGTTCAGGGTATGGTTGTAAGTTTGTAATAAAATTGGCGGTATTTTTCTACTTAAAGAAGACAGTGATACAAAGGAAATGTTAATGGTCGTTAGAGATTTGATCTGTGAAATCGGTTAGAAAAAAAAACGATTTTGGTGAATTTTGAGTTGTGACTGTTTATGATTTAGTGTGCGATATATACATATATAAGATAATAACATATGTATATTATTCGAATAAAAAACATATTCGAATAATTATTATTTGAGTACAATTGGTTGTACATTCTGAACACAGAAAAATAACATGAAACAAATATTAACTTTGAGCTTAATGCGCTGCTATTTTCGTTTATGGGTCGATTATGAATGGCAACACAACCTCAGTTGTGTGGTCAGTTGCCGAAATTGTATTACGTATGGCAACTGGCAACTAAAAGTTGTTTCAGTTCAGTGCTATTAATTTTTTTTCGCAGATTAAGCAAAAAAAGGCGGTAAGAAAGACTGAAGAACTATGGTTCATTTTTCCTATAATTTTGTATATTTAATAGTTTATATAAAATTTATATATACTATACATATTTATTTCTTTAAATTGTAGATTTCAAAACAGTAAAATATCACATATGGAACACTTTAAGCATTTAATATGAAAAAGGAACACAATCCATACGTTGCCTTTTGGAAATAATTATTTTATTTATTTATTTTTTATTCACTTTAAATTACTTTTTTCTTGCTTATTTATTAAATTTATTAAAAAAATATTGATTGCTTACATTTATTTCCAGTTGCTAGACTGTCAAAATAGCATTATCGATAACTTGTATGGCAACTGAAAAAAATTGCCATACATAATACCAATTTATTTGCCAGTTGCGTTGCCTATTGACATCGCAACTAAAGTTCGGTTGCAATCCATAATCAATCTAATAATTCTATACGGTCAGCTAAAAGAAATTTTATAAACTTTTTTTAAAATATAAGAATTTTGATTTTGTTTCATAAACTGCATTAGTTCTTTTCTGTGTGCTTTTTGCTACACGATATTTAAGCAGAAAATTAAACCAATCTCCCGCCCCACTGTGAAATGTACATTTTTAAATAGAGAGATTATATTAAATTAAAAATGTTTTCATCTAGATCTTGTGCGAGTTTTATTCTACAAATGTTTCATTTTCTTAAGTTTAAAGAAATATTTAATGAGATTTTCTGTTGTATTTTTTTGAACGGCGGAAAACTCTTGTTTTTATTTTTTCACGAACTGTAAACGTAACAAGTCGTGTGAAGTGTAAAAATGGAACAGCAGAGTGTTGATCGTAAGAATATGCTCTATTCTATTTGGTTAAAATTTTATTATTTAAATTTTATTTTATGCGTGTGGGAATTTCTTATTCTGTTTTGCCCAGTTGACTTTAACATCTGGTTTTTTTTGCAGCGAAAATCATGGAATAATCGAGGGCTATTCGCCTTTATACTGATCGTATTGAATGGGAGAATGAGTGTATTGGGATCTTAGCTAACGTCAATTTTTTTGTTGATTTCTTTTCTTTTGTTCTGTTGTTTTTTCTTTTGGTTACAAGCAAACAAAAAAAAATATAACAATAAAATAATATTGATTTGTATTTTGGTGTTGGAAATTAAAATAAAGAAAATATTTTATAAATTGACTAATTAAAACACAAGAAGTAATTTGGAAAAAAATATTTATATATTTCAATAGAACATATAGTTCATTAGCCCGCTGTGACTGGATGAAGTATGTTTTTATTCACTTGTAGCTCTGTTATTGATTTATTTTATGGAAGGTGAAGGTTGTTAATTAATTCGCATGCATATTTTTTTGTTGGTGAATTATAAAATTTTAATTTATATGTTTGTTAACTCTGGGGTAACTTCAAGTATGGAGGGGCAATTCAACACCCCCCAAATTATCTTTCTACGCCAATTTCCCTCTTTGCCACAGAATAATATATTTTTCGTACTTTTAAAATTAAGATGCGAAAACTTATCCGGCTTTATGGTATTAATCGGTAATAAAATGCTACGACTTCGTCAAGCTGACGGGATCTGCCACACAGCTATTACTGCAATAGCTGTCCCAACATTTCTGTCCCTCCCTGTGCAATAATAATTTAAAAATCATTAATTAATTCTCTGAAATCAATTACCGTGATGTTAGCAAAAAAAAAAAAAAAAACTTGAAATTATTGTTGTTTTTAAATAAATTTTTTCTTTTGCACACACTTGCAAAAAGATCTGTATACAATTTTTAATTAAACATTGAAATTTCTTTTTGATTTAGTTTGATCGTCAAATGTTTTATTTGTATTAAAAAAAGAAAAAATTACTTTGAATTAAAAATTAAAACAAAATTAAATAAACGAAACAATAAAAATAGAAATAATTTAAGACACTATTATAAAATTCAGTGAACATGCTGGGATGAATAAAATTCCAAAAATTGTTTTTGCTAACAGCGGTTTAATAAATTAAAGGCAAAATAAATTTATAAATAAATAAACTTTAAGAAAATGTTTTACAACATTTCAATAAAATGTTTAACTTTTAGTTATGTTCGAGTTATAGATTAATCAAATCTAGAATTTCAATATTGCTGGATTAGTTATACCATCTAAACTCCTGTGGCAACAGCACACCGGACGTAATCGCTATTCGTGCGATTTAGGTCCAAACCACAGCCACTACGGTACTCTCAGAAGGTCATTTCCAATAACTGGACAGTTGGGACTTACCAGTTATCTGTAATCTCTGGCCCTTCTTGAACGAAACCGTGTAAGGATAGTTTGGGTTCCAAGAAGCTATGAAAATGGTCGCTAAAGAAAATGGCTTGCAGGTGGTATACATTAAACAATTACAGATTGTCTAAAATACTTTGGCCCTAAATCGACAGGAATGGGACTAAAGCACTACTAACCCCTTCAAAAAATTCGATATCGTGCATCACAACGTGACACGAAGCGTATGGAAATCGTTCGTGGTAAGAGCTGCAGTAGCTGTCGGGATGAAGAGGAATCAGTTCAACGTCTTCTCTGTGACTGCCCGCTTCTGGAAATATGCATACTCAAACATTTGGGCTAAATATTATTTTAGGACATGTACCATCTTAAGGACGCGACACTGCTGGGTTTGCGAGAAATTTCAGGTGGTTCTTACCAACTGGAGATAATATGGTTCTAAGGGGAACAGTGGTGGACATCATAATGGATATTAATGGCATGTGAGTGAACTGGCTTTGTGCGAAGGGCCCGTTTAACCTAACGTAAAATTACCCAGAGAAGGGTATTCCCCGTACAAAGTTATTGTCATTTATTTTATATCTGTTGATAGTCACGAGTGGTGGGAGGGATACCCTAACACATTTTAATTTTAAATTTGGATATATGAATATGATAGTGAATATAGCTAGCAGAGAGAAAAGTCGAGCGGCTCGCAGCCGCCTAAGAGTCGCCGCCGTCTTTTTTTAATACGAGCCGCCGCCGAATATGGCGGCTTGTCATGACTCAAAAATGTTAGCCGGTTATTTTCTTCTAGGTTTTGTCGTACTGCAATTTAACAAAATTTAAGTTTATATTTTTAAAAGGCTGAATAAACATTTCAAAGTTTTTTTTTTTAATTTATTGTTAAGAATTGTAATTTAATGGTAATTTCAACCTATAAAAACATTGGCAACCTTACAAGTTAATAGAATTGTATTCCTTAACTTACTTTCATATATGTATTTGTTAAGTATTAAAAAAAAATGGTACGAAAAAATATTTAAAGTTTTTTTTTCCAAAGAAAGTACTTTAGAAACCTCTCATATCCTCTGTCTATGAATCGAAGAAATTAAAATATTTACACCAACTACTCAAAGGTTGGCTATTAGTAAGACAGATATACCCGTTATAAAAATATTTTTGATTTATAAAAGCTTATAAAACAACTTTTCATACAAGTTTATATTTATTAATAATTTTTTTAACATTTTAGTTTTTCAAATACTCATACATTAAAGGGGGCAAAATCATAAAACATATTTTCTGTTTGTAAAAGGTTAGTAAAAAATGTTTTACATAAACTTCTCGTATTATTTTTCTCTTTCTATTAACGAACTTGAGTCTGAAAAATTAAAATATTGTAAAGCAAATAAATATTTATTTTATTCTTTATGAAAAATTTATTTATAAATTGACTTAAGTAAACTTTATTTTATTTGCGTATAACCTTTACACAAATTTAACTGCAAGTGTAAGAAAATTTGTTGTTTTTCTCAACACAACACAACACACATGTACCCCCCTTAATAGTACAAGATTTTTGGTTGTAGTGGTTTATAGTCGGCTTAAGTCGACTAGCCGCTACCGCCGATAAGTTATTGTTTAGCCGCCGCCGAGTTGTATACCTAGTTATATGTACATTAAAACAGTTTATTTTTGGGGTTAAAACAAACGTTACATCTTTTACGGTGACACAAATTCAAGAGAGTTATATAATATTTTTACAGAATTCAGAGTTAATTGTTTTATCTTTTTTCAGATTTCATATTATTGAAAATTAAAATTTTAGATCCATTTTTGAAAGTCACTTGTTGTGTTAGGTCTATTAAATAACCAAATATGTACTCAAATAGCAACTAAAGAGAACATATTACGTCAAAAAAAGAAATTGAAATTAGTATAACAAAATTTTTAAAACATAATTTAAACCCCAATTATTTGTATTGTGTGTAAATTTAAACAAAGTTAAAAACATAAATAAAAGTTTAAATAAACAAAAATATGTATTTTATAATATAACCAACAATTTTCTGTGTCTGAACTCATCTATACACACAAAAAAAGCTTTTTTTTATAGTTTTACCCCCACTGTGCAGCATTGTAGGCAAGCTAAAACCTCATCCTCTAAATTTTTAATACAAACAATTGATGATCCCTAATGATGATTTCAGTCAGTTTCATTCATTTTGATCATAATTGAACATTTTAATGTTCATTTCAGTTTGTTTTTTACTTTAAATTGCAATTATTTTTTTATTAAAATACATGCATAAATAATACCAACTACTCGCAGGCATGGTCATGTGGGTATTCGACCATATGAAATTTTAAATCAATTCTTTGAAAATACTAGATTCTCTGAAAGAATATAATTTTTTAATTTTTTTCTTTCATTTGATTTCAATTTGTATTGTGCGCACGACACACTTGTTCTTTCATTTCAGCCAAAACGACTCACTAGTTGGCTACACGGAAAAATACGATCAATGAGAAACTTAAATAAAAAAGAACAGCAAAAATCACTAGAAGAAAACGCAATAATGCATTTAACACACACGTTAATACTTGTAGCATTCCAAGTCATTAAAGCTCATCAAAATCAATTTTCTTTACGTATTTTTGTTTTAAGTTTTTGGCATTTTAATTATTTTTGATGTGTTTTCTTTTGGCTGAAAGTTTTTTATTTGCATCGTTAAACCACATTCAAAACCCAACAATGACAACGACGCGATGGCCAGGTTATGTTGTCATATATCGTATTTTTAAATTCAAGTATGGAGAGCTAAGTGACTGATCGTCAGATCGTTAGTTCGAAGAGCAGAATCAATGTTATGAATCAGTGGGAGGCGATGTGTCTTAAACATTTGTATTTTGTTTAAATTTTAAACCTGTGGCACAGTGGGCCGGTCGGATAATAATTTAACGAAATTAGTTTAATAATAAGAATGTTATGCACAATTTTTCACTTATTGTATAAATTCATTAATTTATTAAGATTAATATCGGTGTAGGTATTAATATCGGTATTTTAATTACATAGGTATATACCGCTTCTGAAACTCGATTACCGGTATACGTATGCTATACAAGTCATTAAGCGAAAAGTAATTTTTGTTATTAATTTTTCATACAAATATTTATTTACTAGCTGTGCCCGCCACGTCGTGAGCGTCCTGACATTATTTTGCTCGATTTTACTTTGAAAGTATTTCACACCAATTGAAAGACTCGTTTATAGTGCTTCAGTTATGGTTTATATAAAGGTACCCATCCCTGGATTAAATTTATTAAAAATTCTAAAATTCTAAAAATTATTGTAAAGCTCTATAAGAGGTTTTTAAAATATTTTAATACCGTTGTAATTCCACAAAGTGAAAATACAAACCTTATTCATTTGGCGCCATCCCACTTTTAAAAATAAAAGGTGCGCAACCGTGTTTAAAATATCCCAGTTTTAAACCGAAAATTTCAATACTTTTAAACCGGAAATTGCGTACTTTCACTGCTTTTTCTCCACTTTCTCTTGGTAATGAGATATTTTTGTGGAAAAAAGTATCCTATTTTGGAATCAGGGCGCTAAGGTACCTCCTCACAAAATTTTGTTAAAATCCATCCAGTCGTTTTTACGTGATGCAAACGCAAAAGAAAAGCAGACAGACGTACAGACAGACATACAGACCGAAATGAGTTAAGGCCCAACTATAATATGCATAAGCCAGCTTAAGCCAACTTAAGCAACTGTGCAATTACATATAAATCATATGTGACAAACTATAATGTACTTAACAACACTTTTCCTTAAGTTTCGGCAAATGTCATTTGCTTAAGCAAAGTCCGAAACCGATCGTACATTCCGTACGGAAACAGCTGTTTGTGCTTTGTGTTTTATATGAATGTACATTCATATGTATATGAATGTACATTCATAAAAAATTGCAATGGAGAACGAAAGTGCACAAATTATATTTAAATTTAATATAAAATGAATATAAAATAAATTTCTATAAGAAAAAAGGTAGGCGTTGTATAATAATCGTAATTAAAAAGAAAGAGCATTTTATTGTTTATGAGTTGAGTAATGCACACCGCTGTATTTTTTAGTACTTTTTACCAAAATTACACAAACAGCAAAAAATCTTAAATTTTTCTTTCGAAATTTTCTTAAAACTATTAAAAATAATTATTAATTTGTATATAAATGGTATTAGGTATATAAAATATTTTTATTTAAGACCTTTTTGCATTTATTAAAAAAAATATTATTTTGCAAAAGTACGAATAAAACAAATGTGCAACTGTGTCATAATAGTTTTTAGATTCATGTAAGTACATTGTAGCCACCTAAAAGTCTTCAATAAGTTGCTTAAGCATTAGACAGAGTTTTCGTTCATTTTTTGACATTAGCTTAAGCCAGCTTATGCATATTATAGTTGGGCCGCTACTATTTTATTATATGTATTGATATTGAAATAGATATAAAAGCAGTGTTAAATCAGCAAAGCACTAAGGCAAATAAATAAACTAAACAAATACACATTCCATTGTGTTATTTATGCCAGAGCACAGTGGTTTTAAAACGTTTCGGTTGCTCATGAACCCCTAAAAATATCTTAATGAAATTAAAATGTCTTAATGAGGAAAATCACAGAATATGTATAAATAAATTCTGCGTTTATACACATTAATGCTCAATTTTTCAGATTCACACATAACGTTTTGCATTTTTACATAGAAAATGGAAAAAAAAAATAATAATAGGCAGGGTTTGTGGATCTCTTACCGCTAAGTACAAGTAATTGATATAAGAGCAAAGTATATAACTTCAAGATTAATGTTTCTTAAAATTTTTTTTGGACTGCATTTTTTAAGTGTTATTTCCTTTTAAAACTGTAAATTTGATGATAGTGATTTTGGAAATAAATTATAGAATTTAAATTGACATAACTTCTGATCGGACTGAACTACTAACAAAAAATTTTAATATTTTTTGTTTTTACAGCCGAATTCTTAAAACGGGAATGATAAGTTCCAAAAAAAAATTTTTTTTACAAAAGTGGTAACCCTGCTTTTATTCTTATTGGAATATGTAGCCAACAATTGAAACCTTAAAAATGTTTTTACTTTTTTCAATCGGTGCTTTGCCCTCCGAGGAATTGTACAGTAAATTATAAATTTTGCTTCAAACGCTGGAGGAAGAACCGCTACAAGGTACCCATCACTGGATAAAATTTTAAAGTGTATATAAAATTCTAAAAATTTTTGTAAAGCTCTGTAAAAGGTGCTTAAAATATTTTAATAACAATGTAAATTCACAAAGTAAAAAATACAAATTTTATTCAATTGGCTATTTGGCAGTAAGTAATTAATTTTTTGTCATTATTGTAAAACAGAGCCATCTGTGGCTTAACCGTGTTTAAAATATCCCACTTTCAAAAATAAAAGGTGTGCTACCGTGTTTAAAATATCCCAGTCTTAAACAGGAAATTGCGTTGTTGCACTGCTTTTTTTAACTTCTCCATTTCTTGGAAATGAGATATTTTTGCGGAAAAGAAGTATCCTATATTGGAATCAGGATTCTAAGAGACGTCCTCACAATATTTTGTTAAAATCTTCCAGTAGTTTTTACATGATGCGAACACAAAAGAAAAGCAGACAGACAGATGGAAATGAATTACTATTTTATTATATGTATAGATTTTATCAAGAGTGCAGCGTGATATATTAAAGTAATAATCGGATCATAGTTAAGTACACGAAGTACATTTTTGAAGAAAATATCATTTAAAAAATGGAATGTGTATGAAGTTAAGTATGTCAGTTATATACGTTTCTGACGTTACGACTTACGTAAAACATAGTTAAGGTTGAAGTTAAATACGTATATGACGTAACGTCTTACGCACTAAAATTTGAATTTTTCAACAATTTAAAAATATTTTTAACATTTTTGTTTGCAAATAATAAAATTTAAGCAATTTCAAGCCCTTCTGAATTAAATGAACATAAATTCATTTATTTTTATTGAACAGCAGTTATCAAATTTTTTTTCTCCAAAATATTGTGGTTAAAGTGGCCAAATGGAGAAGAGGTGGTATCCAATACCACCACATGGGGAGTGTTGACTAGGGTTCCTGCTATTATACTATATAAGCAGTTTTTTCAAATTGAGTTTGTGAGTTGAAGGAAAAAGTTTTTTTCCTTTTTCGATTAAAAAATAACTCGAATATTTTTTAATCGAAATTTGCAATTTTCTTACTCGACATTAAATTCTATGATTAATCGAATGATGATTGTTAGGTGCATTTTATATGTTATTAGTTCCTAAAAAAACGAGCCCAGTTTGAACTCCACTGTCAACGGGTAGCGGAATGGAACTATGATATTTGCGGTAGATGTTTACTAAAAATAATTTTTATACCTTTGTTGCATACTCAAATTTAGTCGATCTCCACGCACAGGTCGAGCTAACTACTGTTGCTGATCTTAATGAATCTTGTAATTATTCATAATATAATTATAGTTTCAGTTGTTCACACAGAAAAATTTTTTCCCCCAACTAAAGTTTCTAATTAGTTTCAGACACAAATTTAATTCAATGTTTCATTGAATCAATTATTTATTTAATTAGAAATTTATTTTATTCTTTCTTAATTAAGGATATAATTGAACCAATTAAAAATTTTATAAAAACTGTTTCGGAAACTAATTAAAACCTTTATAAACATTCTATGTTTTCTCTCAACGCTTTCTCTCTTTTCTATCACTCCCTTTTCCTTTTTCCCCTCCTCTTTTGCAGGTAACACAAAGGGACCAATACTTGGACCCAAGTAAGCTTTATTGGAGCTGCATGCTTAACCTAACCTAACCTAAACATTTTTTAAATAACAAACGTAATTTTTTGGTTGAAAATTATTGCACTATGGGTTCATTTTTTTTGTTTAAAAGACATTATCGCAACCTTGTTTACATAAAATTAATTAAAACTGATTAAAATCTAAATAGTTTTCTACCCATTTTATATTTTTAATTTACACTTTTATACAATAATCTCTATTTAAGAGAAATAAAAATGTTGCACATTCTCAAAAAAAGTTTAGTCGTACTAGACTTTTTTTATGTGGATTAATTTTCATAATTTATTTAAAAATTCTAAGACAAAAGCACTAATTGTTTTAATTATTTTTACCAAAATTGTTGCAGAATTCAAGGATTTATATTTTGAATTCTTGAAACATAATTATTTTTAAAACATTTTTTCTGAAAAAATGATTACGGACGTCTTAAGTGCAAAACGAAAAACCTTGACTCATTAAAAAATTGTATTTAAGGTATATACGAGTATATTGTTTAATATTTTTATTTATGCCATAAAAAAGTAATATTTAATGCCAAAACAAGCAAGAAAAAGAAATTACATGATCAGTAAAAAACCGGCATGTGCCGCTAGGGGAACACCCTACACTATTGATATAAAAACATACATGTGTTGATCGGAACGGTTAACAAACCTTTCTTTTAACAGTGATGACGGTCAAAGGCTTAAGCAGAAAAAAGCAAAGCAAATGAATCCTAGAGAAATATACGATCTTATTTTATACGAAGAAACGTTTACAAACGCTTTAATTTTGTATCGTCAAAATAAAACATTAATCATAAATCACGCGTGTTACTTCTAAAGTGTTACGGATTCTCAGTCGCATTACCTAATGCATTTCGTTGAAACAGGTGTCGTTTCTGTCCTCGATTAAGCCAGTGATTTCTATTCTATACATATACTAAGACAGTAACTCATTTCCTGTTTGTCTGTATGTATTTTTCTTCGTGTATGCATCACTTAAAAACTACTGAATGGAATTTAACAAGCTAGGAGCTACCTTAGTATCCCAATATATCCCAATATAGGATATTTGTTTCTGCAAAAATATTTTATTTCCAAGAGAAAGTGTAGGTACTGCATACTTTAGGGCATCTTTTATTTTTGAAAGCAGTATATTTTAAGCAATGTTGCGCAACAGATGCCGCTGTTTTTACTCATTTTCTGTCTGTATTTTACTGAGCTTTACAATAATTTTTAGAATTTTATATAAATATTGAATATTTGAAATTTTATTAGTCGAAATATTTGTTTTACATACAGATGAAATTTGAAGTCAAGCTTAAGTTCGTTTTAATTCTCTCTAAGAAATAATAAATAAAAATAAAAATTAGGTGATATTATTAAAGAAAAATTGGGAAAAGTATATTTTTAGATAGATTTTTTAGACAGCTACGTCCGTCATCAGCACTCTTCGTATCTATTTACTTTGGGTAGTGTTTATTTAGTTGTAAGCATCATCTATTTAACCAACCAAACTTTGATAAAGGAATACGAAAAAACTGTATTCAATCGTTAATCGTCAGTTGGTGAGAATGAAGTCTACCACTACCTAAAGGTTCCCTCTTGTTTAATATTTCTACTTTTATATATTTTACCACCCTATATTTGTTGTTGCTTCAACCAACCTTCGGTTAGGCATGAAAGCTACTTTTTGTTTTTATTTGTTTTCTTACAAAATTCGTTTTTTGTTAATACTAATATAGTATAAAACCTAGCTTTGTTGGTTATATAAATTTTAGAATTTTATCCCGGGATGGGTACCTTTATATAAATTAAATTATCTACATATATAATTAATAGGCAAACGCGTTTTTTGTAATCTCTTTTACAACCGTGATACTGCACCGATTTTGTAAAGACTTGTATGGTTTTAAAACCTTTTCTTCACTGATGTACACACTCTTAATTTTATTTAAATCGGTTCAGTACTTTAGGAGTAATACGTCTATAAAGTTCTTACTAACACCAATAAACAAATATGTACATATGTATGTATGTATGTACATGTTGTTCTCTTAGCTGCAAGTCGAAAACCCAAGTAAATTTTAAGAGAAACACGTGCGTTTTCATGTTTAAGCATGGCCATACTTTTCTTCCAAGTGTTTGTTTTATTTTATTAAAAAGGAGCAGCGAAGCGCACCAATGATATCTAGTATAAATTAATTGCCTGTCCCACGATGTCGCTCGATAACGTTCGTTCGCAGAATTACATTTAAAACAAAAACAAAATGTTTGAATTTGTTTTAAATGTATTTGTGCGAACGAACATTATTGAGCGACATCGTGGGACAGGCAGCAAGAGTTTTATAATGTGGTGTGGATTACTTTCAAAGCAAAATCGAAAAAAAGAATTGTCAGGACGCACACAACGTGTGTGGGCACAGCTGGTTTTGAATAATTTTGTGTGTTTGTAGTTAATAGAAGTTTTTGGATTTGGCTCACAACTACAAACGGAACGATTTCAAAAAATTTAACGAAACAACGCTTAGTGTGGCCCGTTGCTGGTGTACATTTTTCCCGGGCGGTTAAAACTGCCAAACAAGAACGACGTCTGTGACTACCCGTTATGACTACCTGTTTTTTTAGTGTGTTCACATTAACTAGTTTTTGTTGTTAACTGTATAAGATGTATAAGACGATATGAGACGGAGTACCATAGCAAACTCAGAATAACCGGGTAGGCTAGTAGGTAATTAATGTGCTAGTCTATTAGTCTGGGCGTTACGGGCTCGATTAGGGCAATTATAATATTTTGGGAGTACTTATTTTCACTTTGAGGGTGTAAGTCAGTTGGACTTACCTGAAGAAGACTCCTATACGTTATAGCAACTTAGCGTTTTTAGCAGTAAAGGCGGGATATTAGCTGATGTCTTAGCACTTATAGTTCTCCTAAACATCAATAACAATATGGCAGTCAGCCTTTTTTAACTTTTTTACTTTTTTCGTACAAATTCAGTTAATCTTTCAGTTGGTTATTCGATAACTTGTAGCGCATACCATTAAATACAAGTGCCTTAATGCTATATGCATATCGAGTTATGTTAATATATGCCTTGAGACATCTCTCGTTGTGAGTATAAAGGTATATATATAATCTAAAACCCCCTAAGAAATAACTCTCAGTTGATTAACTCTTAACCTTGTACACGGAGGCATTGTTGACAGGAGTAAAATCCATCATCCGTAAATTACTCTAATGTAATTTTAAACAGAATATGGGTTGGCCAGGAAAATTATGGCCGCTAGTATGGAGAATCTGTTCCTATTTTAATCTACGTAAATTGGAGTCTTGTGAAGTTGAACTTTCTTCTTCCTTTACAGTGGACTAAAATGAAATTGTTTTTGTATTATATTGTGTTTCAGAAAAAGAATTGAGAAAAAAAAAAGTGCAAAGAGATCAGTTCCTATGACAACAATCTTAACTAACTAGCACAAGGCGACGAAAGAAACCACTGCATAGTTGGTATGATCGGAAAAGAAATATCGCACTTGTTCCTCAAAAGCGTAACAACTCAAAATTCATGAATTTTCAGTAGAGGCCAAAAACTGTTTCCGTTAATTGAGACTAAAGTAGTTATTCTAAAAACACAAAGAGGGTCATAACGGGTTTTTTTCAAGGAAGAGAAGAAGAAGGGTTTTTGCAAAAAGTGAAAATTTGAAAATCTAAATCTTGAGTTGTTACGCTTTTGAGAAACAAGTGCGATATATGTACGTATAAGGGTAACAACTCTGTGCAAAGTAACAAAATGGGAGATCATCTCACGTAGAAGGAGCGAATCTGAACAAAAAATTGTATTAGGTAATGAAAGGGTAAGATCTTATAAATTAAACATTCTGAAATAATTTTTTGTTTGGTCCCATTTACCACTATTGTAATTTATTAATAAGTCCAATTTATGTAAGTTTGTATCATTTGAATTTTTTTTTGGAAAATTTCGTCTCATTAAATAATGGCGATATTTTAATCAAGAAAAAATATGGTTGCTTTATTACTTGTCACACTATCACTGTACAGCGCAATGAAATGTACCGTTAATATACTTTTTTCCATATAAAATAAATAAATTTGATAAAAATATGTGAAATTAAATATGTAATCACTTGTAATAATTCCAATTACTGTAATGTTTGGCATCCTAAAATTTTCAGAAATAAATTTCAGTTTGAGTAGTATCAAACCCTTGTCGCTACATATCACAACTATTACTTTTACTCTATCCACAGACATTTTAGTAAATGCTACTAAATTTTATTACAAAGTATCACGATTATATTATACATTCAATATTTTGGCTAAAATATTTGTAAACTTAAAGAAAGGTTCTTCTCAAATCTGGTTGCAGTGTTCTTTAGTGTATCGATATCTAACTTGCTTTCTGTTAATATAATATACTAGCTGTGCCCGCTACTTTGTCAGTGTCCTTGCAATATTTTGTTCGATATTGCTTTGAAAGCAATCCCGTAACTTTTAGTGCTTCAGCTATGGTTTATGTATTTACTAAAATAAGTAAATTCATAAATCATAACCGAAGCAGTAACCGATATGCATAGTTTAAGTATATCGGTTAGTGCTTCAGTTATGGTTTGTGTATTTACTTTATATAAAGGTTCTCATCCTTACTAAAATGACTGCGTTCTTTAGAAATTAGATATTTTTGCGGAAAGAAGTGTCCTATATTGGAATCAGGATATTAGGTTGCTTCTCACAAAATTTTGTTAAAATTCGTTCAGTGTATTTACGTGATGCGAACACAAAAAGAAAAAGAAAAGACAGGCAGATAGACAGGAAATGAGTTACTATTTTATTATATGTATAGATAAGTGATAGAAATTCGCGAAATTCTATGTACATTATGAGGGGTGTGGAGTTCTTACAGACGAGTCGATTATGAATGTGGGCTCTGGAGCTGGCGTAACATACAGGGTGTAACTTGTAGGAGGTCGAATTTAGTTTTTACCCAGGACGAGATTCTAGTGATTTCGAAAGCCAACTATTATATCAGTCTATTACGTAGACAGGCAGGAAATGCTAAAGGCTAAATAGAATCATAGAATAAATTTAAAGCTGGTAGGTAAGTACAAAAGGGCTCTTGATACAAAAATGGACGAGTATCATACAAAGTTAGGCTGGGTACCGGTTCAAAGAGTCGTCGAGGGGTATGAGATCGCTGGTAAACTAGCGAATTTCGGTTATGCAAAAGATTATTAGATGAGATCTATTACTATTATAGAGATCTTCATTTTAGGTCCAACTAATCAACCCTGAAAGGGCAGAAAGAACTTTAGGATTGCAGTGCAATATGGCCAGGATCAAACGCTATGGGATGAACATACTCTTAAGTTTGGGTAGGAAATATAAAAGGTCGTTATAGGTGTAATTACTGGTAATTGTTCGGCTAGAGCAAGAACGAGTTCATTGTGCGAACAAATATTGTAACATTGCTGTTTGAGCAAGGACATGACATCGACAACTATGGTCTTCATGAGACATTTTAATGTGCGCACATGAAGTGAACAAATCAGTTCAATGATTGAATAAATCAGTGGCACGACAAATATTAAACTTATAATTCTGTGTACAACTTAAAGTTTTTAAAACTTTAACACGTCTGGATTTGTAATGAACCGTTCTTTATATATGATAATTTTTCTTTCTAATACTCACAAGATATTTTATTTTATTTAATTTATTTTTTTTACTCAAAATCTAAGAACAAGTTTTGATAAATATTTTGCGTTATGAATAATAATTTTGTGTGTTTTCATGTTTAGTTTCATTTGCAATTATTTTAAAAGAAATGCATTTTTTGCAAATACTTGCAACAAAAAGAAACTATTTGCATTTAGCATCATTTTCTAAAAATAGCAAATGTGTATGAATGCGATTTTATATATTTTTTTAAGAAATTGGATGCATTTTTTCTAAATTATTAATATTTCATTTTGAGAGAAAACAAAATTAATATTTTCTTACGAAGCATTGAAGATCATGAGACTTGCGATTGCTGCAATAGGTCATTAGGTCAAAGAACCCAATATCAGCTTTGCGTATAAAATGTGATAGAATATGGCATAGCTTTCGACTGAGAAACAGACAAAATAAAAATTGTAGACCTAGTTAGAAATGGGGTAAGGTCATAGGCGTAAAAACGCCATTCTGGGGGGTACAATGACCCCTCTAGACAGAAAGTCTAGAAAGTCTAGTCCAAGAATATTTAAAAATTTTTACTATATATTTATTTTCAGAATATTATTTTGCAATAAAAATGGTTTTGACAATCCCCCCCCGTAGAATATATATCCTCCTACGCCAAGTATTTTAAAAACTTTTTATTTTGGAATTAATTCGGTAGTAAATGAACTACTCAATATATTGTTACCGCCTCTGCTTAGATAAATTAAACTTACTTCGGTACTAGTAAATCGTTTGGAACATTATTAAAGACAACCTATAGCAACTGCGAATAAAACAAAAATTGGGTTATAGCCCGATCCCAACATAGCGAGTGTCGAAAACAAATGTATGATTTACACATTTTTAAATTCCTAAAAAAGCAACCAAAGCACAGTTTAAAAGAATTCAGCAGCATTTTCAAGCTTTATTCCTTGGTTATATCTATACATATTATAAAACAGTAACTTACACTCCGTCTATCTGTCTGTGTTAGCATCACGTAAAAACTACTCTTAGTATCCTGATTTCAATATAGGATCCTTTTTTCCGCATAAATATCTTATTTCCAAGAGAAAAAGCAGTGAAAGTACGCCGATTTTTTTTTTTACCGATTTAGAGGTACTGCATACTTTAGAGCATCTTTTATTTTTGAAAGCGGGATATTTTAAACGCGGATGCGCAACAGATGGTGCTGTTTTAAAATATGAATTGGAAGCGAGATATTTTAAACACGGTTGCGCAATAGATGGCGCTGTTTTAAAGTAATGGCAAAATATGAATTACTTACCGCCAAATAGCCAACTGCATAAAATTTGTAATTTATTTCTATTTGTATTTTATGGAATTACATTGTTATTTAAATATTTTAAACACCTTTTACAGAGCTTTACCATCACTTTTAGAATTTTATATAAATTTTAAAATTTGATGGATACCTTTATATAAAGTAAATACGTAAGAGTCATAAAATTTGGTGTGGATTACTTTCAAAGCAAAATCAAACAAAATATTGTCAGGATGCACACAAGGTGTGTGGGCACAGCTAGTATACTACAAAGGTATTGAGAGCCTCATGGTTAGCCACTTAAAAAAAAATCCAAATTTTTTTCTAATACATTTTTCCCCGTTTTGGTAATGCAGGTCTTAAAATAAAAAATATTAACATTTTTTGTACTGACGGGGGAAAATGTGTAAGAACAAAATTGGTATTTTTTTAAGTGGTTGGGTTTTTAAAATAGTTCTTCGCGCTCTTCTAGTTTTAAATTTTTTGTAAAGATATTTCAATCCGTTCAGATTTTGTGCAATTCAAATTGTATACTTTACTAATATTTCTCAAAAAATCACTTTATTTTGAAATTTTCAGTTTTAACAATAAAATAATATCTGAAAAATACAGCGAGGAAAACGTCTTTTATGAAACATTACTCTAGAACTCATACGCCTTGTCCGGTACCAATTACTTGTATAAAAACAAGGGATCAGAATTTTTCATTCAAAAATCAACATTCATGATATTTGTCAGAAATGAGAAATCTAAAATTTTATACAAATTAACAAGCCGAGCGGCTCCAAGTAGACGACACGCCGGTTGTTTTTCCAATAATATATCCACCGCCGCTTTTATCGGCTTGTTTCTACCGCCGCCTTTTTTGCCTTTTTTGCCTGTTTTTAGAATCAAAACTGAAATTAGTCGAAATATCCTTTTATTTCAACAATTTTTCACTCTCACAAACGAACAACAAA
This sequence comes from Phasia obesa, assembly GCA_949628195.1. Classification (NCBI taxonomy): domain Eukaryota; kingdom Metazoa; phylum Arthropoda; class Insecta; order Diptera; family Tachinidae; genus Phasia; species Phasia obesa. Next base: position 70,790,936 of record OX451217.1, on the reverse strand, counting down.
AAATGTTCTGCCTATGTTTATACATGAATGCGTGTACCTTTTTGTATTTTGAATTATACATACATGAATAATGATAAATTAGCTTCTTCTCATTAATGTTCTTCTTCATAAATGTACATGTTAATTAATCAACGTTGAACATTTATAAAATTTATCATAAATGAACATAAAAGAATTTTCTGCCTAATATCGCACATGCAGAAGAAAGAAATCAAGTAAACAAATTGTTATTGCATACGCCGGCAGCTGCACATTACAAAATATATTTTTCTACGATCTTTTGATGTACATATGTAAAATTATCAAAGTTGTAAATACTCAAATATGAACACTTACTTACGTGACCAACAAAAATTTTTCTCATTTATTCACTTTTGAACAGAATGAGAAAAAATAAATCATCGCATTTATAAATGAAAAAACAAAATATTTTGTAGTCTCTCATGTATTCTCATGTAGTTCTCTCATGTCACACATGTATGAGAAGATGAAGCTAAAAAACAAAATCTACACATTTATACATGAATGAACAGTGGGTGAACATTTCGGTACTCTGTAGATGGTTGTAGTGATCGATATCTCGTAAAGTATCGATCAAACAATTTCAAGTTTATGTTCGTTGTCAAGGTAACATTTCACACTAAAAAATCTTTTACTGTCTTTTGTTTGGTCCATTCAGTTGTGAGTTACAGGGGGCTAAAAATAGAAGCCAACAAAGAGAAAATTTGGTGCTTTTTATAGTTTTTCTTATATTAAAGTTGTAGAAGATTTTTTAACCGTTCCTATTAATAAATTTTGTATATGTATTTTTTTTTTAATGGCAAACATAAAAAATTTTAAATTGTTGCTTCATCTGGTTACCTTATTTTTCACAGTTACCTTCTAGCAAAATTTGTCTGCTTTCCCCATTAAAACAATTCAAATCAAAGATATTTTACTTTACAGAGGACCTTAAAACCTTTGAGGAGAAAGCTGTATGAAGTTTACCGAGCTAAATAAAATAAAATTAAATAAAATTAACAAACAAAATTAAATCTCAGTGTTTTGTAAAGACTTATTGACATCCCCTCGTAGTTCATAATTTCATAGTGACATAAAAAATACATTTATTTATATTTTTTTTGGTTTTTTATTTCATCTTAATAATGATTCATTTCTTGTAGAAATTAAAAAATAATTTGTTTTATAAATTATTGTTAATCTTTTCTTCGCTTTAGTTTTGTGTCGAAAAAGTTTGAAACATTTGAATTAAATTGTTAATGATTCGATCAGTTAATGTCGACTGTTTAAACAATTGTAAATGATTCATAATTTGCCTGTAGAAAATTTATTAAATTTAAATTAACATCACAATTTTGAGACAGACGTTTGGATTTTTGTGATGCATTTAAATATTTTTTTACAGACGCATACATATATGTATTTCAGAATTTTGAAGCAAATAAGATTTTTTGTAATTTTTAGGGTTCCGTACCCAAAGGGTAAAAACGTAACCCTATTGCTTTCGCTACAATGTCCATCCGTCCGTCTGTCAGCGCCTTTTATCTCTGCAACCGTAATAGGTAGACTCTTGAAATTTTAACAGACGATGTATAACTGTTGCAGCTATAGCAACAAACTCTATAACTTATAGGGTGTTCCGATAGAGACGTGTTATTCACGAATATGTGTTTATTTCTTGAACTGTAGGAGGCATTCACTTAAAATTTACAAACAGTAATTAAAACTTAGTTCGCTATATAAACAAAAATACAATAAAAATTAAAGGGTGTTCCGATAGTGACGTGATTTACATGTATATGGCCTAGGTTTTAAACCATAATAGGTAGACTCTTGATTTTTTCACAGATGGTGTAGAAGGCCACAGTTGTCCGCTAAAGCAAAAAATGCTAATAAAAAAAACTTATAGGATGTTCTGAAAGTGACGTGTTATTTACTTGTATGTCTTTATTTCTTGAGCTGTAGGAGGGAACCACATAAAATTTGCAGACAGTAATTTAAACGATGTTCGCTTTTTAAGGAAGTATACAATATTAAACCTAAAAATATTGCATGTATAACGACATATTTTTTGAGTCGTAATAGGTACACTCTTCCAATTTGTATAGAAGAAGTGTTGCCGCTATGACAAATAACAAAATTAAAGTGCCTTATTTTTTAATCGCAATAGGTATACTCTTGAAATGTTTACAGTAGATGTTGTACTTCGGCTGCTGTAATAATTACTAATATCTAAGGGGTGTTCCATCAGTGACATCTTTTTCTCGTGTATTACCTTCATTTTTGAACCGCAATAGGTATGCGCCTAATATTTTTATAGCCGCTATAACAACAATTACTAAAATTTAAAGGGTGTTCCAACAGTGAAGCGATTATCGCGAATATAGCTTTAATTTTAAAATTAAAAGGCATGAAAAAACTAACAATTTGGATTTTTTAAGTTGTACTAAACGAAGTAAGGAACCCTACGTGTGTCTAGCTCGCACTTGACTGATTTATTTTTTGTATTTTCGGCTTTAAGTGAAATCTCGATTTTTTTTTAGTAAATTTTTGATTTGTTGGTAAAATGTTTGGTTTTGGTGGTATAAAGTTTCTTGTTCAAATTGCAATTTTTTGGTAAAATTTAAATTTTGTGTTGTAAATATAATTTTGGTGAAATTCGCAAATTTTTAGTACATTTTCGATGTTTTAATGTAATTTTTATTATTATTTTTCTGTATTTTTAACTAAAAATTAACTAACCAAAGCAACAATCCAAACACCGTATTAGTTTTTTTTCGATTTTTACTAGTATATATCACAGTGGTTTAGAAACATTTTATTTTCAAAATAAGGCGGTAGCTCAAGAAACACCAAATATATCTTAATGAAATTGCATAAGCGTAAAGCGCAGATGTTTGCAAATAAAGCTCCCAAAGTCAAATATCTACAAAAATGTAATGTAAGAAAAATTAAGTCATAAATTTTAACTTTTATCTCTCCAATCGCACAGTAGTTTGAAAATGCTTTATTTTGGACATAATTCGGTATCTCATTTACCACTGAGGATATCTTAATGAAATTTCAAAAAGTGGCTACCATGCCTTTATTAATCACGGGTGTGTCAAATGCTTTTTGGAGTAGGTAGCTTTAAAAATCCAATTACATACGTTTTTTTAATCGGTGCTTTTCACTCTGAGGACTTTTAAAATAATTAATAAATTTTGTTTTAAAATTGGCTATGTTTGGATAGGGCTGTAGGAATAACCGTTATAATTTTTTACCCAATATTTCTTTTGTTCGCATTAATACTTTAATACTTTAATTTAGAACACCTTAATATTTCAGTTAAAAATAAACTTATAATGAAGTTGCCAAAAAATAATATGCCCGAGGTACCTAACATTGGGATCTTGCCTAGAAGTCCCACTTTACCCTAGGAGTCCGACCGTTCGCAGCTCCACTTAAAATCATCTCTGCTTTGCCTCTGCGAAGTTTCATTAAGATATCTTCAGTCGTTCATAAGATACCGAATTATGTACAATATAAATCGTTTACAAATGTGCACAGTGGTTTGTAAACAGTTTATTTTGGAAATAATTCACACTTGGTTAATTTTGAAAATAAAAAATTTATGAATTATTGTAAAACTTATTCGAGCTTAAAGCGCAGATTGAAAAAAAGTAAACAGATTTTTAAAGCCCCATCCCTTAGCTATATACTGCAAAAAAAATTGACCGTCCATTTATTCACAAAGGCAGGGTAGCCAATTTTATAAAAAACTAATTTTATGCGATTTTGTTTTGAAATTAATCCACACTAAATTTTAAGACTCTTACGTATTTAATTTATATCAAGGTATTCATCCCTGGATAAAATTCAAAAATTTATATAAGATTCTAAGAAATATTGTATAGCTCTGTAAAAGACAGACAGGAAATGAGTTACTTATTATTTTAAAACAGCGGCATTTGTTGCGCAAGATTGCTTAAAAATAAAAGATGCCTTTAAGTATGCCGTACCTTTAGAACGGTAAAAAACAATCGCCGTACTTTCACCGCGTTTTCTCCACTTTCTCCTGTAAATAAGATATTTTTGTGGAAAAAAGGATCTTATATTAGAATCAGGTTACTAAGGTACCTTCTCACAAAAATTTTTAAAAATCCAAAACGTGATGTGAACACAAAGAATAAGACAGACAGACAGACAGGAAATGGGTTACTGTTTTATTATATGTATATATTTCCAAGATTTGAAATTTTGTTTAAAATGCAGCGCGGACAAAATTTTTTAGCAGAATTGATATAGAAGTCATGCCCTTTACTCTGATACATATTTAAGGAGTAGTTCTCTTAAAAAAATTCGTGAAAAAATAATCACATGTTGATTGAAACAATAAAAAATTTCCTCAAGTTATGTACTGAGATAATCCATTCTAACCCAATAAGGTGATGGACATCGGTTTATCGAACGTAGGTATGTAGGTGAAGGGTTAAAATAGAATATTGAACATATGCATATAAAAATATTATCACAAAAATCTCTCCATAAAAAGTTTTCATTAGCTTAATCGTCTAAGAAAAGTCGTTAGGCACTTCCTATAATTTAAGGCTTTGAAGTTCTCAAACTTCTTTCGTTCAATGCATCAAATAAAAGTGTTAGATAATGTCAGAATAATTGAAATGACCAAAAACCGTTATTTTTCAATAATATTGCTTTCTAAAGGATCTTTGGACGAGGGCAATTTGATAATTCCGTGACTTTTTGTATTTTGAGCGCAGTAAGTTTGTATGGTACCCGGCTTTCCTAAACTGCCATATATTGCTGGACGACTGTCGAATTCTGATAAAGATGCGATTTGTTAGTTTGGCAGCCATTGACGAAAATGGAGCTGATTAAATATTATTTTTTGCGTACAAGATAATACTATTGAGGCTCTGCCTCATCAATTTCAATGGTATAAAAATGAAGTTTACTGCATTCCGAGCCCGTTCTAGCGAAAATGACGCCAAAGAGAGGAAGTCACATCAAAAATAGTCGATAACTCGTCGAAATATTTATGCCAAATATGATGTACCCGCTGGGCTGAGATGCCAAGAACTTCAACCACCTCACGCAAGAAATTTATACGATCGTAAAATAAAAGTGCGTGAGGTGACTGAGACGCTAGGCATCTGAGTTCAGGGGATACATCGCATGTTGCATGAACATTCGAAAATGTAAAAAGCTGTAAAAAGCATGGGTGCATTACATATTGGGCTATGAACTGCTACCCCATCCAACATACTGTGACTTTTTTCCTGTTTCTGAATTGAACAAAATAGCTAGGTGGTACTATTATATTTGGGTCAAACGAAGAGGTCATCATTGAAACAACGGCCCTTGAGAAATCTTTTCGATTGGTGGGAATAAAAGAACTAGATAGACCCCGGACGTAATGTATTGAGTTTAAAGGACACTATGAAAATTTTTCGCTTTTTTAAAAAAATATCTCTTATCCAAAAATTTGTGGAATTATCAAATTGCCGTCGTATAAATCCTTGAACCGCCTGAAAGATAAAAAATTTTTTGGCAGGGTTTCTTTGCATTTTCAAATGCTATTTTGCATAACAAACGACTAATGGTTTTCAATTCAATTTGTTGATAATTTAATTCATGTAATAATAAAACAAATTTTCGTATAAAAATACATTAATAAATATTAAAAATATTATATTTGGTTTAAAATGAATGGACTAAATACGCAAAAGTTATAAAATGCATTTATCAATTTAAAAATGTTTTAAAATTTTTCAAATTTCCCTTTCTAGGCCACAAGCAAAAAATGATTTCATGAAAATTTTTCAGATGTTTGATTTGGTGATTTTCAAAATTTTAAAATAATTCACTAAAAAACCAAATATTCCAAAAATATATTGAAAAACACCGTTTTGTTTAAAAAAAAAAAAAAAATATTAAGATTTTGATTTGTTTTTAGTCATAAGTCTTTTGCACACGACAATAACGACGAATAGTTTTAAACAAAAAAAAAAAAAAAAAAAAAAATAAAAATTAATTTACATAAATACATGTGAACATCTAACATTTTAGTTGATGGAAATAACCTAATTGTCGTCGTTATTAAAATGTATTTATTATAAATTAAAAAATTGTTTTTTTTTTGTTGCTAATGCGTGTAAAAAAATATAATTTTTCTTCAATTAAACAATAAAGAAATTCGTGGGATAGGCAAAGACGAACTTGTTACACCCTACACTTTGTTTAGTGGATCAAGTGGTGTTTAAAAACTGATCAAGTGGTGTTTAAAAACTAATACTTAAAAAATAACAAAAATATGTATGTATTTTTTCATTTTTTCATATTTTTAAGAAGTTAAATTAGTAAACTTGAAATGTAATGAAAGCCGAATAAATTGGCTTAATCCAACGATGCAATTTTTTTGCTCGGAACTGTTCTTATGTATATAAAATCTATGAGGCAATTTAAACAGTTCACTTTAACACAGGGTTCAGAATTTTTCATTTCTCATAAATGAGATTTCTAAAATTTTATATTTTTTTTCACGGTCACAGATGAATAAAAAAAAAAAAAAATGCTGTGCCTACGAGCTCACATGAATAAGGGTAACTGTTTGTTTTTTAGCATACATACATGAACAGTAAAAACCGAAGAATATCTGCATTATTCATATGCGATAAGTAATAAATTATATCATTCTCTTTAATGCTCTTTTCCATAAATGTTTGAAATTTTTGTTTTTTCGTTTTCGTTTATGAGTGTCCTTTTATGCAATTTTTCATAAATAAGATTTCTAAAACACTTTGTTACTAGATGTCGGCGGTAGCACATTACAAAATATGTGCATATAAATACATGTACATATATTTATGCGATATTTATGCATAATGCGAAAATTTATGAGAAATGAACAAACTTGTAAATTCTCATACTAGTATATGAGCACTTGCGTGAAAAACAAAATTCACTTTTGAATAGAAAGGAAAATAAATCATCTTCTCATTCATAAATGAACAAACACAAATTATTTTTTAGTCTTTCATACATAAATGTAAAGAGCGAAAAAAAAAACTAAAATGTAATGTACTCACACATGATTGCGCAGTGAATGAGCAGTTCTTCACTCTGCTTTAACATATAACCATTGCATTTTTTCTATCGCATTTACCATATGTAGTAAAATAATACCTTTTAAACAGACCTCGGAGTTTCAATTTAATTTTATTTAAATTTAATTAAAAATAGATCCACATTATTCCCTGGATATAAAGCAAAGGCCTCCCAACCAAAAAAAAGTGGTTAAATGAAAATGCATTGGTTTGATAAATATTTAGCAAAGTGAGACAAACCTACCTTGTTGAAAGGTGGTATACTAGCTGGTATGCTACTGATTTAAAATTTTTACATGTTTTGTTCTCTGTGACATTCTCGTTGAGATTGTGTATGTGCTCACAGACCCTTGGGGGTTTGCGTGGGGGCTCTTGGTATAAAGTTTAAATTCCATCGAAGATCTATAAATTAAACCAAATTCTTTTTTATAATGAGCTGCTTTGTAACCAATAAATATTTTTTCTTACGCTTGAGACATATTTTTACAACTGTTTGGAAACAAATTAACTCTGCACAGAAAATTTTTGATTTACCAATTAAGGGTGTTAATCAGTTTTAAATTAAAGTTCAATTAATGTTTTAATTGATTCAAAAATATATTTGTTTAAAACAGGCTAAAAAAATATATTCCCAATTAAACAAATAATTGAATCAATTAATTATTTAATTAAATTTTAATCTGAAACCAATTAAATCCTTTAATTGGTAAAAATAAATTATACTGTATGCTTTATAAACTAAGCTACAGACAGATAAATATTGCAGAAAAATATTATCTTTAATGATTTAAAATCGGGTTTTTTACATATGTTTTTGTAAAACGTTGAACGAACTTTATTTGTCATTCGCTGTTTTGTAGGGTATAGAATTCTATAGCATTTTGTTCTTCCAAAGCAGACAGAACTTGTCAAAATTAAGTAATAAATCAAAAATAAAAAATCTATGCGAGTAGTACGAACGTTTTTTTTTTAAATATTACTCAATATGTACATATGTCTAAATAACAAGAAGAGGAAGACGTGGAATATAAGGGAAAGTTGGTCTGATTTTATATTATGTAGACCAAATTCTAAGGCCTCAATAAAAGAGTAGAAAATCATTTTTTTATATTCGTAATATTATACTTGGGACTTATATTAGACTAGATGTGCCCACACATGTTTGTGTGTAATCCACACCAAATTTTAAGACTCTTACGTATTAACTTTATGTAAAGGGGAATGGTACCTGGATAAAAGTCTAAAATTTATATAAAATTCTAAAAATTATTGTAAAGCTCTGTAAAATGATATTTGTATGGTATTTGTAGTCAAACTTAAGTTCGTTTTTCTCTCTAAGAAAGAATACAGGTAAACCTCCCACAACGCGGTAGATAGGTACCTAAAATTTTTCGCGTTGTCCGAAATCGCGTTATAGGAGACTTTAACTTCATACAAAAATCAGATTTTGGTTTCAAATCGAAAAGTGGGTTTTTATAAGGTGTATACTTAATATATTTTTGTATTTATTTAGTGCGTTATAACAACATAACTTGATAACACTTCTTTTATATAAACAAAATAAAAATGGATTTTTAAATCTACTTAACATATTTAATTTTAATAATTAATAATAAAACGACAACTTTTTTAAAAATGTTACCCCTCTTCTCACTTAGTATGATTTGTCTCGAACGTTTTGTTAGTGGTCGTGCTAATTCAAAATCCGAACTTGATCAACTTTCAGATTCAGGTAACCTTTCGAAGATTACTTTTATTAATGTCTGTATGCTATAAGTTATATTGAGGAGTTCGTTTAAATGTTTTTGCTCTGTCCCTTCGATAATCGTTCTCTAAAATATTCTTTAACTGCTTACCCATATTTAAAACTTTCTCGATACTTTTTAGTGAAAATGTTTTATTTTCTATATCCGTGTGAGGTGTTTCTTACGACTTCTTTATTGTAAATACAATAAAAAAAGTAAGTTCCCAAAACGCCCCTTGAAACTTTATTTACGGGGAAAAGTCTTTTTAATAAAAATCGTAACGTACAATAATAAAAGCAAGAAAGGAAACATGATCACAATTTGTATCTCGGCTTTTGTTATTGTTCGCAGTGGTAAAAATAATAAATATTTGAAAAAAATCGCGTTATAAGAGTCTCTGAGTTTCTATCTACCCTAAGTAGATACATAGATACGAAGAGTGCTGATGGCACAGGTAGAATCTAGAAATTTTTACAGGTGTATTACTATAGCCACTATAACAAATAGTAAAAATTAAAGGGTATTCCGACAGTGACGTGATTCGCAAAATAGGCAGACTTTTAAAATTTTCACAGATGGGGTATTTCTATGACCCCTATAATAAGAATTAAAGGGTTTCCGGCAGTCACGTGATTTTCGTGTATAACGCCTTATTTCTTGAACCGCAATAGGTAGACTCTTGAAGTTTTGTACAGAAGATGTGTTGCCAAGGACGATATGACAATTACTAATAATTAAAGGGTGTTCCGCCAGTGACATGTTTTTCACGTATAGTGACTTATTTTTTATCGTAATAGGTAGATTCTTGATACATATATTTATAGAAAGGAAATTGTCATGCTATAATAAATTATAAAATTAAAGGGTGTTCCGACAGTGACATATTTTCTTAAATAGCCTTATTTTATAAACCGTAATAGGTAAACTCTTGAAATTTTTACAGTATATGTTGTACTTCGGCCGCTGTAACAATTACTAATATCTAAAGGGTGTTCCATCAGTGACATGTTTTCACGAATATTACCTCATTTTTTGAACCGCAATAGGTATGCCCCTGATATTTTTATACATGACCGCTGTAACAACAATTATTAATATTTAAAAGGTGTTCCAATAATCATGCAATTTTGACTGATTTATTTTATCAACGAAATCATAAACTCTGTCTTTTGGTATGAAAAGCATTTATAGTATAAATCAATTTTTCAATTAAACACCTGGAAAAGTAAGTAAGTAAGTCATATCAAATATGTAAATGTAAATAAGCAAATTGTGCTCAATATGTATTTGTATATTAAAAAAAAAAAAAAACATTTTATTACCTGACGTTTTTTTAATATTTTTGTCTTGATTTTTGCATTGTCCTTAATATCAACTGTCATATAAAATAATAATAAAACAAAAAATAAAATATTTATTTTGTTGTCTGCGTCCGCTCAATATTTCTTAAAATTTATTAAAATACATGATATTTCTCTAACTTGCAACATTTTAAATATTGTTTAATTACCTTAAAAAAATAATATTTTTGTCAAAAAGAGCAACAAACATTATTTAAAGTGACACACTTTGCTTGTTCAATGTCAGTTTTTATTTAAATTTAAAAAATATGACAAAAAGAAAAAAGAATACATCGCTCTGCAAAAATAAATGCTTTTTTTGTCATTCAGTTTATGTTTTTGTCTTATTTTATTTAATGTCTTAAAAAAAACATATTTTATGACAAAAATATGATGATCTTGACAAGAAATTAAAAATGTTTTTAAATATAATTATTTTTGTTGGCATGTGTTTAAATAAAACTGAAAAGTAATTGCTTAAAGAAATAAAAAAAAAACATTTTTTGTTTTCACTAAAAATATGAGTTGCAAACACTTTTAAAGTGTTATACATATGTATTTGTGGATATGTATGGAAGTATATAAACTGTTAGCATTTGTTGACTGAGTGTTTTAAAAAAGCTGTTGCTTTTCTAAAGCATACTTTGAGGCTTTATGAAAAAGTTATAAGATGTGAATGAAATTATTGTATGCAATTACAATATTTATGAATTTTATTTATTTATTTACTTGCTGTGCCCGCCACGTCGCTCAATCTAGTCGGACATTAGGCCAAAAATTAAATTTAAGAAATGTAAAAATTTAAGTACGCAGATTGAAACGACAACGAAATTCTGCATCGAGTATTGAATTTTTAAGGCTTTTGTTTGAAATTTGTCGTTTTGGGACACTGTTAAAATCAGGAAAGTTGAAAAAATTGCATACTTTATTGCAGGGATCGCAACTAATGATTATCCATCACATTTTAAAAGAAAAAAATCATTATGTTAGGGATATGCTATATGTACAAGGAGTACACCATTGCAATCGTCTTTAAGGGGACTGTCCGTTCCGCCAATGATTTTTATTTTTTAAGTTTTATTGAAAAAAATCAAAAATAAAAATTATTTTTCGAGTTCTATTTTTTCCTCAGACATCAATGGTTACATGTTGAGTTTTATTTTTCGCTTGGAAAATAAAAATTATTCTCCGAGTTTTATTTTCTGCTCAGAGAATAAAAATTATTGTCTGAGTTTTATTCTTTGCTCGCTATTTAATGATTGATGTTTAAGTTTTATTTTCTGATTGAAGAATAAAAATTACTTTCTAAGTTTTATATTTCACTTAGAAAATAAGGATTATTTTCCAAGTTTTATATTTCGCTTAGAAAATAAAAATTATTTCTTGAGTTTTAAATTTTACTTAAAAATAAAAATTAATGCTTTTGTTAATGTGGACATATGTAAGTATAAAAATAGTACTTTTTGAAACTTTTTAACTAAAAAACAGAAATTAGTTTAGTTGGCATTCTTTTGATATAGTAAAAGTATCAAACTAGTGTTTGGTACTTTTTCTTCATTTCAATATTTGGGGGATAAAACGTGTACTTTGGTACTTTTTTGGAACTTTTTTACTGAAACACATAGAAATAGTATTAGTGTCGCTATTTGAGATAGGGTTTTAGTGAGATATGTGTTTCAGTAAAAAAAGTTCCAAAAAGTACTATTTATAACTTACATAAGTATGTCCAAATTAACAAAAGAAAGAAATAATTTTTATTTTTAAGTAAAAAATAAAACTCAAGAAATAATTTTTATTTTCTAAGCGAAATATAAAACTTGGAAAATAATCCTTATTTTCTAAGTGAAATATAAAACTCAGAAAGTAATTTTTATTCTTCAATCAGAAAATAAAACTTAAACATCAATCATTAAGTGGCGAGCAAAGAATAAAACTCAGACAATAATTTTTATTCTCTGAGCAGAAAATAAAACTCGGAAAATAATTTTTATTCCCAAAGCAGAAAAAAAACTTAATACATAATCGTTATGTTCTAAGCATTAAATAAAGCTCAAAGAGTAATTTTTATTCTTTGAGTAGAAAATAAAAAATCAAGAAATAATCATTTTAAAATAAAACTCATAATCATTACTATCTCTGCTTTATTGACTTTTTACGATTTTGAGAGGTTTGCAATTATGTTATTGTAGCTAAACGAATAAAGATTTTAAATTGTTTTAATTAGTTAATTTTTTATTAATAATTAATTAACTAAATTTTAGAAAAAATTTTATTTTAAATGATAAAAAATGTTGATCGAAATTAAAAAAAATTTTTTTTGTCAAAAATTTAAATTGAGAAATGTAAAATTTACGCAGCTCGACAGACAACAAAATTCTGCATCGTATAGCGAATTTTCAAGGCTTTTGCTTAAGATTTGTCGGTTTGGGACACTGTTAAAATTAGGAAAGTTGAGAAAATTGCATACGTTCTCATTCACTTTTTACGATTCTGAGAGGTTTGCAATAATAATTTTTGTGCCTAAACGAATAATAAAGATTTTCTATTCACCTTTTTTCTATTTTTGTCGATCATAAAATGGATTTGGTTTCTATGTTGTTTTAAAAAATAAAATTAATTGTTCTTATTTTAAATAAAAAATTATAAGAAACATAAAAGATCTGGTTCGTTTGTTGATTAACCATGCATTATATACAGATTATTTAGATAAAGTAAAAAAAAAATTCGTACGAGATCCAAAATCTTTCTATTCATTTGTCAACTCGAAAAGAAAACTTCGTGGATACCTATCAGTTATGAAATTTCACAATCATGAATCGAGCAATGTTAATGTCATATGCGATATGTTTGCTAATTATTTTGCCAGCAATAATTCTGACGCTGTATACGATGACAATAATGGTTACCCTTACGAAATTGCATCGAACCAATTATTCTCTTTTCCTACGTTCAATACAAGCAATATTCTGGTTAACTTAAAAACAAGCTAAAGATATCGTTTACCCATTGTCCTCATGGAGTCCCAAGTTGTATTTTAAATCGATGTTCAGATTTATTTGTCAGACCATTAAACTTACTGTTTAATTGTGCTATTAAATGTGGTTATTTTCCTGTATTATTATACCCTTATATAAATCTGGCAATAAGTCCGATATAGAGGATAGATAGAGGTAAGTGCTCCTCAAAAATTATTTGAAAATCTAATTACTGATTTTCTCTGTCATCATACTGCATCGTTATTATCACCTAATCAGAATGGTTTTAGAAAGGGTTGCTCAACCACAACTGATAATTTTCATTTGACAACTTTAGTAAATAAGTGCATTTACACAAACGAAACAAACAGATGCTGTTTATACTGACTTTGGTAAAGTGTTTGACAAAGTTAATCATCAACTTCTTCTAACTAAATTGGATTTGTTAGGCGTAACCCATAGAAGTTTAAGCTGGATAAAATCATATTTAATGGGCAGAAAACAAACAATTCAATTCAACAATAGTACTTCTAAATATGTACATACATATATGTCACCCGGTCTATGAAAAGGTGGCTTATGACTCAAAAACAAAATTTCGAAAATTAGCTGTTAAAGATAAACAATGCATTTCGTCAGTTTCTTAGTAGTTTTTCTTTTGCATTATGAACAGTCATGCCCAAAAGGTAACAAAAAAATGCAAAAGAGCATAAATGAGATAAGTTCGTGTGTGTATATAAAGAGCGATGTTTTTTTCAATGCAAAGCACAAACCAGTTTCTGACCCAGCGTTGTCAGGTTTTCAAAGGTAAGTCAAAGTCGATTTGGGGATTTTAAAAAATCCCCAAATCGACTTTGACTTACCATAACTTCTAAGCAAGTTAGGAGTTTCCAGTTTTCACCACGTGAGAGAGCGTCTCAAAAACTATCGAAACATATGTGACCCGGCCTATGAAAAGGTGGCCGGTGTACCACAAGGCAGTCATCTTGGCAGTCGCTGTTTATAAACGATCTTCCTACCTTTTCAACTATACAAATATATTGCTATACGCAGACGATGTGAAATTTGTTTACTCCTTTAATCGCTTTGTTGATCACGTTCATCTTCAGAATGCTCTGTCTAACTTCTTTTTATGGCGTAATTTCAACTTGATGGAGCTGAATTTAAAAAAATGTAAACTATTCTTTGGGAAGCCATCAGCTGGAGTTGGTTGATTCATTTATTGATCTTGAGATTCTGCTAGATCCCAAATTAAACTTCGTTTCTCATATTACTATGGCTGTAAACAAACCTAGAAGTACTCTTGCCTTCATAAAACGTTGGGGTAAAGAGTTTGCTAATCCATAAATTACAAGGCAACACTACATGTCTCTAGTTCAACCTATTTTAGAATATGGATCAGTTATATCCAGTGCAAAAGCAATTTTTATTGTTCTGTTTACGTGGTTTTCATTGGAATTACACTACAAATTATCCCTCATATTCAAGTAGATTAGCATTAATAAAACTGCCTACTCTTAAAAGTCGTCGAACAATGTTAAATGTTTCTTTTATGATGAACCTTATCAATGGTAATATTAGCTGTGATTTCCTATTAACTTCTGTTAACTGTAATATGCATTGTCGTAATACAAGTCATTATTATCCTATTTTTATTAAATTGTGCAGAGCTAATTATTTTTTTGCTGACCCCTTTTTGGAGGTTATGTCGTACATTTAATTTTTTGTTTCAATTTGTCGATTTTTCCTTAAATATGAATGTCATAAAATTATAGTATTTCTTAATTCATAATTAATATAATGTTTTATCTTGTCACCCATTCTATGGTAATCAATTAATTTTAAGAATTATTCTTACTAGTCTGTAAGAATTGTATTCTATTGACTAATAAATAAATAAATATAAAAAAAAATATTTACAAAATGATTAATTATCTATACATATAAATAAACTGTTATTTTCTGTCTGTCTGTCTGTCTGTCTGTTTGTGTTCGCATCATGTAAAAACTACTACATGAATTATAATTAAATTTTACCTTAGTATCGTCTTTTAAATATAGAATATTTTTTTCCCGTAAAAATATCTCATTTCCAAGAGAGAGGGAGAACACGTAGTGAAACTACGCAATTTTACCGATTTTATGGTACTGCAGAGTTGGCAGCAACTTTTATTTTTGTCACCGGGTACTTTAAAATACTATTTACATTATTCTACAATAATTTTGGAATTTTATACAAATTTTATATTTTTATATAAAGCTTATGTTTCTGAGTACCCAAGTACCCAGGGATGGGTACCTTTCAGCGTTGTCAACTTGGTGCGTTTCGCACCATTTTGGGTACTTTTTCAATTTTTTTGTGTGAAAAGTTCTCGAGTTTTTTTTAAAAAATTTTTTTTTTAAATTTTTGTGCTTTTTTTTTAATTTTTGGTGGCACCAACAGTGCAAAATATTCATAGTCATTTTTACAGACCATAATAAGAACAACTAGTAATGATGTTTAAGACATACCAAATCATATGGACAAAGTAAAACGGTATTGTTGTTGTATTAATTTGTGTTATGTTAAAAAAAAGAAAAATTTCACTGTAAGGAATTTGCTATCCCTACAAAACACATTGGTTTTCCCATTCAGCTGTTAGGCAAAAGACCTGCGAACAAATATATCAATTAATAAATACTGATAATGAGTATCCTGATAATACTGATAAAGAGTTCCTTCCATTGCAGATTGATTGCAGACACTCGTTGGCTTTTAATAGAAAAGTCAAAGCAATTATAAAAATATGGCTTGAATTAAAAACGCTATTTAATACATTTCCAACATCTCAACAATATTTTTTATCTAACCAACTAAAAAATATATACAATGATGATACTAATTATGTTTACTTAGTATATTTATCCGATATTTTAAAAGAGGTGCAACGTGTTAATCTCGCTTTTGAATCAAAAAATTGGCGACCAGACTAAATTATTTGAAGATTTGCACAATCTCTTAAAAATTTTGATATCCAAACTCTCTGAGCCTGACATTGAATTCGAATTTTTTAACAGGTGATATCAATACATCGTTTGATATTTGTTATTTGGGTTTCTTTAAAAAAATAAGCAATGAAGCAAAGAAAGATTATATCAAAAACTTGTTGTAAATTCACCAAAAAATTAGTTGAAAACATTCGGGGGAGACTGCCTTCTAATGTTGAAATTTTACAAAAAATTAACGTTTTAAACGTAAAAAATGTTTTATCTCATTGCAAAAATGATATCATGCCATTAGCAGTACAATTTACAACCGATATCGAAATATTCACCCCTATCGCGAATATTTATTCCCATGAAAAAACTCCCAAAAATTCTATAATGAATGATTTCTATCGTAAAATACAAGTAAATTGTTATTGGAATCATTCACGATAGACAAATTTGTTAGTTTTTTCATGGGAATAATTATGGGTAATCATGGGTAAACCATTCGCGACGAATGGTTTACCTTATGCAATGGAAAAATATTGATTCAACATTAGAATTTTGGACTGATAATAAATATTATTGTTAAGTTTTTTGTTAAACTATGTATATTGTAAATGATCGCTGATTTCTATTTAAAAAATTGTGTATGCAATATATGAAATAAAAAAATGTATTATCTAGTACAACTGAATACAAACATATTTGTTTAGTTTTTTTTTTATTTTTGTTAAGTTTTATGATTTAATTTTGTTTTTTTTTAAACCTTTAACTTTAAGACTGTTTTATTGTTATTTTTTTTAAATAAAAATATTATACTTTTTTTTGGAAAATTAATTCATTCAAGATTTTAAATAAAAAAGAAATTGTAAAACTTGGTGCAATTTCTGTTAAATGGTGCGTTTTTTTCTCCACTTTGGTGCGTTTTGAAATTTCAAAGTTGACAACGCTGGTACCTTTATATAATGTAATTACATAAACCATATCTGAAGTACTATACAATTAAGAGTCTTAAAGTGCATTAATTTCAAAGCAAAATAGTGACGCTGACGAAGTGGCGGGCACAGCTAAATAAAAAAATTAATTATTTTCAGATAAATTAAA
This sequence comes from Phasia obesa, assembly GCA_949628195.1. NCBI lineage: Eukaryota > Metazoa > Arthropoda > Insecta > Diptera > Tachinidae > Phasia > Phasia obesa. The sequence continues at coordinate 70,773,696 of OX451217.1, read as the reverse complement.
TACTATAGAGTAATAAATTACAAAAATGAATTTTATTAATATTCTTCTCTTTGACATAAAAGCTTAAAAGTGAATATTTTTGGAAATTAAAAATAAATTCACATGGACGTTTCAGGGGCTGTAATTGAAGGGATACCTCCTTCTGCCCGTAAAAACTTCTTTTAACAATTACATTATTTTAGCACTCAGTAAATTTTTAGAGCCAATACAAGCTAACAAAAGGTAATGTAATTTGTTTGAAAAAGAATTTGAGTTATTTAAAGCCAGAAACGGTGGAATCTTATTTATGATTAACTATTAATCCTACCTCAGTAAAACAAAATATTTAGTTATTTGATAAAGTTCTAAAGACTTATTTTGTGAAAAAAATTAATTAAATACTTTCCCACTATAAAAAAAAAAATTTTTGATCACAACCCAATTTGAAACACCTGTGTAATTTTAGCTTGTTCTATAGATCACATAATTTATATTTTTTATGAGATTTGAAACTTGAAAAACCACGGGAAAAAATTCTTAAAATTATGAAACAAAAGAAAGGGCCCGAAGCTTCATTGTTGGATCGAATGGATTAAAAATACGGTGCAAAAATGGGTATTTAAAATTATTTAGCGGCCCACAACATTTTGTAAGCTTGGCCAGCTTGAAGTCGGTTAAAAATACAAATCAAATACAAATTGTATTCGATTGGCGCCCAATGTCACGCAATAGTGTTTAAAATATACCAGTTTTAAACCGAAAATTTTTTCACTGCTTTTTCTCCACTTTCTCTTGGAAATGAGAAATTTGATATATTGGAATCAGGATGCTAAGGTACCTCCTTAAAAAATTTTGTTAAAATCCATCCAGTAGTTTTTACGTGAGGCGAACACAAATGAAAAGCAGACAGACTGATGGAAATGATTTACTATTCTATTAAATGTATAGATTACACTTTAAAACCAACACTCTGTTTTTCGAATTCGAAAGAAACTAATAATTGTTAAATGCCAAGTGCGGTTTTTTATAGCAGGCATTATTTTTTTCTATTTTTGTTGGTTCTTTGAATGTGTCCGCATTCCACGTTAAAATTAAAATCAAAGCTAAATTTAAACTTCGCCAAAAAAGTGTTCACACGACAAGACAGCTGTAAAACATTTCGGTGGATAAATTGCTTAATTGTTTCAAGTCCAAAATTCGGTTTAAATAAAATAATTTATTTAAGAGAATTAGCAAAAATGTAATTTACTTTATTTAAACTATAAATCTACTGTGTATAAACTGAGCAAGTAAATGTTTTTACATGAGAAAATCTTTATACAAAATTTCTATATTTTATTTAAGAAAAACATAAATTTTATTCATTCATAAACATTTCTGAGCTTGATGGCTCGGGAGAACGTTGAAATTTTTGTCAAAGAGATGAAACCTTGATGCTCGTTTGGTTTGTGTCTTTTTTTGTTTTTTATTTTATTGTTAATATTTCTATTCGATCGTAGCATGTGTCGTGTTGATGAGAAGGTTGATGTTGTAGTTGCTGTTTTTATTTTCAATATTTTGTTGGTTGAAAACAGTCTCAAGTGCAGATACAAATGTAGATGTTGATGTCACAAGGCGGGCGGGCAGGCGGGCAGGATGGGACGAACGGTCGGGAAGCGAATAAACAACAAGCAAAATATATGTTTGTGCAATTTTGCTATTTGGAAATTTACTTTTTCTATAGTTTGTTTAAAATTCATGATCATGTCTAAAAAAAATAAAGAAACAAATTAAAAAATTTAATTCATATGAAGACAAAAAAAAAAAAAAAAGAAAACAAAACAAAGCATAATAGAAAAAACAAAAAATATAAAATTAAAACACAAGGTAACAAGCAAAAAGTAAACGCAACAACACTGAAACGCCACTGCTGACAAACACTTCCACACAAAAAGACGGTTCACAGTTTGTTCTTCAATATTTACGTTTTTATTTCTTCTCTTCTGTGAAAAACTGATTTAGAAGAGAGGATAAAAATTGGCATCCTTTAAAATATCAAATCTATCCACCTGGGTAGTAGTAGTAGTTATGGATGAAGTTCGTGATACTCGTTCAGAAGGACTGCTAGGTGTTGCTGAGGAACTGGCGGTAGCTGTTTCATTATAATTTTCTCTTAACTCCTCTACTGATAGATTAATATCTGCATCTATGGAAGCAGGGGTAACACAAACGCTATTCTGAGGACTTAAATAAGAGAGAATGTTAGCACTGGAAGATTCTGGTGTTACAGCCGCCGAAACAGCTGGTATATCGTTCAAGGGTTCTATTGTGTACTCCTTGTTTTCAATAGGACTTTCAGCTACATATGTCACAGTTTCTTTGGCCTTTTTTCTTTTTTTCATTTTCTTTGGTCTTGAAGTTTCCTTAGCCACTTCTGTGAATTCTTCCATAATCGCAGTTTCATTACAAGCGACACTGCTACGTGGTGAAAATAGACCCAAAGAGTCTTCATTAATAAGACTGCTTTTAGAACTGCGTCTCGAACGTGATTTGCGTTTGGGAGAATCTGTATCCATTTGCATGCTGCTGCTACGACGGCTGTTAACCTGATTGTCATAGGCATCTTCATCTTCTCTATTCATAGTTTCTTCCAAACTGGCCTTGGATTCTTTATGTGACTTCTTTTTTGTTTTCTTCTTCTTAGGTTTTTCTGGTTTTTCGAATTTGTCTTCTTTAACTTCTTCTTTTGCCAGGGTTGCCATAATTAGTTGCTCATCAGCCTTATACTTTTCCTCCAGCTGTTCTGGACTGCGACTGAATAAGGTAACACTTTCTCCGCCTAAACTAAATTTACGTACATCTATCATTTGCGCTGTTTCCCCATTTTCATTTATATCATCGTATTGTTCCTCTGGTCTATTGTTAGTCTGCTCCTCTCGGGAGTATATTTCTTCCCACGTTATTTCCTTATCTTCTTTTACATTATCCTCGTCTAATTTAAAATTTTTACGCCAGTTATATTCTCGCTTTGGTTTGTAATTCAAATCAACCTGAAAATCATCATCTATACACTTGGCTTGCAATACCGGATTATAACCGTAACGGGAACGCAAACGTGCCGATTGACGAGCCGTTACATTGGAGTCTCCCAAATAACGCATTTCTGATTCTTTACGTTCGTTCTCTAGGAATTGCGTATTAAATTCTACATTCTTGGGATTCTTTTTACCATTGGTTTTGGACCACAGCAAATACTGTTCATCGATGTCACTACTCGTGGACATTTGCCTTAAAATACTGTCATATTCACGTAAAATACCCGATTGTTTTCGGTTTTTAATAGCCTCATCATAAATTTGATCGATGGCAAAAGAGTCCGAGTCGTAAGGTGAATTGCTTAAACCACCTACAGCTCCTTCATCCTCCTCAATATTGACCATTTCATAAGTACGATTTTCACCGACGATAATATCGTCCACACTTACTTCTTGATTCCAATCACTAGCTTCGCGGCCAGCATAGCGATCCATTTCACGTTCAGCCTCCTCACACTCAGAAGTTTCATGATGGGACTCTTCAGCCGGACCACGTTCGTTAAAGTCAGATATATCCTCATCGATTTCATCATCCACTTCAACCACCGTCTGTCGATCGTCATCGCTTGGATTTGAGTACTCCCCATCGTCATCTGCTCCAATCATATTTTCTTCTTCCTGATAGTCATTGCTTCTTAGTAATTCAATACCAGCCGGCTCAGTAGTTTCGCTTTCAGCAGAATTATCTTGGGATTTCTCTCCCTTTGCTAGGAACTCGTCGACATTTTCACTATAGAAATCTTCTCTCAACCAAGTCCTCGAACCACTTCTAGTTCTCACCTCCACTTGTTGTATAAAAATGTAATCGTCACCGGGGTATTGCTCTATTGGCTGTTCTTGAGCTAAGGAAAATCGACGATAATGATGATATTCTTCCGGTTCTAAGTCTACGGCATCTTTAAGTTGTACTACAATATCGGGCACTTTTATCAAAGCTGAATCAGAAGCTCTACGATTATTGTCGAAACACTCCGTCTTCGAATGACGGGGAAAATCTTGAAAGGTTAAAGTGCCACAAGAGACTTCAGCAAGAAGTTTGTCCTTAAAGACTCGTTTAGCCGCCTCGGCCTCAATGCTGGCTATATTCTCTAATTGTGATTTTCGTAAAGGGGATCGACTGGTGCTGGCAGATCTTCTAAATTCAGCATTCCTACGTCTCAATTCTTCAAAATTTTCACTTTCATCTTCTGAAAGTTGAACACTTGTAGAGCTTTCAAAACTACTGTGTAACATTTCTTCTTTATTACGTTTGGTGTTCTCCATTTCATTGTTCAAACGTTCTGATTTTGGTATGGCGCCTGTGTTTTTCTCTTCTTTTCTGGTAGTGGTTAATTCTTGCAATATTAAATCCTGGATTTTACGTTTTTCTTTTGCGGCTATTTGCGCTACGGCACTTTCAATTGTCGAGAACGAAGGAGAGGGACTACGGGAACGTTGAAAATTAGCGGCTTCTTTTCTTAGCGATTCAAATTCACTACCCAAATCCATGGACTCTCCCACGTAGGTGGAACGTTTAAAACCCTTTTCTAGCCTTTCTTGTTTAATACGTTCAACGTCACGCATTTCCTCGGATATAGTGCGATCATAGTCCGGTGTTGTAGGAGATTTCCGTAACAGTTTAGTCCTTTCTTTTATAGTTAATTCAGCTAAATAATCCAGGCTTTGTTGCTCATTTACCTCATCTCTATCTAAGATAATTGGAGACAAGATTCTTAATTCCATTTCCTCCGAAGCATTCCTCAGCTTCTCCAAGGCTTCTTCGTCTAATTGTCTTTGGCGATTAGCTAAATGTAAGGACTCTTGCTCTTCGGTACTAATCGAAAGCGTTCTCTTTTCTGAGCCCTCCAAATTAAGTATAACATTGAAATCCTCATGGTAACTAAGCTTAGGCGACATTGATCTAGATGGTGTGTGGGAACGATAATCCGTAGGCGATATTGAATGTGAACGTGAGGGAGACATTGATCTCGAATGTCTAGATCGTTGGCCATATTCCAGAGATGAAGCAGCTGGTTCAGGAGTTTTAGTTCTGTCTTCCACATGATGCATAAGTTTATCAGTAGGCAAACGCATTGGACTCTTAGACGATGATCTGCTTCTGGCTAACCGTAAGGATTGTACTAGTAAATCCATTTTTTCTCGGGATTCGTCATCTACATCCTCAAAGTTAGATTTTGATTCAGTTTCACTCTCTGAGTAAGCAATCGATATTGAGGGGATATTTAAACTTTTTAAGTGTTGCGTAGTTTCAACATATTCAGTTTGTGAAAATCCATAAAGTATTTTTGATTCTGAGGATTCATTAAAATTGTCTATTTCTTTTACACGTATTGGACTTTTCGATCTTGTTTTACTACGAGCTTCACGTAATGATTGCACTAATAAATTCATTTCTTCCCTTGAACAGTCATCATCATGTTCTGTAATGGATATGGCAGTATCTTCGGAAGACTCTATTTCATAAGTGTTTTCCACCACAATAGTTGGTGATTCGGGGGTCTGTGAACGTTCCTCGAATTGTTTTATTATCTCATCATTGCGTTCTATTAATTTACTACGTCTTTTCTCTAACCCTTTACTCAAATTTTCGGCTGTAGGTAGACGCATAGGACTCTTGGATCTAGATCTTTTCGTTTCAACGTGTAATGATTGTACTAAATAATGTTTTTGTTCTTGGGAGCTGTTATCATTTTCTGCTTTAAGATTTAATTCAGCCGTTAATTTTTTTTCGGTGCTAGAATTATCTTCAATTTCTTCCGGGGAAGCAGTTTCGGGCAACAAATTATATTCGATAAGTTTTTCTAATACATCCTCATTGTGTTTGATCATTTTATAGCGGCGATTTTCCACGCTGCGCTTTAAATTGTCGGGTGTAGGCAAAGGAGATTTAGATCGTGAGCGTGATCTGTTAGTCTGTTGCGATCGTAAACTGCTTACTAAGGAATTCATGGCCGCATCAGCAGATTCAGTATCTTCTAAGTGTGGCGAGGTATTGGACCTCGCAACATCATCTATTATATTTACTAAAGGTACCAAACAGGCTTCATTAGATGATGATTTTGAGGGATCATCAGCTACAAATTGAATATGATTTTTTATGCCAACTTCTGTTTCTATGGCTACATAATCTTTGCTTTCTTCGTTTACGTTGTCTTCATTACCGTTTATAGAATCTAGGAATTTTATGATATTTTCCTTTCTAAATTCATTACTTTCTAAATTATCAGTGTCATCGTATATTTCAGTAGTAGTTTTTTCATTTTGTTTTTCAATTGAAATTTTCATTTGAAAAGAAACATCTTTGGGGTACGGTGTGTTGGGTGCAGTGTTAGCTGGCGAAACATTTCGCGATGTAGACCTAGAACGTGATGGATTAACCGAGGCTGTAAAATCATAAAAATCACTCAACCCTTCCATTATTAACCCATATTGATCGCGCCATGGTCCAAAATCCAGAGGAGCTTCTACATTTATAGTTGGTGTATTTTGTGCTGTATTGAATGCACTTTTATCGGCTTCGTCTTTGGATTCTTTCCAATGCTCTTCGTATTGATCAATTTCTTCAATGCGTGGGCTACGACGTAAGCGTGGTGAGGCAGAAGAGCGTGAAGATGATGCTTCTTTTTCCGCATTTTGGGAGGTTTGAAGCTAAACATGTTATTGCAGGGAAAAGCGTTGAAAGTTAGGTGAATAAAAATTAGAAAAAGCATGTTGGGATTGTATTAGTAAAAATTGAGCTGAGTTCATGACAATGTTAGAAGGCGATGTAAATGTCAAGAATTAATATAAATTTTAAAAGACTCTGGTTTCAGTTTAAGGGCTTAGAGAGTTTGAATTTAGAATTAAGCATATTGGAATGTTTCGAGCGATTGTTTCAATTAAGAACTTTACAGCTAAATATTCCAATGTATAGCTTACAAGTCCTACATTCTTGATAATGTGAGATAACTAAAATTAGTTATGCCCAGGTCTGAAGCATTAAGAGAAAAAATAGAAAACAATAAAATTTCTTAAACCAATTTTAGTATCCTCGCATTTTTGAACCAGAAGCTTTTTTGTTGTAACATTTAGAAAAACTTACATTTGTGTTGTCACTTCGAGCTGATTCTTCTTTAGCCGCAGCTTCGTCATCCAGCTTTTCTTCCTATTATAAAATATATACTTACATAATAAATTATTTCCTTTTAAATCTTCTTGTATGCACTAACCTGAGCGTCCCCCTTTGCAGAATGTTTTTGCAATGACGTCAAAGCCTCTTGATTCTGTTTTTCAGTAGCATCTTCAAAGGAAGAAGCACTTGGCAAGTTGGTGGCTGTATCGTAGGGAACTTCTTCACTTGAAGCGGGCTTTTCATATTCCATTTCCTCATCTATAGATAAGGTTTTTTCCCTTTTCCAGAACTCTGTATGTTTGTATTGTTCGGGTTTTAACTCGCCCCATGGATCGCTTGTCTCCTCACCTAAACGTTCTAAAGAACTGCGTAAACTGTCATCGCCACGTCTCATATCTTTTGCTGGGCTTCGTTTGTGACGTCTGTGGTGACCTTTTACTTTTAGTGTGGGTTCAGTGGTATAGCGTATAGGCGTAAATTCCGAATCGGCATTGTCTTTCATTTCTTCCTCTTCCAGCGATGTGAACATTTTCAATTCTTCGTCACGAGAGTGCCGGGATTCACGTGATGAGTTTGAGCTATTGCTAGAACGCCGCTTTTTAAAGGCTCTGCGACGCCCCGAGCCGTCTTCCCGCATAAGTGGTCGTTGTTTTATCCCATCCAACGAACGTAAATAATCATCCGAGTATTGCATGTTGGTTAGAGCGGTATCCTCACCATCAGGTTCTTGGCGTTCTTGAGGATGATATTGAGAATCAGTGCCCGTTGTAATCTCCTCTGAAGGTTGTGTACTAAACGAAGATTGTTGACTTGAGGCGGGATCTACTGAAGAAGCATCATCTGATAATCCGGGAAAGAGCAAAGGTTTCGTTCTTACCGAATATGGTTCATCTAAATCCTGGGCCAATTGCGTTTTCACCGTAGAATGTGAAGACTCCGCGCTTGTTAAAGGAGAAAAACTTCGTTTTATGCAAGGCTCTTCTACGATCGGCGTATGAGGGACGCTATCTAAGTTGCCTGAATATTGTCTCTTTACAATAGCGTCCAACATATTGGACTGTAATTCGGCCATTTCTTTTTCCGCTTCCATAAACAACAAAGCATTCTCTTCTATGCGCTTTTGTTTAGCTTCTTGATCTCGCTCACGTTGTATTAGCCTTAGAGTTTGTTCTTCTTCCGATTCTTCACCCAACTGTTCACGTGCTTGTAATATTTTTCTTAAAAGTTCGGCTTCCTTGTGTTCGGTATCTTCTTCTACGTTTATATTACGTTTCTTAATTGAATCTATTAGTTGACGTTCTTTTTCTGTGAGTTCTGCTTCTTTTTCAGCAGCTCTCAGTTGTTCTTCCAAACGGTGTTCAATCGCTAAAAGATTTCTGGTGGCTAACTCTGCCTCAGCTTCTTCTTCTTCTTCTGCCTGTTCTTCTTCATGAGCTTTTTCTAAATTTATGAGAAGGCGTGTATTTTCTTCAGCTTCGGCCATTTCCCGCTCTTGACGTTCGAATTCTACTTGTTTTTGTTTCTCGACTGCTATCCGTTCTTGTTCTTCTTCCAGCTTACGTTGTTCATTTTCCCTTTGTATTTCGGCTTCTTGCAATCTTCGCGCATTTTCTTCGGCTTCTTCTCGTTGCCGTTGTTCGGCTTCCCTTTGCCTTTCTGCCTCTGCCAATCTGCGTGCTTGCTCTTCTGCTTCTTTACGTTCTTGTTCTTCACGTTGTTTTCGTTCTTTTTCTTTTTCGTCAGCCTCTTTTTTCTTGCGCTCTTCCTCTTCTATTCTCCTTTGTTCTAACTCTCTTTGCTTTTCGGCTTCTGCTAATTTTCGAGCCTGCTCCTCGTCTTCTTTTTTAGCCCGTTCTTGTTGCTCCCGTAAGTTTTGCTCTTCCAATAACTTTTTGTTCTTGGCCTCTTCTTCCTCTTTAAGTTTGCGCTTATATTTTTCCTCAGCTTCGGCCAATTCCTTGCGAAGTTTCTCGGCAATTTTTGTTTGTTTAGCTAATTCCTTTTCCAATTCCTGACGCCTCAAATCCGACAATTCTTTGTCTTTAAGCTGTGCTTTTAGTTGATCTATAAGTGCTTGTTGAGCCTCCAGTCGAAAACCATCTTTGTAGGGAACGCCATCTTTCATTAATTGTGTACCGGCTACAGCTTCTTTGTTTTTGGCATTAGCCAGCTGTTGGCGCATGTTGTCTTGCAGCTGAGACATATTTTCGCTATCATCGACGCCACTGTTAGCGTCATGATTGAATGAGTAGTGATACAGATGACGTACGACATACAAAAATTCAATGGCACTTATGTAGCTGATGACCAGTGTAAACACTAAATCACCAAATTCTGCAAATAATTCACCCATTTTTTAAATAATTTGTTTTTTTTGTTGTTTTTTTGTTGTTGTTGGTGTGTGTGAACTTGTTGTCGTGTTTTTAATTGCTTTTTGTTTTATTTTCGCAATTTATTGTTGTGTTAGTTAAATTTAATTTTTGCAAATTCTTTACGCGTAAAGTGGGAAGTCAATCGGTTCGAATTTAAGAATTTTCAAATTTTACTTGCGTAATCTATTATTGAGCGTTTAAGCTTCTACGGATTTTTAATGGAATTTATTTAAAAAATATTATTATTTTGTTTATTTTTATTAATCTCACAACACCCGAGTGTTGACAAGACACTACATATTTTTAAAATCTTTTTCCATTTCTCTAAAGAATTTTCATTATTGCAATATTATATAAAATTCACCACGATTGTGTAATTCACCAAAAAAATTAACTTTTCACTTTATTTTCATAAAATATTAAACTGCACACACGGTCGAAATTATTTGCTTAAATTTGCTTATTATTAATTTTTTAATGGTTGAAAAATTATTTGGAAAATTTCAAGGTCTTAGGAGAACTTGTATGTGTTGTTTAGAGCAGCTTCCGAAGCACTGAATAAATTAGCTGGCAGACAACGAACGACCACTTTGCGTTTAATTTTATTTTGTACAAAACAAAATAGAAATTTAATATAAAAAAAATAATTGAAGATGTTTCGTGTTAATCGATCGATTTGCAACTAATCAAATCGTAGATAAATCATTCAAATAATGAGGACTTTCGCTTTGTTTTTATTTTTCGTTTTATTTTTGTCTTGATTAAATATTTAGAACACAGTCGAAGTAATTTGCCATTAAAAAATTTAAAAATAGTTCAGTAAATAAACTCTTATGCGGCATCGGATAAATGAATCACGTATTAAATCGATGAAACCGGCCAATTAAAATATTTAAAAGAAAACAATTCAAAAAAAGGTACTAATTGATATTTACATTATTTTTTATTTCTTTGAAAAAAATATGTTTTTATTAGCAACAATTTATAAAAGAAATAAACCGCTCGCACTGTTCGAACTATTTTCAAGGTATAATCGCCGCGTTTTCTCGCTAACAAATGGCAACAAGAAAAGCCAACAGAAATATTTTAGCTGCACTTTTTTCATTATTTTTTTGTAAGTCTCTGAGAATTTTTCACAACATTTGTATTGTATTTTTACTTTTGAAATAAAAAAGTATAATTTGTATTAAATACATTTTGTTTTTACCAATTTTATAAATAAAGTATAATGCAGTATAATACATATTTGACACATTTAGCCTCCTTAAGATCAAATAAAGAACACATTAGAAAAATTCAAAATTATGGGCCAATACGTCATTGTTTGGTGTTACGACATTTGCTTATGTATGCAATAATAAATAAATATTGGTTATGGGCAAAAATTAGTTTCTTGCTAGCTAAAATCAAAAGCCGACGAGGACACATTTAAAATAGTGGTATTTTTTCAATAACACTTATTTTTTCGGCAAAAAAGTATTTTATTACAGTTTCATTTTATCTTGATAGATTACACCGCAATTTTAAATATTACCAAAGAAATGAAATCCCTGGAAAATAATTTTTCCCGGGAATAAAATCCTCTTATATTCTCGTCAATCGGTAAAGGGGATAAAAAGGGAGAGAGAATATTTAATGTCCAAAGTCAGCTGTTTTTCTTCTGCTTATTTTTAAAATTTAGACATGAGGATTCAGTACTTTGATAAGTCCATCCCGATTCGTGTCATGAGTGCTTTTACGAGAAGTTCTACGAGTTGCGAGCATGACCTACTTTTTTCCTGGGGAACAATTTCCCATTTTCGCGTAAGGTTAAAGGGAAGGAGAAACATTTTCCGGGGAGATATTATTTAGATTAGAGGAATAGCGAAAAATTATATGGGAATTGCTAATTAGAATTGGGTTGATACTGTATTGTTGTCCTATTCGTAATAAATGTTTGTTTCTCTTAAGGTTCTCAAAATATGTTTTGTTTGTTTTAGTTATGTCCTCCTTATTTGGCCAAATAAGAGTAGCATAACGCCGACTAGGTTATTTTGATCTGATTTGTACAGGGGAAAATTTTTATGATCGAATATTAATGTAAAATGTGTTGTATTGGCAATCGAAAAATAACGTTTTTTGGATTTTATTGCCGATTTCTATTTGAAATGCAGAATGTCAATATAATCTATTAATTCTTTTCTGGTTTCGAAATTTTTTTTTTAATTAAACAAATAATTCATCTTTTCAATGCCTGTCAAATAGAAAGTGAAAGAACAATTGCGTGATAAATTGTAACGGTTCTTCCTTCAGCCCTATCCAAACATAGCCAATTTTCCTCGGAGAGCAAAGCACCTAATGAAAAAAAAAAAACGTTTCAATTGTTGGCTACATACTCTAAAAAGGATTTGACAGCCCCATGGTTAACAAAGGCAGGGTAATCACTTTTGTAAAAATAACCAATTTTTTGGAATTTAACATTCCCGTTTTAGGAATTCAGGTGTTTAAATAAAATATATTAAAATTGTTTGTTGTGATTTGACTAAAAATTCTCTTATTTATATCGGTTAAAATTTTTTACTTTTTATTCTCGAAACATCTTAATAAATGATGATACTTTTTACCTTTTTTTTAATACCGAACTTGAAGTGCCATTTTACAATATGGTTCTTTTATATGAAATCCGTTTTACAATATGAGTTGATATTGCTCAACAGGAATAGCTGAGATATTAAATTTAATTTTTCCATGAGCGTGAGTTTTATGTGAGCTATTTTATGAGTAAATTCTTTTACACTAACATGATCGTTCATGAGTGAATTTGTATGGCTCGTAAGCATGTAAGACACCTTCAGCGAAAAATTATCACAATCCAATTTCTGTTATTTAAATTTTGTCAGTCTTAGTTTAAAAAAAGTTTGTTAAAAAAATTCCTTAATTTTTTTAATAAAAAAAAAACTGCATAGAAGAGACTTTTACCCTTACCCAATACCTATTTGTTTGTTGGCGTTAAACATCTTGAGGATAGTGTTTTTTTTGTTTCTGGCTTTTCTTTGCTTGTTGACATTTTCCTTTTAATCTAATTCTAAAACAAATATCAAATATGTACGAGGAAAATAAATGAATTTCTTTAAGAAGATAGAAAAAAAACTGACCTTTAAAACGCATTTCATTTTTTTTTGTTCATTTGTTTTTGTCTATGATGTCTCGATGTCAATGTGAATAAATCGTGTGTTTTTATTTATTTTTGCTGATGCATTTTATTGTGCGAAAGGAAAAAGCCATAATTTGTTTAAACAATTTTATTGGCTGTGGTGGTGAGTTTCTGATTGAATTTCGCTAATTGTAGCCAACAACACACTCACGCTTTTTTTAATAGATTTTCTTTTCTTTTGACATTTTTGCAAATATTGTCATTATTTATTAATAAAAATTTCATAAACATTTTGCTCTGCAAATATTTTTGCAGTTTCTAATTTTTGGTTTTGCCCATTTTAAAAATGTCTGTGTCTGTGTTCTTTTTGTGTGATTATGGCTGCTTCTTTATCATTCTGATTAATTTTATTAGGCTGAATATAACAATAAAGGAATGTACATATCTATGTATGTATGTACGAGTATGTAAAATTATTCAAATTTAATTGTTTATATCCTTCACCATAGGTGGAGAGGGTATACATAAGTTTATCATTCCCTGTGTCATTTCTACAATATCAATTTCCGACCCCATAAAGTATATATATTCTGAATTTTTATACATAGAGAAGTTGATTAAGCGATGTCCGTCTGTCCGTGTTGACGTTTAAATGTCATTTCCAAAGACACCAAACAAAGTACAGAAAATTTAAGCACCACCAATCTTCAAGGTATAGTTATAAAAACCACGCCCACCTATATATTTTCACGTTGTTTTAATTTTTTTCGCTTTTATGATTCTCTTTTGCCTTTTTTCATTAAATAAATATTAGACTGCGACAGGTGGATTGCAAGCAGTGCATACAGATCTCGGAGGATCTTTAATCCCTTGCGAGGGCTGATTTTGCGTTTATTTTTAGGTTCGTAAGGTTTTTCTGCTTTGATTTGTATTAAAGGCTTTTAGAGATAGCAATACACATAGAGGTAGTCAATGGACCCACAGGGTGATCACTGGTAACCACGAGCAGTAAAAGGTACATATGAGGAAATTTTTTTAAGGATTTGTTTTCTTGCTTTAGTTTGAACATTCTAACTCAATATAGATTACAGAATGGTCCTAAATTAAAAAAAAAAATTAAATTAAATTTTTAATTACAAAAAAATTAAATTAAATTTTTAATTACAAAAAAAAATTACAAAACTTTTTCAAAAAAAATATTTTTACAGAAAAAATTTCGAATAAAATATTTTTACAGAAAATTTTTCGAAAAAAAATATTTATACAGAAAATTTTGGAAAAAAAATTTTTTTTACAAATTTTTCATAAAATTTTTAAAATATAGTTTTACAAAAAAATTTTACACACAATTTTCCAAATATTTAAAAAAAAATTTCAATATTTCTACGAAAATGAAAACCATGAGTGTAACATTACATACATATTTTTAATAGTAAGAATTTATGTAAGTATGTAGAGTAACATATTTTTTTTAAATGCGTTTGGTTCTTAATTAGATGAGATGCATTAAACACATAGACAACATCAGGATAACGACTACAAACTGTAGAAAATAAAATACACACGTTTATAGGAAAACGATCATTTTGAAGCCCGCAAAGCTACATGGCTACACGACCACCGTAGTGGCTGTAGTCAACTTAGGCTAATTTCTATTTTTGTATGAGAAAATTTTATTTATTCAACAAAATGTCACAAAATTGTAAATCACAAATTCATATACAAACAAAAAGTTTTGAAGGAAATATTTATTATTTTTTGAAAAAGTCATATAATTTTATAAACGCAATATATGTATTTCTACAACAATGCCAGAGTTTACGATGTAGCTGTTGTCTTCAATATCATTAAGTAGCTGAATACACGGCGACAATTGTAGCCAAGGAAATTTGTTTTAATAAATAATTGGTTATTGGTGTGGTCCCCTTCGGGGGTACACGTAGTGGTTGTGGTTTAAGATCGATTAAGTAGGTAAGGTGCAAGGTCGATCAAGTGTGCTGTTGCACTCTGAACAGACGGAGTCTCCAAACCCCTAAGCAAGAGGTTATAATGTGGATCTAGGCTTGCCTTGGAAAGGCTTGCCATATTATATAAATTGCTACTCATTGTGACTGTATCACACACAAAAAGCGATTGGTGGCAATCGTAAAGTGTTGTTATACTACACAATGGGGGCGCTAGTCTACGCCTAAGTTTCACTCGGTGGTAAGACCACCGTGAGGTTAGGCCGAGTAGGCAGGTACTCACGTTAATCTTGTTCCACAATATGGATATTGCTATACATGTCTCTATAAATAAAATCACCGTGGTGAAGGGTATAGAAGATTCGCCACGGCCGAATACAGCATTCTTACTTTTTTATATTTAAAAATGTACTTTCTTTACTTCTCTACCTTTGGAAAATATCATTTCTAATGTTAAGTACAGTTTTGTTATGTAAGTCTGCAAAGAAAAGTAACTTGATAAATATCAAGGCATATTTCCCAGATACCCTTACTACCGACAGGAAATATTAAGGGGCATATTTTATAATTTTTTTGATTGACATTGAAAATACCATTTAACATTTAAAATACCATTTAAGTGGAAAATTGTAAGTTTAACTATCATAATCCATATTAAAAAATTGGGGGGTAGTATATAACTGTTGAAAAGTTTGTCAATATATGTACATCAAATTACATCAACTATTGGGTTCAAAAGTTTGGCCATATTTACATACATAAAATTACTTCAATTATTGGGACACCCTTTAATTTCAAATTTTAAATATTGTACTTGATATTATAACGGACATAGTAGACATTCTGTCTAACTTTCAAGTGGTTGTCTATAACGGTTCCAAAGATTGGGCATATAATTCAAATGACGTAATCTATGGGGACACCCTTTGATTTTTAAATTTATTTTTGTATTACTTTTTGTTATTGGAAGCTATAGTGATACGCACACTCTTCAAATTTTACACTGGTGCCCTTTATGGTTAATAATACACGAAAAAAATGTAGGTTGTATGCGGGCACCCTTTAATTTTTAAAATTCTACTTTTTTTAAATGGGACCAATCTCTAAGCATGATCTTTCTAATAAAGGAGAACATTTTAAATCATTTCAAACATTTAAATCGGTTCAAAAATACTGAGTTCTGTGGGCACAAACCACATACATACATATATACAGAAACCAACGTGTGGTGATGATTAAAAACTTTTTCCTTAATATTTCCCCTCCGATGTGAGGCTACCTGTTAAATGTACTTTGATAAAAATGGTTTATTTTAAAAAATTTGTCTTTTAAAACAAATACTAAAAATTTAACAGACTCCCGATAGTGGCATGATTTTTACATATCGCACTTGTTCCTTAAAAGAGTAACAACTCAAAATTCATGAATTTTCAGTAGACGCCAAAAACTGTTTCCGTTAATTGAGACTAAAGTACTAAAAGTATTCTAAAAACACAGAGAGGGTCATAACGGGTGTTTTCATGGAAAAACTTATTTTTAGACATGGTTTGGTTTTTTGCAAAAAGTGAAAATTTGAAAATTCTGAGTTGTACCGCTTCTGAGGGTTAAGTGCGATATATAGCTTTATTTTTTGAACTGTAATAGACTAAAACTTAAACATTATAGCATGTATTATTATGTCTACTACAAAATGTATAATAAATGAAAATAAAAACTAAAGGGTGCCCCTACAGTGACATGACTTTAATGACCATATTTTTGAACCGCAACAGGCATGTTATTATGAACCGGTTGGAATTACGATGTTTTCGTATAGCGCTTTCTAGAGCAACTCGTGAGGTTTCAACCCTCCTCTTCAGCCACTTAAGCGAACATATTAAAAGAACACTGAACCAGAATTAACTCACACTACATTAAATACACTAAGAATTTCTAGAATTGGATTACTTCCAGAACAAAATCGAACAAAATATTGTCAGGACGCACACAACGCGTGAGGGCACAAACGAACAAAATACACACTGTGTAATTTTTTAAGTCTTGGCAAAATAACCATATAAGGACACCACTACGTCATAAAAGACCAAAAAAAAAAAGACCCCTGTCTCCCAGTTTTGCCCAAAGTCCTCAGGTTTTTTTTCTGGGCCCTCAAAGATGTGGGGCCTCGATGTCATTTTTGCAAAAAAAATGATCATTTACTCAAGCTCATATTTTGCAAACCGTTTGAAATTTTGATATACTCTCCTCTGAGGCAAAGTTGTAGCTCTTGTCATAAAGAACAAAAATTGTGAACATATAAAATCAAAAAAACTTCATCTTCAAGGTCAAAAATTTTACCTTTTTGTTTCCCTGTTCAGGTCCATAAGTAGCAAACCGTTAAAAATTCAAGGAAACAATCAACTACAAAAACGAACCTAAGATCTCAATAAAAAACTTTCTGGAACAAATAAACTTTCTAGGAATGTTTCTTAACACTGTTTAGGTAGCGCTTATGTAGCTAAACAATTTTCGGGAAATTTTTCGCTTTTGCGGCTACCTAAGCGCTACCTAAACGGTGTTAAGAATCATTCCTAGGAAGTTCATATGTTCTAGAAACTTGTTTATTGAGATCTTAGGTTCATTTTTGTAGTTGATTGTTTCCTTGAATTTTTAACGGTTTGCTACTTATGGACCTGAACAGGGGAGAAAAGGTAAAAAAAAAGTTTTTTTGCGATTTTGACCTTTAAGATTCAGTTTTTTTGATTTTATATGTTCACAATTTTTGTTCTTTATGACAAGAGCTACAACTTTCAAACGGTTTGCAAAATATGAGCTTGAGGAGATGATCATTTTTTGCAAAAATGACATCGAGGCCCCACATCTTTGAGGGCCCATAAAAAAACCTGGAGGACTTTGGGCAAAACTGGGAGATAGGGGTTTTTGTTTTGGTCTTTTATCACGTAGTGGTGTCCGCATATGGTTATTTTTTTCCGTGTTGCACTGTGATATCGTGGGCGCAGCTAATATTATATATTTACGTTCTACAATTAATTACATAATAATAATCAATAACGCAATTTCTGTTCACTTTGTTTGCAAACAATTTCACACACTATATATTTCTAGGGTCATTTAAAATTTGCAATAAAAACGCTTGTTTTACAAATGTTAATTTTGTTTTTTTGTAACAGAAAATTACCTGTTAACAATTTTTTAACTCATGAAAAATATACTTTTTTCCAAAATACTGATATATTAAAAATTATTACTCACATCCAATTTTTGTACACATTTTCATATTAACAATTTAAAAAAAATCTTTAAAAAGCACAACAACAATATGAACTTGACACATCAACTACACATAGTGAAATGAACTAAGTAACGGTGTACCTGTAGTTGATTTCCGCTTCCGTTTTTGTTAAACTGAGAATGAGCAATGGCGCAGGTAAATGAAAGATATTTTTACCTCAACATTAATTGTACTTAAAGTAATCAAAGTTCAATGCCGGGATGATAAAGAAAAATTTAATAAAAACTAAGTGAGAATTAAGTACATTTGCGTGTCATGGCATCATGATATTATAACCACTCCTTAACGTAAAAAAAACAACGCTAGAATATGAATTTGTAGTTTAAAAATAGAAAAACAAAACAAACAGACATAAACAGCATTTTATTCCTTGAGGGTTAATTTTGTTTTAAAAGGTTTTCTTACTACCAATTATCAAGTTGGATTAGATAATATTCGATTAAAGAAACAGCCACGCCAGTGGTCAATAATTGCTAATAAATTAAAAACAAAAAATAAAAACTTTAAGGAAATTAAAAAAGAATTGCGTGCTTAGTACAGATTTGCTAACATTTATTATTGTTAAGACACTGTTCCTTTTCATTTTTTAGCCAGGTTATGTCATCAATTTATTTAAAAAATACAATTTAGTTTAAATTAAAAAAAAAAATCCTTTTAGCCAACAACCAATAAATAAAAAGACAACAAAACTTACCTCATCACAGCCTGTACAACGAGGTTTCAATAATTCTGCATAATGACGTTCGCAATAGATTTTGTCTTCATGAACACAATATGTTAAATCGACCAGCAATTCATTGCAAGTGTTGCAAGTAAAACAGCGTGGATGCCACATAACACTTTCCACAAATTTAGGAGCCGCCACTACCATTTCGCCCACATTAATTTCACCATCACAATGGGCACAGTGCTCATCATAGGGAGCATCTTTGACATAACCTACAAATTAAAAGTGGTCAAACCAAAATAAACAGAAACCAAAAAATAAAAAATTGCTTTAACTCACCAATATCCAAAGCAATTTCATTGCGTGCCGTTACAAAGTCTTCATATGAGGCCTCGTGCAATTCTTCCAAGTGTTTACAGTGGTCCAGCGATAGATCCTGCTTGGGCAATTGATATGAGATCTGTTGTTCCCTATAACGTGCTCCTTCACTACCGACTTTTGGCACTTTTTCCATTGGCAATTGTTCGAAATATCGATTGATACGTGATGACACGCGTATACCTGGCGGTACCCATGTGTAGCCCAGGTCACGTGGCTCAACACCCGATTCGGCAGGTGATACAACCTTGAAACCCAAACGCTCGTGTACGGATGTAGTTTGTTGTTGATAAATGGCATGGTCTTCGCGGGGACATTTGCAGGATTGACAAGTTTTTCTGAAATTAAAAACAAAACGAAATATTTTAGTGAAACGTTGCTAACGAAAAGGGAAAAGGAAAAAGAGAGCATGAGGAGAATTATAAAAACAAAAGGACCATTACCCAATTCCCTTGAGAACGAGTAACTACAAGCTTGTAGCTATTAAAATAGAAGCAGCAACGGAATTACGACAATTTATGAAAGAATCAGAAACTAAACCTTGCTTCCGCTTTCCTTGCCACAATACAGTCTTTCAAGCGGAACAATAAGAATTAGACATTTCTTGGCGATCTTTTTTGCGAGTTATGATGAAAGATTTACATCTTTGGAAAAAATTGAAAATAAGAAATAAAACTAAGAAATAAAACGCTCAAAAACTTAGTTTAAAAAATAAAATAAGATATAGAGGAACTTCGGATTCGATGCCTACTTCACTCTAATTCGTGATCACTATTTTGTGGAGCTTGTACAGGTCATACCGTTTGACATATCAAAATGAAATTTAGTATGTGCCTTTGGTATGTGGAGATTAAGAGCTGTAACGTTTTTGGGCATAATCGGGAGGGGGCAAGGAGTAGTTTCCTTACCCCCAAATTTTGTGAGCGGTCTAAAGACATACCGTATGACATATCAAAATGAAATTCAGTAGGTGCCTTTGGTTTTTGGAGATGAAGAGCTGTATAAATTTTGGCCATACTCGGGAAAGGGCAAGGGGTAGTTTACTTAACACCCCAAATCCATAAAAATATCTGTTTCCATTTGGTATGGTGAAGTTGAGTGTAGGGCACTCCAGTTTTATTTATTTATTTATTTATCCCTTTTTTATTTTATTTTAGTAAGTTTTAGTATTAACTTTATGGCATTGTACTAGAGATGTACTGCACTCGCGAAACCGCAAAGTTTGAGAACAAAGGCGTTTGCGTTTATTTTCTTATAAAATCATTGACATTCATTGATAAATTTGCTACAATCTTAAACGTTCTAAATTTAATATTTTTAAATTTTCTTTATATTCCAATATTTTTTGAAAAAAAAAAAAATACTCAATGAAATGAACCTTAAACTTTATATCTCTGAACGAATATTTATATGTCACACTGTATATATAATAGACTTATTTAAATTATTCGCGATTGTTCATCTATTTGATAATACTCATACGCCTCTTATAGCGAAATCTATGTTAACGAACATCAGTCTGGTTTGTTGTGTTAGTTAAAAAAAAGCTTTCTGTTAGTTAATGTACTTATGTAGATTAACATTTCTATTAAGAGCTTTATTATCAAGAGTTTTTTTTATGTGGCTATTTAAAAGTTTAAAACGTTAATTGTAAAGGAAATAAATGATATGTATTTGTTATACATAGATAATTTATTATACGTTATAGACATTAAAATTGTATTTTAATAATTTCGTATTTGTTTTCGTGTTTAAAACAAAATCTCTTAACAATTTAAATAAATTTTGAGTTTTTTTTAAAGCGGTTTCCGTAATTATGCAGTTTTTTTAATTGAGATATACTGCAGTTTTTTTTCCGTACATGAATAGAAGAATTTAAACTTAAAGCATTTTTACATGTACATTTGAGGTCAAGGCGAATTCATAATAGATTAACTTGACAGCTCAAGTGACTATTTTCTTGCTTTTGTTGTTTCTCCATCTTCAAGTGTCAAAATGTACTAACATTTTTTGTTTTGACAGCCGAAAATGATTTATACAAAAACAAATGGTACGTATTTTTATTCCAGGGTTGTAGATTTTTCGCCGCCGCGAGTCTACCTGTTATTAATATGCCTTGGTGGAGGTCTTTCATGGCACAATAAACAAGGTAGACTCGCGATGAAAAAAAGTACAACTCTGTAATAAAAATACGTACATTATGTTTTTGTATAAATCATTTTAGGCTGTCAAAACAAAAAATGTTAGTACATTTTGACAATTTAAGAATCGAGAGCTCAGGTGACTGTCTCTGTCAGTCACCTGAGCTCTCGAGTTTACCTGTTATAAATTCGGCTTGAGGTCTTTATAGAAAACATTTTTGAGCAATGTTATAAAACACATTTTTTGGGTTGCGTAGCGAGATGGCAAACACGTAACCCTATTCTTATCGCAACAACGTCTGTCCGTTTGTCACGATCTGAAACCATAATAGGTAGACTATTGAAATTTTCACTACAATACACTACAATAAACTAACAATTAAGGTAAATGCTGTCAAAAGGGGTAAAGAAAAAAGAAGGTATAATAGTATAATAATTAAGAAACTTTTTACTAAACTCTGCAGGCGATTTTAAACAAATATATAGTAATAATAATATCTGTTTCGCAATGTCGAGCGAATTCGTTATTTCGTATAATTACATTCAAAATAAAAACCAAAATTTTCAAATTTGTTTTTGATTTAAATGTAATATAAATAAAAAAATAAATGTGTAATAGGACGAAAGAACGAATTTTAGTAACACGATTTAAATCGTATTCGTTAATGAGTAATTAGCTACGTACAGCGTATATTGACAACTGAATTTCAATCTGTCAAGTACTTAGGATTGAATTTTTTTCCAAGAATTTGAAGTGGGTTCGGCATATCGCTTTAATTAAATCAAAAATATCATCAGCTGATTGCACATTATGTTTATGACAGTTCGGTACACTGTCATCTGACTTAAGGCCGGGGCACATAGAATCCGTCATACATTATACTTTAAAGCTCTCAATTGAAATCAAAGTAACAACGGAAGAGGTTGACACAATAAGTACTTTGTTGAGGGATATTAAGCAGCGTTGTCAACTTTGAAATTTCAAAACGCTCCAAAGTGGAGAAACGATTTAAGAGAAATCGCACCAAGTTTTACAATTTCTTTTTTATTTAACATCTTGAATGAATTAATTTTCCAAAAAAGTATAATATTTTTGTTTTAAAAATATAACAATAACACAGTCTTAAAGTTAAAGGTTAAAAAAAAAAAACAAAATTAAATCATAAAACTTAACAAAAATGTTTGTATTCAGTTGTACTAGATAATACATTTTTTTTTATTTCGTATATTGCATACACAACTTTTTCAATAGAAATCAGCGATCATTCACAATAGACATAGTTTAACAAAAAACTTAACAATAACATTTATTATCAGTCCAAAATTCTAATGTTGAATCAATGTTTTTCCATTGCATAAGGTAAACCGTTCGCCATCCGTTTTCAATACTAGACAATATTTCGATATCGGATGCAAATTGTACTGCTAATGGCATGATATTAATCAATGATATCAATGAGATAAAACATTTTTTACGTTTAAAATGTTAATTTTTTGTAAAATTTCAACATTAGAAGGCAGTCTCGCCCGAATCTTTTCAACTAATTTTTCGGTGAATTTACAACAAGATTTTGATATAACCTTTCTTTGCTTCATTGCTTATTTTCTTTAATGCGCAAGCTTCTTCAAAATTAAAATCCAAATAACAAATATCAAACGATGTATTGATATCACCTGTTTCAAAATTCAAATTCAATGTCAGACTCAGTGAGTTTGGATATCAAAAATTTTAAGAGATTGTGCAGATCTTCAAATAATTTAGTCTGGTCGCCAATTTTTTGATTCAAAAGCGAGATTAACACGTTGCACCTCTTTTAAAATATCGGATAAATATACTAAGTAAACATAATTAATATAATCATTGTATATATTTTTTAGATAAAAAATATTGTTGAGATGTTGGAAATGTATTAAATAGCGTTTTTAATTCAAGCCATATTTTTAAAATTGCTTTGACTTTTCTATTAAAAGGCAACGATGCAATGCAATCAATGGAAGTCTTTATCAGTATTATCAGGATACTCATTATCAGTATTTATTAATTGATATATTTGTTCGCAGGTCTTTTGCGTAACAGCTGAATAGGAAAACCAATGTGTTTTGTAGGGATGGCAAATTCCTTACAGTGAAATGTTTCTTTTTTTTAACATAACACAAATTAATACAACAACAATACCGTTTTACTTTGTGCATATGATTTGGTATGTCTTAAACATCATTACTAGTTGTTCTTATTATGGTCTGTAAAAATGACTATGAATATTTTGCACTGTTGGTGCCACCAAAAATTAAAAAAAGGAGAAAAATTTATAAAAAAAACCTCAAAATTTATAAAAAATTGCACCAAGCACCAACTCGTGAAATTTTCGCACAAAAAAATTGAAAAAGCACACAAAATGGTGCGAAACGCACCAAGTTGACAACGTTGATATTAAATCAGAAAGAAAAGACGGGAAAAGCTTTTTTTTTTCCATTTTAAGGCCAGTACGCAGCTCGCCTGAATTTCAGTTTCCCATAAGAAGTATGTGTAAAAAAAACAGCCTGAATTTCAGGTTTGAAAATTTTCAGTCAACTTTCCGTTTGGCAGTACGCAGCTAAAAAGAAAACTAAACGGAATTTTCGACTATTACAGGGATGTTTTAACAAAAAGTGTAGACTTTTTTTCTTAAGCTGAAATAAAAATTAATGTTCAGCCAATTGTTTGGTAATGGAATTTATGACATTTCATGTTTTTTATACATTTAAAATATTTTTTGTTCATTTCTGTGTTGATATAATGTTATTGTGTACAATAAACAATAAAATTTAAAAAACACGACTACATGATTTTTATTTCTACAAACGACCACATGATGAATTTTACTTTTGTAGAAATAAAGGCAAAGAAATCAAACCTGAAATTCCGTAGAGCTGCGTACTGGGCTTTACTCTATTAAATTAAATTATTTTGTTGTATTTTGTTTTATTTTTGAGAGAGAGAAACAAAGAGAAAATAATTATAGCTTTCAACGTACGTCAAAAGTTAAAAGTTGCCCAACTTTCGATCTTTGCGTTGACGGAGACATACAACTTTCTTGTGCGTTGAAAAAGTCGACGTATACCGTATGATGGATTCTATGTGCCCCGACCTTTAGCATCTGTTAGCTTGCGGATATAAAAATACTGCTAAACTAAAGTCTGCCGAGACAATACAAAATAAAGCTTCAAAATTGTTGTTTAACCTGCCCGCAGACAGACACCAAACATATGATCTTTTTCGTAATTTTGCTCAAATCGGTTTTTACTAAAATATTTTTTTTAAATCCATTAAGGTACTGGTAATCATTCGATACAGTTTCAAGAAAATATACATTTGAATTTGATTTTAATCTACCCTAGTGCTATGGCCCAGTAACTTTGCCATTTATAGTTTGAAGAAAAAAAAAAACAAATAATAATAAACTAAGCAAGTAAGAGTGCTATATTCAGCTATGACGAATCTTATATACCCTTCACTATAGTAATGCTAGATATTGTGTTTATGTTTCTTGGAAAATTTTATGTAAAACTTTTGGGTTATTCCAAGTCAAATCAACCAAAAAAAATGTTTTCAAATTTACCACTCCCGATTGTATTGAAACTTTTTTTATTTATATTCGTTGACTCCCTGAGTCCAAATATTATTTTAAAAAATTTCATGATTCATGATTGATACCAAATACCATACGTAGTATAAGGTAAAGTATAGTAATCATGAACAAAATCGAGGTCGGGATTTCGACGGATTTATACGTTTTGAGGTCTCCTGAATCCATTTTGGCTATTTTTGCGATGATGTCTGTGAATGCGTGGGTGGGTGTGTATGCCACTATTTTTGACATATCAAAGTGAAATTTAGTATGTGCCTTTGGTATATAGAGATACAGAGCTGTGTAGTTTTTGGGCATAATCGGGAAGGGGCAGGGAGTAATTTACTTACACCCAAATTTTGTAAACGGTCTACAGGTCATACCGTACGACATATCAAAATGAAATTTAGTATGTGCCTTTGGTTTATGGAGATGAAGAGCTGCATACATTTTGGGCATAATTGAGAAGGGGCAAGGGGTATTTTACTTAACACCCCAAACCGAAAATAATTAATTTTTCGATTCAAATATACTTTGAACTTTTATTCTTTATGTAATATATCCATAAAAATTTTTGTTTCCATTGGGTATGGTAAATTGAGTGTAGGCCAGTCCAGTTTTATTTTTTAATATTTAAATTTAAAAATATATTTTTTTTTAAATTTGTTTGTAATTTTTTTTTATTGTAAAAATTAGGAACTTCCTATAGCAAAAAAATCCTTAATAAAATGTCTTCATATTTCCTCATACCCTCATACCTGCGGTGAAAGGTATACAAATATATTATGTGTATGATGATATGATACCTCATGTTTTACCTTTATTTAAAAAAAAAAAACTAAATGCAGTTGAATTAAGTTTAAAATTTTTAAAGTTTACACAGTTTTAGGTACATGTGATTGCGTAGTTGTCCACCGCTTCTCGTAATTAACTGCTGTGTTAAAAATGAAGCATAACACATAAGTATGAGGTTAACTCGAAAATAGTTCGTCCAATTCGGCAAGTTAAGTTAAATAAACCGAAAATATTTAATAAAATTTTCTAGTTTTCTTTAAGTCTTTTTGATAACATATTTTAATTTTAATCTACTCCAAACGATATTAGGAAACTTAAACATTTTATCACAGATTTTCGAAATGCTCATCAAATCGGGTAAATCGTTTTATTATTATAATTGTGGTGCAACCTCTTCCATTTTTGACTTTACGGTTTAACCCGAGAACCAGAGCCAGCTCAAAAAAATTACCTATAGGTTGAGAACTAGATTAATAAATGTGAATATGTTACAATCACTGAGTAATAAGTGCCGTGTCGCATAATCAGTGTTGTGCTTCGTTTTTTTTTAATGCGAAATTTTTAAATAACTCAATTAACTCAATTGTTACCATTTGATTAATGCATTTTATAATATTATTTATTTTTTTTCAACTTACCTTACAATGAGATCAAAGATTTCTTTTCTATCAAATACTTTACAATATGCATGTAAAACATTAAGGCAAGCGTAACGCACGCCAGTCCAAGGAACTTCATTTGAAGCCAATGCCTCCCATAAGGGGCAATCAGCATGACGATCCATGTCAAGCATTTTCACCATTTTATGTGCTCAAAGTTGTGACAATGTTTTAAAGTTTATTTATTTATTTTTTTATTCAGAACAATTTTCACATCGATGCCATTTGACATTTAGACAAATATCACATAAGAGTATGCCTTTTAAAAAGGCACTAAAATATAATTTTACTGTTCTTTTTTGTTTTACTCTAAATTGAATTTTTTTTTATTACAAATTTCTATGGCATTTTGTTTATTTTCCTTCAAGGTAATAAAAATATAGTTTTGATGACTATTTATCGCCGGTAAAAGGGCAATAAAATGACAAAAGCTTTACATTGAATTGTATTAATGATATAGTTGTATTTGATAATTAGCTGTACCCCCGTCCTGGCAATATTTTGTTCGATTTTGCTATAAAAGTAATTCACACACAATTTTAGGACTCTTAAGTATTTCATTTATACATATAAAGGTACCCATCCCTGGATGAAATTCTAAAATTTCTATAATTTTAAAAATGATTGTAAAGCTCTGTAAAAAGTGTTTACGTATTTTAATAACAATGTAATTCCTAAATAAAAAAAACTATAATTACAAATCAAATACAAATTTTATTCAATTACCTATTTGGCAGTAAGTAATTCATATTATGTCATTATTTTAGAACAGCGCCATCTGTTGCGCAACCGTGTTTAAAATATCCCGCTTTCAATTCATATTTTGTCATTATTTTAAACAGCGCCATCTATTGCACAACCGTTCCTAAAATATTCCGCTGTTAAAAATAAAAGATGGCTATAAGTATGCAGTATCGTTAAATCGGTAAACAAAATCTTTTCTCTTTTCTATACTTTCTCTTGGAAATAAGATATTTTTGCGGAAAATAAGTATCCTATATTGCAATCAGGATACCAAGGTACATCCTCACAAATTTTTGTTAAAATTCAACCCGTAGTTTTTACGCGATGCGAACACAAAAAAAGAAAGACAGACGGACGGACAGACAGACAGACAGGAAATAAGTTACCTTTTATGTATGTATGTATGTATGTATGTATGTATGTATGTATGTATGTATGTATGTATGTATGTATGTATGTATGTATGTATGTATGTATGTATGTATGTATGTATGTATGTATGTATGTATGTATGTATGTATGTATGTATGTATGTATGTATGTATGTATAGATTAAATCTTTTTTTTACATTTATTAAAAATGTGTTGATTTCACCGCACATGGAAGAGTCCGTAAATGTTTTTTTTTGTTACAAAAAATATAGAAATTATAAGCCACCCACTGTTACAACCTCACGATTTTCAATTTTAAACGTCATTATTACTGTTGTTGAAGTACAAGGTACAAAACTTATTATTTTTTTATCTTTTACATTTCTCAAGCTGTTTTAAATCATGATGATAATGCTAATGAGCAACAACAACAATGGACTAAGTCCGCCCAGTTTGTGAGAAAATTGATAAGCACAGTGGTTAGGGTGCGGTGTGGTTTAGTTGGCTGGTTGATTTATGTAAGAGCTTGCTAAGAAAAGGTCTTAAAGTAGAATAAAGTGATTCCATTTTGATAAAACCAACACTCCACTCGTGCAGATTTTACGGCTAAACCAAGTATGGATCCTGGTAAATAGCTACAATCATATTATTGTATTAATTTATCTAATAAGGTCTAACTAGCATATAAATTGATCGATCAATGTCCCGATAATACTTCTAGTCCTTCCAATTCCTACTTATGAATTCAGCCAAACACTGTGTTCCCATCACGTAAAAAATTCTGATGGTGAATTTTAATAGAATTTTGTGAGGAGGTACCTTAGTATCTCGGTTCAGATATAGGATATTTTTTTCCTGTAAAAATCTAATTTTCAACAAAAAATGAAAAAAGGTAAAGAAAATACGCAATTTTACCGTTTTAAAGGTACTGCAAACTTGACAGCACCTTTTCTTTTTGAAAGCGGAATATTTTAAACACTAATTACAGAACTCTACAATAATTTTAGCATTTTGTATAAATTTTAGAATTTTATAAAAAGCCTTTGTTCCTGAGTAATTAACCAGAGATGGGTACCCTTACATAAAGTAAAAACATAAACCGTATCTGTAGTAAGAGTCTTAAAATTTGGTGTGAATTACCTTCAAAGCAAAATGGAACAAAATATTATCAAGACGCCTACGATGTGGCGGACACAGCTAGTAAACAAAATTTTGTTTATATATGCAACATATATTTTTTTTAATATGACAGTCATTTTATTATTGATGCCACTAAAATAATCTAAATTATTGCCATTTTTCTAGTGACAAAACTAAAATAACTGAAAGATGTAAAATGCAACAAACTGAGAGAGGAACATCTTGTCATGATTTTGATTTTTATGCCTGTATAATTCTTATGGAAAGATGACAACATCTTCGCAAATTATTGGTAGATGTTAGATGTTCAGTGATCAGTGTAAAAAGGCTATAAGAGTTTCAAAATTTGTTTTGAGGGCCTACTATCGATGCATAAGGCAAATTCAAACAAAATATTGTCATGACTCTGACGACTGGTCGTTGCTGGTATTGTATAAAACTCAAAACAAGATTTCTTAAAATAATGCTTGCGTTTATGCCTTACGAGCCACTGTGCCATACAATAAAATCGTACAGATATGTAAATGAAAAAATATATTTAATAAAATATTTATTTGCGGCATTTGTTTTTAAAAACAGCTAAGACATAAACGAAAAAATGCAAAAAGGTTAAAAGAAATACCGAATAATTTAATAAAACTTTTAAATATTAAAAAAATTGTTATTAAAAAAACACTTTTTAAATAAAAAACAGTGCTACACTTCTTATAAAATAAATGAAAGTTTTGACATGAATAATTGTGTGCAAGTATAGCAGTTTCAGGGCAGTTTTTATAACTTGTGTATATAAGTTATAGATACATCTAGGTAACTTTAGCTGAAGGAAACTTTAAAGTGAGATTAATATTTATTTATGTTCATTTTCACAACTTTCACAACCGTTACTGTACATGAAATTTTGTTGCTGGTGCAGATTCTAATCGACAGCAATTTTTCAATTTTTGTCTATCCGTCTGTCAGTTTGTCTGTCTGTCTGTCTTCACAACAGGTAAAAACTACTGCATTAGTTTTAATAAAATTTTGTGTGAAGACACCTAAGTATCTCGGTTCAAGTTTAGGATACTTTTTACCCATAAAAAAATCTCATTTCCAAGAGAAAATGAAGATAAAATAGTGAAAGTACACAATTTTACCAATATAAGGATACATAAAACTTTTTTTAACAGCAAATTTAAGACACTACAATAATAAAATTTAGTATTAAACCTATGTTGCAACATCCTGAGTAATTACCCAGGGATGGATAACTCTATAGAAAACAAATAAATAAACTATATCTGCAACCCTATAAAAGTAAGTCTTAAAATTTGGTGTGCATTACTTTCAAAGCAAAATTCGACAAAATTCAAAATAGTCAAGAAATGAGGCTTTAAAAATCTTTTAATTGATGCTTTGCACTCGGAGCAATTTTTTAATAATTCATAAATTTTATTTTAAAATTCTCCATTTGTGGATTAGGCAGGAAGGAGGGACAACGGTTACAATTTATGACACGATTTTTCTTTTGTTCGCATTTGCTATAGTTTGTCTTTAAAATAGTTCCAAAAAATTTCTACTTACGAATTAAGTTCGATTTATATGAGCAAAAAAGCCATACCACCTGTGTGGTGAAAACCCGAAAAAACGTTAGTTTTTAGATTTTCTAGTGATTTTTAAAAAAAATTTCCAAAATATTTTCGAATAAAATTTTACAAAAAGTTTTAAAAAATATTTTGAAAAAACTTTTACAAACAATTTTCGAAATATTTAAAAAAAATTCAATATGAGGAAATTTTTTAAGGATTTTAAACTAACCATTCTAACTCAATATAGAAAAAAATTCATTAAAAAAAATTAAAAATGAAAAGCATGAGTGTAACAACATATTTTTAATATTCAGAATTTACATACATATGTAAATAGAGTAACATATGTTTTTTAAATGCGTTTGAATCTTAAATCGATGAGATCTCTGTTTTAAAACCTAGATGCATTAAACACATAGACAACATCAGGATACCAACTACAAACTGTCAAAAATAAAATACACACGTTTATAGGTAAACGATTATTTTGAAGGCCGCAAAGCTACATGGCTACACGACCACCGTAGTGGCTGTAGTCGACTTAGGCTAATTTCTATTTTGGTATGCGACAATTTTATTTTATTCATCAAAAGAAAATGTCTCAAAGTTACAAATTCATATACAACAAACAAAAAGTTTTGGAGAAAATATTTGTATTATTTTTTGAAAAAGTTATTTAATTTTATAGAAGCAAAATAGGTATTTCTACAACGATGTCAGAGTTTACGATGAAGCTGTCGTCTACAATATCGTTAAGTAGCTGAATACCCGGCGACAATAGTAGCATGAGTAATGAGTTTTTTCTCATACAATTTATTTTGATTTATGTAAAGAACCAAAAATATAAATTATATCATCGTGTATAAATAAAATCACTGTGGTGAAGGGTATAGAAGATTCAGCACGACCGAATATAGCACTCTTACTTGTTTATTCTAGACTTGATCAAAAATGTTGCCGATATCTTAAAATAACAAAGCAATCATAAATAAGTTCACCACGTCAAAAATTCCACGCTGAGGTCGGCCAAAAATTAAAAAAAAAAAAAATGTCTCACAAACTAAAAGATATAATCTGGACGTGTAATGCACATTTTTTGCAAATATTTTCAAGGACTTGCTAAATTTAAAAAATCTAAATATTTGAGTTATAAATAAACTTTTTATGACATTTCAAAAAAAATGATATGCCCGAGGTACCCAACCATCAGCAACTTCACTGAGAAACCTCTGCTTTGTCTCTGTAAAATTCCATTAAAATATCTTTAGTTGCTCATGAGCTACTGAATTATTTCCAAAATTAAACGTTTTTAACCACTGTGTGCGATGTACCGTAAAATTATCTGAAACTAGAACTCTATGGTTGAGAATTATAGTTCATATCCAAACAAAATCCTATATTTGGTTATAAAAAATGGTGTTAAGGCCTTAACACAATTAAATTAAAACTTTCATAAGTAATGTTTGCTGGGTAAGTAGCTTTTAAAAATAAGTTAAAGTTAAGTGTTCTTGCTGCCACGAAGAAGATGCGGGTGCAGGCGTTATTAACATGTAAGTGCTTCTTGCTTCCATAAACTTGTGTTGGGTTGTGTGTATAATCAAATTGTGGTTTATTTTGGAAACTTTCTTACTTTTTATTGTTTTGATAAGATTAAAAAGCCATCAAAAAGGTGATGCTGCTACTTACTTTTAGGAATGTGAAAAAATATTATATTTTAGTTTTGTTTACATTTAACATACACTGTTTTTGCGGCTTTTAATATTTACTTAGTTTGAGTTATTATCGGCAAAAAGGTAACGTTTTATCTATACATATAATAAAACAGTAAATCATTTCTTGTGTGTCTGTTTTTCTGGCTGTGAGCGCATCACGTAAAAACTACTGGATGGATTTTAACAGAATTTTGTGAGGAGGCTCCTTAGTATCCTATTTCATTTTTTTGCGCAAAAATTATTCTTATTTCAAAGGTGGAGCAAAAAAGTATGCCGGATCTCTTTATACCGATTCAAAGATACTGCATATTTTTAGGCACCTTTTATTTTTGAAAGCAAGATATTTTAAATACGGTACTGTTTTAAAATAATAATAATGGCAGAATATGAATTGAAAGCAGGATATTTTAAACACGGTTGCGCAACAGATGGCGGTGTTTTAAAATAACGACCAAATATTAATTACTTACTGCCAAATAGCCAATTGAATAAAACTTGTATTTCATTTGTTTAATTTACTTTGTGGAACTACAATGTTATTAAAATATTTTAAACACCTTTTACAGAGCTTTACAATAATTTTTTGAATTTTTTTTAAATTTTAGAATTTTATCCAGGTATAGGTACCTTTACATAAAGTAAATACGTAAGAGTCTTGAAATTTGGTGTGGATTACTTTTAAAGCAAAATCGAACAATATATTGTCAGAACGCACACAACGTGTGTGGGTACAGCTAGTAAAACAATTAATTGTATATACAGTCTGTATGTAGAGTGAAATTAAATATTTTGCGGTTCGTAAAGATATTAATTAATATGTGAATCTAACTCACATAAAGGTTTGACCATTTTTTAATTAATGTGCAAATTAATTTTTGAAGTCAGTCGTTCAATTGTCTCTAAGTTGGGAGAATATCTATACATATAATAAAATAGTAACTCATTTCCGTGTGTCCGTCTGTCTGCTTTTCATTTGTGTTGGCATCCAGTAAAAACTACTGCATGGATTGTAACAAAATTTTGTGAGGAGGTACCTTAGCATCCTAATTCCAATATAGGATATTCGTTTTATGCAAAGATATCTCATTTCCAAAGTGAAAGTGGAGAAAAAGCAGTGAAAGTAGGCATATCCGGTCTAAAGGTATTGAAATTTTCGGTTTAAAACTGAGATATTTTAAACACGTTTGCGCATCTTTTATTTTTGAAAGTGGGATATTTTAAACAAAATTGCGCAATAGATGACGCCAATTGAAAAATAATATTTGGTTTGTATTTTTACTTTGTGGAATTACATTGTTATTAAAATATTTTAAACACCTCTTACAGAGCTTTACAATAATTTTTAGAATTTTTAATAAAGTTTAGAATTTTATCCAGGGATGGGTATCTTTATATAAAGTAAATACATAGACCATAACTGAAGCACTAATTATGATGATCTGGCCTGAGCATCCAGTGAAATACGTATATGAACTAGCTCTTTTCCCCCAACAAATAAATTGCATTTTTGTTATAAAACGTTATGGGTAATTAGCATAATATTAAATAATAAATAAATATCTCTGATACTGTTTGAGTCTTGACGTAGAATTTATATTGCTACAATCCACCATCTGAAGGCTAATTCCAGTCTGCCGGTGACCCAATTCATGACTTCACTAAATACCTAGTTGGTCCACATCAAAATTTCATATTTTTATTGGCATATTTTTGGGTTTTGGCCAAATTTTTAATTTTGTGGTAATGTGTTGCTCTAGCTTAACACAGGGCTTTCTATTTCTTTTGTGAGTTTTTTCCAGGGGTTTTTAGTTCGTCCTTTTTTCCTGCTAACTTGGTGGTTCCAATCTAGAATTTAGTGCTTGAAGTTAGCCTGGCATAGCAATCTTAGAGCAAAAGAGAGAAGTAAAAAAGCAAAATTGTTGGAATTGGTGCGGCGACCATCCAGCATACTAAAATGTTTATTAAACGTTGAAATTGTTGGTCCGTGTCCTTCGAGCAGACGACTGGTATAGTGTTACATTTGTGCTGTTCTAAAAATTAAAAGCTTAATCTTGTTGCTAGCAAGATGAGGCTACAAGCACACTGAACTTGATCTTATTTTTGAATGAATTTGGCGAGTAGTTTCTAGCGTTCCATACTAGTACCAAGAGAGTGAAAACGTAACCCTATTGTTCTTTTATTATAATGTCTGACCATCTGTTCGAGCCCTTTATCTCTAGAACAATAATAGGTAGACACTTTAAATGTTCATAGAAGTTGTATTACTACAGCTGCTATAACAATAAAAACTAAAGGGTATTCCGCTAGTGACGTTCCTTTCACGTATATAGCCTTTTTTAACCAGTAGAAGGCAGACACTTAAACTTACAAACAGTAATTAAAACCATTTAGCTACATAAATAGGTATAAAAATAAAACTAATAAGTCAGTCAAGTGCGAGTTAGACTCACACACGTAGGGTTCCGTACTATGTTTATTATAACTTTAAAAATTCAAGTTGTTAATTTATTCATGTCTTATGGGTCACCCTTTAATTTTAAAATTAAAGTCATATTAGCAAAAATGGCATCATTACTAGAACACCCTTTAATTTTTAGTACTTGCAATATGCCATAGTAATAAACCTTCTATCAAAATATCAGGCGCCTACCTATTACGGTTCAAAAAATAACGTAATATACGTGAAAAACATGTCAATGATGGATGGTCGTAGTACAACATCTACTTTTAAAATTTAAGATTCTACCTATTACGGTTCAAGAAATAAGGCTATTTACATACGTACAAATCATCTCTCTGTGGGAATACCCTTTAATTTTCTTATTTGTTATAGCGGCCATATCAATTCGCTTTTTTGAATATATCAAGAGTCTACCTATAACGATAAAAAATAAGTCACTATACGTGAAAAACATGTCACTGTCGGAACACTCTTTAATTTTCAGTAATTGTCATAGCAGCCGTGGCAACACATCTTCTGTACAAATTGGAAGAGTCTACCTATTACGGTTTAAAAAATATGGCGTTATACATGCAAATCACGTCACTGTTGGAAAACCCTTTAATTTTTACTGTGTTTACCATTTGTAAAAATTTTAAGACTCTACTTATTATGGTCAAAAAAATTAGGCCATATTCATGCAAATCACGTCACAGTCGGTACATCCTTAAATTTTGTACTATTTTTTATAGTGGCCATAGTCAAAACTTAGGACATATACAGCCAAATCACGTCACTATCGGAACACCCTTCAATTTTGTATACGTGTTTAAAAAGCGAACATAGTTTTTATTACTGTCTGCAAATTTGAAGTGATTGCCTCCTACAGCTCAAGAAATAAATACATAAACGTAAATGGCACGTCACTTTCGGAACACCCTATAAGTTTTAAAATTTTTGCTATAGCGGCCACAGTTATACACCTGTGAAAATTTCAGAATCTACCTGTTATGGTTCAAAACTAAAGCCATATACATGCAAATCAAGTCACTAGCGGAACACCCTTTTATTTTTAGGTTTATTTTGTTATACTTGTTTATATAGCGAACTAAGTTTTAATTGCTGTTTGTAAATTTGAAGCGTATACCTCCTACAGTTTTAGAAATAAACACATATATGTGAATAACACGTCTCTATTAGAACACCCTATGTTTTAGTATTTGTTGCTATCGCGGACACAGTTGTACACCTCCTGTGAAAATTTCAATAGTTGCAGAGATAAAAGGCGCTGACAGACGGACAGGCAGACATTGTAGCAAAAACAATAGGGTTACGTTTTTACTCTTTGGGTTGGAACCCTAAAAATTAAAGGGTGACCCGATAGTGATGTGAGTTTTATGTATATACCCCTTATTATTTCGTCGTAAGAGGAAGGCACTTAAATTTTACACAGAGTGTGTGATGTAATGTCCGCTATAACAACAAATATAAAAATATAAGTACAAATCAAAGGGTGTTCCGATAATGATTCGATTTGACGTTATAGCATAATTTTTAATTTGTAAAATAAACATTAACGAAGTTATTGACAATTAAAGTCAAAAATTAGGTATTTTGCAAATTTTGGGCGGCTGAGGGGCACCATTTCCCCTTATCCGATTGCGCTCAAATTTAGAAGGGAGTATTTTTTTTAGCAATTCGAACCAATCTGGGGGGTGCCGTGAAACAAATTCCTCCAAAAAAATTTTGCCATATAGTTAATTGGCACCCTAATGTATATGATAAAAGAAGTATAATAAATTATTAAAAGTTAAAGAGAGGGCGCATAGAAGGCGCGTTTGAGACGTATGTATTTATCTTTTAACAGCCTTTTAAAGACTTGAAAAATTAAAATCAAAGTTATATATTGAACGTACTACGGAACCCTAAGTGTGTGAATTTGGCTCGCTTGACTGATTTATCTTATATTTATAGCTTCTTGGATCGAGCGATTTGAAGTCTCTAGAATATATTTTGTGGAGTTATGTGAAGTCACTCTTCTCTTCTATGTCGGTTATCGCACATACGACATTTTCAAAGACATATTTTTATCATGAATTTTTTAAAACGTAGTCATCATTTACAAGTTCTTGCAGTATTTTTTTTTTTAAATTAAATATTCTTTACACTTCTGAATATTTGTGTTTTCTTTTTCAAAATGAAAATCTGCTAACTGCCTCAAACAAAAAGCAGCCAATTAAGGTAACAAAAAATATCATTCAAGCAGAGATAACATAATTTCAATTGAATTTTTATTATCAATTTTGTTTGTTTTTAAAAGCCAAAGTAAATATTTTATCAAACCCAAAATAAATAAAATAATTACTCATGGAAATTAAATACTTTTTTTCTTTGAAATTGAAAGATGTCGTATGTCTATTCGAAGACTTGAAATAATATTTACATTAAAAAACTCTTTTATAATTACTCACTTTAAACACAAATAATTTTACCCCTTTTACACTTTTGGTTATTAAACAATGAATAATATTTTTAAATAAAAAAAAATTGATAAAACTTAAGAGTGAAAAAAATATAAAATGTAATTCAAATTAATCTAAAGATTTTTTATATTTAAAAACTATATTGAGAGACATATGAAATGATTAAGCTTAGAATTAAAGGTTGCGTTATGGAGTGCTAGCAAAAAACGGTAACTGCCTATAAAAACCTGATGTTTTGCCTGGCATCATTGTCATTTCATTTTAAGGAAAAATAGTTGAATAGTTTCTTGAGTGTTTACACAATCAACTGCATGTTTCTTTGTTCAATATGCTGTAAAAAGCTAAACTACTAAATATTAGGGGGACTCAATAGTGAAATAGTGAAACGAGATCCCTACAACACGCAGTCGATAAAAGGATCATTGAGGGAGGTGCGAATAGAATTAATAATTAATTGTTCTGCTTTAGTATCCTCATGCAGTGTTGGGATTTGTGGTACAATTGTACCAAATTTGGTACAATCTGCATAACAGTAGTACACTGGTACACTTCATGCTTTTTTGGTACAATTTTATATAAAATTTATTCAATCAATATTTTTTACTTTTTAATAAAAATAAACATTTCAAAGTTCATAATTCTCCAACCCTGTCTAGAACTAACTAATTTGCAAAATTCTCGTTTTATGGCCAGGATTTTTATTTTTTACTTTGATAACCCTTTAATGTATAAATAAAAGGCCTTTTTACGTTTTTGCATCGCCTCAGTTAGTTTCCGACAGTATTCGGCTGATATATTTTTCCATGCTTTCCAGCTAGAAATAGTAAGGACTTTTTTTAGTAATTATTATGAATTGCATTCGATTTTCGATTTTCACTGGCTAACGAATATCGAATGCCTGATTCGTATTATGAGTTGGTAGCACTGTCGAAAATTTCGTTGCATAAAAAAAAATGTGAAGAAACCACGCAGAAGCTAAGTTGTATGGGGCCACCAGTTAGAACTACAGCAAAGTGGTCATATTAACTAATAATTATTAAATTTATAATTTAAAAAATTAAATTAATTATAATTAATTTAATTTTATTAATTATAATTTAATTAAATTTTTTACTTTAGAAATTAGTAATACAGTATCTATTTATAGTGCCAGCTGATAAATACATATGTATGTACTTTTGGGAATAATTCAATTGAGTTAAATTCACAATAGCGCTGTTTTTATATCGCTTTTTTTAACTTCTATTGGCTATGAAAATTTATTGAGTGCCCCTCTTCTGACCATAGGCTGGTAAAGCTGTAAAATAAGAAAAATTGGACCAAGGAGAAAAATATTCCCCTTAAAAGAACTAATCCTATCATTGAAAAATTAATTTTTTTAAGTTTTCCTATACTTTTGTTCAGCAAATGCAACTTTTTTAGTCAGCAAATGTTCAAAAACCTAAACTTGGATCCTGAAGATTCTAAAATGCTGTTTATTGCCCTTCCCGCTTTTGTGGGCATTGAGATAAAATATTATTTGCTAGAAATGGATTAAATATGCCTTCATACCATAATAGTAAAGTTTATATGCACTGTTGCCAACTTTTTCTTACGATTTCCCACCAAATTTGAACTGAAAAACGCTAGAAACCGCTAGCGATAATTCAAATGAAAAAATAGTTAAAAATATAAAAATTACATTTAAGTGTCAGTATATTTAAATTTATTTAAATTTTAAAGCGATTTCTGTTCAGTAGGTTATGCCATTTAATTATGGATATTATTCGATTGTATAATGACTAAAGGAAATTTAATAAAAAATTAAAGAAAATTATTTAGGTAATCGACAGTTTGTCGCATTCTAGGTAAACTTAAAAGTAATTTTTATCAGATATAGGAACGATTTATTCGTTTCTGACAATTAAATCTTTCTCGAACCACAACTTGTAAAATGTTTAGAAAATTTAGTTCATTTTTAATACAGTTCTATATTTAACGTTTATTAATAAAGCCCATTCTAAATGGTTTTGTAAGCAAACAGAACTTGAAATGTCGAATATCCTCACAAAGTTATTAAGAACCTATTGCCCTCAGGCTTTTTTGTTTTGCAACAAATGCCTTTTGCTGAAGTGACACAAATGCAACTCGCAAACTAAAAGACAAGAACACTTACTTGCCTACCGGAGAACATTCAGATAAAGTTGTTGTTTTCTCATCTCATCTCATCTCATCTCATCCTGGTGGAGTAATTTGCACCATATATTTTTGAAAAGATAAGATTATTTTTGTGTTGTAACTTACGGTATTTTATTTAATTTATTTTGAATAAAATTTTAAACCAGAGCTAGTTATTTAGCACTTATATCTTATTTTAACTTAAAAAACGGCACTAAACGTGCAATTGCTGAGAAGTCGTGGTTCTCGCATAAAAAATGTAGAACCACAAAGTCATGAAAATATGTTTTAATTGTCACTGTACAAAAAAAGTATTGCTCTCCCCAGCAAGTTTACTTTGTTCAAATGCATTGGATATTTGACAAAAATTGTATCTCTTAAAATCAGTTTAAAAATCGCTAGATTTCCCGCTAACCGCTAGGAGACCATTTTCCCCACGATTGGTATTGCAAAAACGCTAGGTTTAGCTGCATAATCTCCAAATTGCCAACAGTGTTTATATGGGAAGATATGGGAAGTATTACCATGGGAATTTAAAATTTTTTTTTGCTAGTTTCCAAAAAATATTAATTTTTAATTATTTAATATTATGCTAATTGCCCAAAATGTTTTATAATAAAAATGCAATTTATTAGTTTGGGGAAAAGAGCTAGTCCCTATACGTATTTCACTGGTTGCTCAGGCCAGATCATCTGGAAACCATTTTCCTAGTTTTAGAGAAGCCAAAAATACTCTATAAGTAATAAAATTCTACAAAACACAATGAGAATTATGCATGTTAATAGAATAATATTACAGAATATTAAAGTTAATTTTGTTCTCGCAAGAGAATCGAAATAAAACAAGTGTTGCCAAGGTTTGCACAAGCAGTTGCATATTTAGTTATTAATAAAATGTTGAAGCTTTTATGTCGAAAAGAAAAATATTTATAAAACTAACTTTTGTAATTTATTACTTTATAGTATTTATTTTATCTGAGAATAATTAATTTATTCATAACTAGCTGTGCCCGCCGCATCGTCAACGTCCTTATTTTGCTTTGAAAGTAATCCACTTTAAGAGCCTACTTTTATAGTGCTTCTGATATGGTTTATGTAATTACTTTATATAAAGGCACTCATCCCTGGATAATTACTCAGAAATATAGGCCTTCTATAAAAATCTGAAATTTGTATAATATTCCAAAATTTTTGTAGAGTACTGTAAATGTTTTATGAACTGACAAAAATAAAAGTTGCTGCCAAGTTTTCAGTACCATTAAATCGGTAAAATTGCGTACTTACACTACTTGTTCTCCCTCTTATTCAAAAAATATCAAATAACAAAAAAATTGAGGATGCTGGTTTTCACTAACTAATTCATCAATATAAAAGTTGTAGTTGTTGTTATTAAACAAAACAATTGAGTAAGTTATTTATCAGTGAGGAAATACATACGTATTTATCTAAATGTTGAAAAAGCTTCCTTCGCAAATATGTGTAATTCCAAGTTATTCCAACTTAAAAAGTTCAATCCAGTTCCAATTTTACCTTGGTTGAAATCAGATCAGTACCTCGTTTCTGTAACTAACGTGAGAAACTTTTCACATGAAAATATAATAGTCATTCTCTTTTTCAAGGTGGCCCCTAGCTAACCCTAAAATGTTTAAAAAAGCTAAAATAATGTAATAAAAACGTTTGTTATAATCTCTAGCGCAACCTGTTTAAAACAAGATGACTATAATAATTTCGTGTAAAAAGTTTCTCACATAGTTACAGAAGCTTGGTACGGATCAGATTGCAAACCATACAATTCCGGTTGAATGTCTCCTCATCTTTTAATTTAGCTGAATAACAACCGAAAAATAATTTTTATCATTTAATTTAATCATTTTAAATCAACTTTGTATGTATTCGCTGCTGTCTTACCTCTTCCAGGCGCATCATCTTTCTTGGAGTTCGGAGACCTGTCCCTAATGCAGTTATGCAGCTTTAGGTATTCTAATTATATCCTGGCAACTTTCTGGAGTTCCTCAAAATACTGAGCTCTTCAACCCTTGCATGGTGTCTATCGCTGTCGCATCCTTACGGCCTGTTTGATTTTACCAAAATAATATAATATTCCCAGTAATGGAGAAAAATGTTCACACACTCAAAGCTCTATAGGCGCAAGTTAGCGCGACTTAACTAAGCGTGCCTCCTAGCAGAGGCAAGATCTAACTCTAGGAGCCTGTTACCAGTACAGTACCAGTACTCGGTTACAACAAGCCATTCCCTTGTGTTATTAAAAATTTCAAAATAAGCCAACTTTAAAAGTATAAACATTGAAAATTCTGCAGACAATCACCTACAATCTGCCTTTTTACTTTTGGGTGCCCGGTAAACCGGTCGTGGTTCATATTTCCATCAAAGACCTTGGGTGTATCCCTACATCGACTATGCTAATAAATAAAAAATACTTTTGTACACTAGAAGTAAATCTAAGCATGCATGCCAATTTTGTATGAACCGTAATTTTTTTTTTATTTTTCCATTTTTCAATTTGTATTTATAGTCCTTCCATAAAAATAAATAGACCTTTAAAGTTATTAAAATTTATTTAATGGTAGAGATTTGTTATCAATTAAGTTTTATAACAATTTTGTTTTTATAAATGCGTCAATTTAGCAGATGTTTCTTGAAATAAATTTTGTTTAATTACTAGACAGCAGCAGCCATCTAGGGCAGCCAATGTTAAAGGAATTAATTTTTCATGGTGTTTTCCTGTGTTCTATGTGTTTAATAACATTTGCTTTTCATCTTTTCTTTTTTATATTATTTATTCAATTTTTGCTTGATTGGTATATTTATTAAAGTTTAATATAAATTTTGTTTATATTGACAGTTTGTCTGTTTGTCCGAATATTTAAAGTGATGGCTGCATTTCGAAGCCGTTAGTTATGATCTCGTATTAAAAAAATTTTGCGGAATTAGATTTTCACAGAAACTCTTATTGTTTTTGTAAAAATGTATGCCTGCCTATTTTTCTTTCATTCCTTATATAAAAACAAGTACGAGCGCTATATTTGGCCTTCACCATAGTGACGAGAGTGTTACCCTCTTATGTTTCTTTGAATTTTTTTTTAATATTTTTAAAAATTACAATGAAATTTAGAATCAAGTTTAAGTTCGTTTTTATTCTCTCTAAGAAAGAATAATTTAAATTACAATTTAGGTGATAAATATTAAAGTAAAAATATTCAACAAGAGGGAAGCTTAAGGTAGTGGTAGACTTCGTTCTCACCAACTGACGATTGTTAATTGAATACAAGTTTTCTCGTATTCCTTTATCTGGGTTTGGTTGGTTAAATAGATGATGCTTACAACTAAACACTACCCTAAGTAGATAGATACGAAGAGTGCTGATGACGGACGTAGCTGTTTAGAAAATGTGCATTCCGCTCCTGCTGGTGTCTAAAAATTAAATTTTCCCAATTTTTCTTTAATATTATCACCTAATTTGTAATTTAATTAATTCTTTCTTAGAGCGAATAAAAACGAACTTAAGCTTGACTATAAATTTCATTGTATGTGATACATAAATAGTTTGACTAATAATAATAATTATAAATTTTCAAAATATTTTTAAAATTTTTTTTTGAGTTTTTTGTTAAATTTTTTTTTAACTTCTTGTAAATTTTTTTGTGAAAATTTTTTTTTAAAAACTTTTTGGGAAAATTTTTAAATAGTTTTTGTAAATTTTCTTGATAATTTTTTGTAAATAGTTTTTTTTAATTTTTTTAAAAATTTTTGAAAAATTTCTCTAAAATTTTTTTTTAGATATTTTTTTGTAATAATTACGAACTTCCTGCAATTTATATTGCGTTAGAATAATCAGGCAAACAAATTCTTAAAAAATTTCCTCATATTGACCCGTCATGGGCCTATTCACAGATCCTGGTTACCAGTGGTCACACTGTGGATCTATTGGATACCTCTATATATATTGCTTTCTTTAAATGCCTTTAATAGAAATCAAAGCAAAAAACCTTACCAATCTAAAAATAAGCAATAAAGTGGCCCCCGCAGGGCAGACAGCGACAGATCCCTCAAAAGCAAAAGAGAATCATTAAAACCGTAAAAATGTAAAAAAACATAAAAAAGAAGTCTTCAAAGGAATGATCTGATGTTGCTGAATTGCAATCCCAAAATGTTCGAAACTATGCCTGGCAGATTAGTGGGATTAATTTTTCTGCAGCTCGTCTGGTGCCTTGGCAAATGACATTACTTGCCGAACACAGACAGAAATTAATATTGTAATATTCGAAAATGAATATTGTAGAAATTAAACCCGGAATGACAAACTTATATATATATACCCTTTTCCACCGTTAGTGAAGGGTATAATAATAAGCCCCCTTATTATTTTTATAAATGACTTACGTGAGTATTATTTTTTCATCACTTTAAGTTCGACCGATTGTCTTGTCAATCGTTTTGTAGCGATTTCCTTCCCTTCGATTTGACTCTCTTGATTTCTTTGTAATTTTTGATATTCTCCTAATGTGGACTTTAAATGCGATCCAACCGAGTTATTTTTACCAATTAATTTACCAACTAATTAATTTTCGTGTTTTCCCATTTCTTTTAATTGCGGGCCACGTTCTCGATTTTCCCGATTAAATCGTAGTTTAAGGGAAAAATGTAGCTCTAGTGTTTTCGCTACAAAGACCGGTTTGTCCGCTATCGGCGCATTCTATTTCTGGAATCGTAAAACACACATAGCTGCTATAACAACAAATACTAAAAATTATAGGGTGTGCCAATAATAAAGTGCTTTTTACATATATGATCTTATTTCTTGAACCGTAAGAGGTAAAGATTTGAAGTTATGTGTATAATCAAGGCAATTACTAAAAATTAAAGGGTGTTCCGAGAGCGATTTCACTTTCACTCATATGGCCTTATTTTTTAAAGTCAGACAGAAAAAATATAAAAAATAATTCACATGAAATTTGTAGTCTAGCTTAAGTTCGTTTTATTCTCTCTAAGAAAGAATAATTTAAATTGCAAATTAGGTGATCATCAATATTAAAGAAAAATTGGGAAAATTTAATTTTTAGACACCAGCAGAATGGAATGAATTTTATAGAGAGCTGCGTCCGTCCTCATTCTTTGTATCTATTAACTTTGGGTAGCGTTAAGTTGTAAAGATCATCTATTTAACCAACCAAACTCAGATAAAGGAATACGAGAAAAATCGCATTCAATCATCTATCGTCAGTTGGTGAGAACGAAGTCTACCACTACCTAATGCTTTCCTCTTGTTTAATATTTTTACTTTAATATTTACCACCTTATATTATTATTATTATTATTGTCGAAAGTGACAGAAATAAAGTTGCGGTTTTGAGAAATTCGGAAGACGCTTGCAATTAAACGGGGTATTTTGTACTATGCCCTGGTATAAAAAATAATTAAAAGTTATAGGGTGTTCCCGTTGTAGACGTATGGATATGTTGTTTGTGACGTAGGTATATGTGTTTCTCTTTCGAACCGTTTTTTAATGAATTTGACGATTTTATTCTAATTTCGTGTGTTTTTTTGACTTGGTGAATTTTTCTGCAGTCAAATTTAACTGCTTAACCAAGCAAACTAATTTCAAACCACAGTCGTGTTTTTTGCTAATTTTGTAACCTTTTGGGACAATTTTTCCGCTTAAGGCATTTTTTCAATATTTGACCTTTTTTGTTTTAGAGATTTTGTAAAGTTGCGGTAGTTTTCTTTTCTAAATAAAAATATTTCATTGATTTTTGCTCATATTTTGCCTCTTTTTTATTTTAGCGTTTTTTTTGTTCATTTCGGACCATCTCGATTTTTACCGATTTATTCATTATTTTTT
Organism: Phasia obesa; assembly: GCA_949628195.1. NCBI lineage: Eukaryota > Metazoa > Arthropoda > Insecta > Diptera > Tachinidae > Phasia > Phasia obesa. The sequence continues at coordinate 70,729,051 of OX451217.1, read as the reverse complement.
TAGATTTTAGCAATATTGGTCTTTTTGAACCGACTCTTTACGAATCTGTATCATTAAACGTTTTCGGATATTTTTCCGAATCAATAAATATTTTTTGAAAACAATGTGGGCTGCCTAAATATTTTTTATGTAAATTCTGCTTAATCAATCAAACTAATTTAAGTTGGCAGTCATGTTTTTTAAACTGATTACCTAAAGAGTAGTAGTGACTGATGTTAGTATTTTTAAAATCAAAAATTTGTATAGACTTCATTGGGAGTCTGCTGTACAAAAACACGAATAACTTTATATTGAGTTTCCTTCTGTCGCCTGTACAATATCGCATATAAAAAAGTGCTGGCAATGTATGGAGTATTGGGTATTTGATTCTTTTTTTTTTGAGTAATCAATAATCAAAAGTAGTTACTTGACAATTTTAGGGCTATATTTTTCGAAACAAAGTGAATCAAAAATTTAACGACAACATTAAAGCTCTGGTTGACAAAGCGCTTCCCTTATGTAAATAGAAGTATTGAGTTCTATTGAGTACCCAGTTAATAAGTATTGAGTAGTATTGAGCTATTATAAGTGGTTGCTAGTCTTACAAATTTTAGGGGAAACCAACGGAAGGAACTTTCCCCCAAGTACATAATTTTATTTTTATTATTATGTAAATATAAAAGCGATATTAAAACTTTTACACACAACCATTCAAAAGTTTAAATATTTTTAAAATTATAATTAAGTATTTAAACTTTCTTCCCCATTATGTTGTGTTATTTTGCAAAATTATAAAATTATTATTTGCTCTGCGATTTTTCATTGTAATAATTATTAAAAAATATTTAAAATGCAATTAGACATTCATTAATATAATTACATGTATTTATTATTTCCTTTAATTTCTTAAATAGAAAACAAGTCAATTAATAAGAATTAAAATCATTTAAAGCACATCGAGCTGTTAAACCGGAAATAGCTGTTGAGGAATCAAAATCAATGAATCATGTTGACAATGACGTTTTAAACCAAAAAAAAAAAAAAAATTATAATAAAAATAAAATAAAAGCTCAGGTAAACAAACAAACGGACAGACGATCATCAGCAGTCAATCTGCAGTGTAAACCGCAAATTTATTAATATTGTAAAAACGTATTGAACTTGAGTAAAGTTGAGGAATAACATTCGTATAATAAAAACATTTTATGCAATTTTTTTTTTTTCAAAATTAACATTTTATTTTTTTAAGAAAGGGTACTTTAATTGGAGGTGGTACTTATATGAAAATTTCTAAAATCCAAATCTAAAGTTTTGTTAAAAAAAAAAAAATTAAACAAACATTAAAGAGGATCGTCAGTCAAACTTTCCGACTCAACATAAGCTCTCAACATTTAGACACATGATATACAGACTTAAGACCATACCACTTACCCCAGATAAATACAACAACGAACTCGACACAATTTCTACCACAGCTTAAAATAACGGCAACAAACGCACTATCGACAATAAAATACCAACAACCAGAAAAAAGACAACAGTAGTTCATTTACTTGTGAAACAAATACAAGTACAAGTATATTTAATTTCTAAAAAGCTCAAAAAATTATTCCTAATTTGTACAGAAGGCATAGACTGATTAAAACAGATATATTTTATCAAGGACTTTAATTATAATTCCGTAGATTATGAACAAAGGCACCCACGGAAATCCTTGAGTGTCTGTGAACACACACACAGTCTCAACAAGACCCAATTGGGTCATTTGTAAAACTTTTGAATATTTGGCCCTGCGGTACTTTCTAATCTATTTTGGCTCTTTTACCTCAAAATTCAACTAACTGCTTTAAATCGTTCGAACGGTTTGAAATGTACTTAACGCGTACAGTATAATTTTAGTTTTTTAAGGCCATGTTTCATTATCATACTCAGTCGTTCGATCTGTCAAAAATGTCATGTGTAGTCAAAAAGTATGAGAGTGTGTATTAGAAGTGTATTTGTGTGACAGAATTTTTGACAGATGTGTGTAAAAAATTTCATGAAATATTTTTCCCATGCGATCAGAGTTGCCAAATCCCTTTTTTAAATATTTGAGTAGGACAGTATTCTGTCAGATTTTTTTTGTGATTAAATCGTACCATTGTGTAGGATAGTGAAACCGGGCCTTATTTTATTCCAAATAAAATAAAACAAATACACATTATAATCCCATATATTTAAAACAATTTTTTGGCCCTATCAAAGTTATTTAAATCTTCGAACTCTCTTTCAACTTCTCTTTAAGACAAGGTCTCTTTTAACTTCGAGAGTTTTTTTGAGAACTTGTCCGAAGGGTAGATGTGACTGTGTTTGCTTTAATTTCGGAAAGCAGAATAAGATTGAGGTCAATTAACCTAATTAGACCGTTTTTTGCTATAGAGAGCTATCTGTCTGCTTTTCATTTACGTTCGCATCACGTAAAATCTACTGGATGGATTTTAACAACATTTTGTGAGGAGGTACCTAAGTATCCTGGTCCCAATATATTTTCAGCAAAAATATCTTATTTCCAAGAGAAAGTGGAGAAAAAGCAGTGAAAGTACACTAACCGGATATGAATACTTTATTTTTTATAAAATAAAAAATACATAAACTGATATGTAGCATATCTTAGGAAGGAACTAAGTACTGCTTAGTACAGCAAGGCACGTTTAATTTTTTCAAGTTGTGTATTTTAAAACACAGATGGTAAGAATACTACTACTTGGTGTGGCTATAAAATTCTGTTATTGTTAGTTTCTTCTTAGTTTCGTTGCATTTTTCTCTTATAGGTGCTACTCTATATAAGTAAGTCTTACAATAGGTTTGGAATACTTTCAAAGCAAAATAGATCAAAATATTATCAGGACGTCCACGACGTGGTTGGCACAGCTAGTATTTGTAATATGAATGCCAGATCAAACAATCTATTTCAGCATTTTTCATCAAATTTTTTATTGTGTACCAATTCTAAGTCACCTGCTAATTTTTAAGATTTATATATGTAGTTTAGACAACATGACTAATCACTTATTAATAAAATTTTTTGGGAATTCAAATATTAATTATTTAATATTATGCTAATTACCCATAACGTTTTATAATAAAAATGCAATTTATTTGTTGGGGGAAAGAGCTAGTCCCTATACGTATTTCACTGGTTGCTCAGGCCAGATCATCAGGAAACCTTTTTCCTAATTTTAGAGAAGCCAAAAATATTCTATAAGTAATAAAATTCTACAAAACACAATGAGAATTATGCATGTTAATAGAATAATTTTACAGAATATTAAAGCTTCAACAAAACACCAACAAAAAAACCACGTTTTTATTTTTCCTTACTGTCCTTCTACAATTGGATGGTTTTTTGCCATCACTGAATGCAGACGTAAGGTGTGATGAAAAGCATACACAATTGATCATGCTTTTTTAATAATTTTTAAAGACTGTTAATTAACGTAATGGTCGCCTGGCATATGTGCTGGATCAGTAACAAAACATGGTATGAGAAGGCTGTTGTCAGGATGGGTGTCGAGTTGGCTCACAATCGAAAATAAAGCTATACTTGCTTAGACGTCGCAGACTTAAAAAACCCTATTTTAAGAAATTATTGAAAATTACATTCCCGTGGGCTTAAAAAAACTAACTCCGCAATGTGTTTTCTATGTCTTGTGTAATGACATTTAATCTTTTTCTCCAATTATTTTTCGTTTCTTACAAAAACCTAAAACATACTGCTTTAGCATAACCCTGTACAAACGTAACAAGAATTTAAATGCTTTGCGAATGCACTTTGAAAACGTTAATACGAATAATTGATTCGTGTTTGCTTTCTTAATTCCTGTAAAATTATTTTCCATTATTTTTGATATTGACTTTATTTGGATATTTGCAACACAACGTTTTTTTTATTAAATTGTTACAATTGTGAAGATTTATAATATTGACATAAAGTTAATGAAAGTGTACTTTTTATTTTAAATTTGTATTCCGGAAGACGTTATTGAAACTGAAATTAGCATGGATTAAAATGATATCGAAATAAAGAGAAAAAACCAGAGATTGTAATGATTATGAGTTTTATTTTAAAAATTGGGTTTTAATGATTATTTCCTGATTTTTATTTTCTACTCAAAGAATAAAAATTATTCTCTGAGTTTTATTTAATGCTTAGAACATAACGATTATGTATTAAGTTTTATTTTCTGCTTTGGGAATAAAAATTATTCTCCGAGTTTTATTTTCTGCTCAGAGAATAAAAATTATTGTCTGAGTTTTATTCTTTGCTCGCCATTTAATGATTGATGTTTAAGTTTTATTTTCTGATCGAAGAATAAAAATTACTTTCTGAGTTTTATATTTCACTTAGAAAATAAGGATTATTTTCCAAGTTTTATATTTCGCTTAGAAAATAAAAATTATTTCTTTAGTTTTATGTTTTACTTAAAAATAAAAATTATTTCTTTCTTTTGTTAATTTGTGTTTTTTACTGAAACACATATCTCACTGAAACCCTATCTCAAATAACGATACTAATATTATATCTATGTGTTTCAGTAAAAAGTTCCAAAAAAGTACCAAAGTACACATTTTATCCCCCAAATATTGAAATGAAGAAAAAGTACCAAACACTAGTTTGATACTTTTACTATATCAAAAGAATGCCAACTAAACTAATTTCTATGTTTTTTAGTTAAAAAGTTTCAAAAAGTCCTATTTATATACTTACTTATGTCCAAATTAACAAAAGCATTAATTTTTATTTTTAAGTAAAATTTAAAACTCAAGAAATAATTTTTATTTTCTAAGCGAAATATAAAACTTGAGAAATAATCCTTATTTTCTAAGTGAAATATAAAACTCAGAAAGTAATTTTTATTCTTCAATCAGAAAATAAAACTTAAACATCAATCATTAAATGGCGAGCAAAGAATAAAACTCAGACAATAATTTTTATTCTCTGAACAAAAAATAAAACTCGGGGAATAATTTTTATTTTCCAAGCGAAAAATAAAACTCAACAAGTAATCATTGATGTCTGAGGAAAAAATAGAACTCGAAAAATAAAAATAAAACTTAAAAAATAAAAATCATTGGCGGAACGGACGGTCCCCTTAAAGACGATTGCAATGGTATACTCCTTGTACACATTTTAAAATGTGATGGATAATCATTATTTGCGATCCCTGGAAAAAACAAAGAGAAATGATTTACATTTCTAAACCATAAATAGAGAATGTTTTGCCGATATATGTAAAGTTCAACAACTATAACATTTTGTGGACAGAACGGTTTAAGATTTTTTATCGATATATTCGCAGCCTAGTTTTCTTGTAACTGAATGTATTTTTATTAATGCAGGGGGAATATCGGCTATGCCAAATCTTATATACCCTTCACCATAGTACACAGAAAAAATTATTGCCAAACATTGGTTTTGCCAAACAAATGGTTTTTTTTAAATGTTTATTGATTTTCAAAAACCTTTTTGTTTGAATAAAATAATAATACTTTTGTTCGATTTTTATTTTGCTGCTAACAGTGTTGCCGTAATAAAAATAATTGATCAAACTAAATTTATTAATATGGAAATGTTGTTCTTCTGTAAAAATTACATTTAAAAAACTTTTAAATTTTGAGTAGCCTCTAATTATATTGTAGTAGGGGAACTAATTTAATTTAATTACATTTAATTTCAATGATTGATATTATAACATACACAGCAATACAAATACTATATAATTTTTAATTGCCTATTTGTAATGGGTGATTTTTTTGAGGTTAGGATTTTCATGCATTAGTATTTGACAGATCACGTGAGATTTCAGACATGGTGCCAAAGAGAAAGATGCTCAGTATGCTTTGACATTTCATCATGAATAGACTTACTAACGAGCAACGCTTGCAAATCATTGAATTTTATTACCAAAATCAGTGTTCGGTTCGAAATGTTCAAATGTGACAAATTTTGTTCAGCGATGAGGCTCATTTCTGGTTGAATGGCTACGTAAATAAGCAAAATTGCCGCATTTGGAGTGAAGACAACCAGAAGCCGTTCAAGAACTGCCCATGCATCCCGAAAAATGCACTGTTTGGTGTGGTTTGTACGCTGGTGGAATCATTGGACCGTATTTTTTCAAAGATGCTGTTGGACGCAACGTTACGGTGAATGGCGATCGCTATCGTTCGATGCTAACAAACTTTTTGTTGCCAAAAATGGAACAACTGAACTTGGTTGACATGTGGTTTCAACAAGATGGCGCTACATGCTACACAGCTCGCGATTCTATGGCCATTTTGAGGGAAAACTTCGGAGAACAATTCATCTCAAGAAATGGACCGGTAAGTTGGCCACCAAGATCATGCGATTTGACGCCTTTAGACTATTTTTTGTGTGGCTACGTCAAGGCTAAAGTCTACAGAAATAAGCCAGCAACTATTCCAGCTTTGGAAGACAACATTTCCGAAGAAATTCGGGCTATTCCGGCCGAAATGCTCGAAAAAGTTGCCCAAAATTGGACTTTCCGAATGGACCACCTAAGACGCAGCCGCGGTCAACATTTAAATGAAATTATCTTCAAAAAGTAAATGTCATGGACCAATCTAACGTTTCAAATAAAGAACCGATGAGATTTTGCAAATTTTATGCGTTTTTTAAAAAAAAAAGTTCTAAAGCTCTTAAAAAATCACTCGTTATATTAAAAAATAAGGAGGTATACGTCGCACACTGTTAAATTTCTAATTTGAAATATTTATACTTACGGTCATAACGGACTATCTGAAATTATACCTAATTTCCAAGTTGCATCAACTATAAGGACACTAATCTTTAAGGTAATTTTGTTATTAGTTTGTTAAAATATGAAATTGGTGCCCTTTAGGGTTCAAAAGACACTAAAAATCATACATGATTTTCCCGATGCACAACCTTTAATTTTTAAAATTTTGAACTTTTTTGAATGGAACTAATCTATAAGCATTACCTTTCAAATCAAAATAAATAAAAATCGGTTCAGAATTAAATGATTTCTTGGAGTTAACTCAAACGATTTGATAACCTTCACCTTATATAGTCAGTTAATTACACGACAATTTTGCAGATAATATCCAAGAAATTTTGTTTTGGCCCATTTATTAATAATTACTCATTCGCAAAAAATGGCAACACTTTCATGTCATGAATTGAAAAATAACAAAAAATTGTATATTGATTTTGTCAAGACTTCAAAAAAGAAATTTATTTTAATAAAAAAATATTTAAAGCCCATATATTGAAACCTTTAAAAGCCATTAGCTGCAGAGGAAAAGCTAAAAATGTACAAAGTTTTTATTGAAGATATTGCTACATTACTTTCATTATTTTTGATTTTTATTCTCAGTTTTTCAGGTGGCGGCAATGGCGAACTTTATGTAAATATGTCTGATATATGCTTTTGACCAGCAAACAATTCCCATACCAATAATTTAGATGAATCAAATACAAGGTTTTGCCCCAATTGTGCTCAAGAGGAAACGCTTTGTGCCTAAAATATAGTAACTAGTCGCTAAAATTTCACCAAAGTAAAAAGAAAAAGGGAAATACATTATTTTCACTGTTGCTCAAGATGTCAAATTCCATATATAGATAACATTTTTTAATACATACATATATAGAATTTGATATTTTAAGAAACAGTAAAATTTAATGAATTTGCCATTGCCATCCTGTAAAGTGATTCGTCTTGGCCTTTTTTTAAATATGGTCAAATTTTACCCAGTAATTATTTAAATTAGTCACAAAACTGTTACTATTAAATACAATTAGCGAAAATTGTTTTTGATTTAGCTAAATTATTTGTTTGAAAATTGTTTGTTATTTCAGTAAAGTTTTTCATTATTTTAATTTCTTTTAAATTTCAGTAAACTTTTTGTCTGATTCAGACAATTTCTGTTTTTTAATTTTTTTATAATTTTCAGTAAATTTTTTAACTGATTCAGAAAAATTTTTTGTTTAAAATTTTTTTTTAAATTCGATAAATTTTTTTAAATTCGTGGAATATTTTCAATAAACTAATTTTAAATTTAATTGTTTGTAGGACCATATTCAAACACAAAATTATCTAATTATGCAAATTAATTGTTTGAATCTGAAAAATTATTTTTTCTGTGTATTGTTAAATATTGCCTTACTCTATTATGTTTCTCAATTTTAACTTTGATTATTTTCAACATCATGTTTAAATTTATAATATAAAGAATAACAAACTAAATAATATTATAAAGGTGATATAATGATTGATAAATTGGGTGCCTCGATAGGCTAGTAGGTAGTGTACAAGTCTATCAGTCTGGGGGTTTTGGGTTCGACCCAAAACTCTGGGTGTTTCGCTACTATGCTCTGTAAACTAAGTTAGAAAATAATTTATAATTGCATTGTAACATTTAATAAATAATAAATAACTGATTGATAATTTAGAAAAAATCATTAAAAAAAACTTCTATATATACCCTTTCCACCTTTGGTATAGGTATAAGAATAGAACCATGTTTGTTACGTAACAAAAAGATAAAGTTTATGTTAGACAAATAATTCTTGCAAAAAAAAAACCGACTTCAAAACAGACAAACTTAAAAGCATGTTTCTTTAAGACGGTAACTATTGCGACACTCTGTAATTTCCGAATTCAATTTTATACTAGTTATAGCGGTCGTAGCAATACAGGTTCGTTGTAAATTTCAACCTTCTGTCTGTAACGGTTTAAAAGTTTTGTCATATACATCAAATTACATAAACTATTACGACACCCTGTAATTTATAATTTTAAATAATTATACTTATTATAACTAATATAGTAATGGACATTCTGTCTAATTGTTAAGTGTTTATCAATAACTGTTTAAAAGATAGGGTCATATATATCAAATGACGTCACCTATTGGGACACCCTTTAAATTCAAATTTTAATTTAATACTTTTTAAAGAACACTTTGTAATACAGATTCTTTTTAAATTTTAACTTTGTGTCCATATACATCAAATTACATCAACTATTGGGACACCCTATAATTTCCAATTTTGAATATTTATACTTGTTGTTATTCGAGACATAGTAGTGAACATTTTGTCTATTTTTCAAGTGTTTGTCTATAACGGTTCCAAAGATGAGGACATAATGGTCAAATAACATCAATAATGGGGACACCCTTTAATTTATAGATCAAAGTTTTATACTTGTTTTAATAGCGGACTAAGCAATATAGGTTCTTTGTAAATTTCAACTGTCTATCTATAACAGTTGAAAAGTTTGGCCATATATATTACTTTTACATTAACTATTGGAACACCCTTTAATTTCCAAATTCATATTTTACACTTGTTATTTTAGCGGACTTAGCAATACAAGTATTTTGTAAATTTCAACTGTGTGTCTATAAAGGTTCAAAAGTTTGGCCATATATATATCAAAATAAACCAACTAATGGGACACCCTTTAATTTCTAATTTTAAATATTTATACTTGTTATAACAGACATAGTAACGAACATTCTGTGCAACTTTCAAGTGTTTGTCTATAACGGTTCAAAAAATAGGAGAATAAAGGTGAAATTAAGTCACCTATGGGGTCACCCTTTAATTTTTAATTTTATTTTTTAATTACTTTTTGTTGTTGGGAGCTACTGTGTTACGAACTTTTTTTTAATTTTAAATTGGTGACCTATAATGTTCATAATACACGTAAAAAACATGTATGTTGTATGGGGACACCCTTTAATTTTTAAAATTTTGAACTTCTTTTAAAATGGGACCAATCTGTAGCCATAACCTTTCTAATAGTGCAAAATTTTTAAAATCGGTTCAGAAATGACTGAGTTCTGCGGGCACAAACATAAAAAAAAAGCAACATTCAGACGAATTGATAACCTCCTTCTTTTTTTGAAGTCGGTTAAAAAATAAACTGATGATCACCACAGTTAACTACGTCGGCGCTTGTAGAAGGTGTTCGGTTCGAATCACAGCACTGGCAATATTCTTTTTTATAATTTTTTTTATTGTACAAATAACAAACAGAATGACAACCACATATGGTGAAGTGTATATTAATTACTTTTTAGCTTTGAGATCTTTGTAAATTCTCGGTTTTTAATCAAATTTTAATTTTAAAAAACTGATACCTTATAGAAAATCGTTTATTTTGTTTAAAATTTTTATTGAAAATTTTTAAAACAAAAATATGTACGAGTATATGTAAATAAATAAAAAAAAAAATTTTTCGTATCCGATTTGCATTCAAGTTGGAAGACTGCAAAAAAATCTGGTCATTCAGAGAAGATTAATCAGACATATGTCTGGTATAAGTAAAATATGAACTTTTTTTTTTGCAAGAATGGTTTGTTATGTTATAATAGGTTCCAAAATTATTTTAGATTAAATAAATCAGCATTCAGGCATTTGCTAGAAGCGGTGTCACCAAGTTGTAGCAGATTTGCTACAGCCTCTTCCAGGGGGCTAGGTATAAATTGTTTATTGATTTCACTTTTTGCCTTGCCACCCTTTGTGCGATTTTCTTGTAGAGCCAATGACATTTAATGCAACAGCAAAACCATGCCACAACTCTTTAAAATTACTGCGGGTACATCTTCTTTCAAGGCCTCTTGCAAGCGAAGAATTTACTTCCATTTCTTACACTAGTTTTCCAATCGTTTATAAAAAACAAGACGACAAAATCGTCCTCGACACAACATAATAAATAAAAATAAACAGTCATCGATAAATGTTGGTGTCGACAAAGGAAATACCAATTTAAGCTCGTCGAGACAAAACGTTGTAGTATTGTGTCGACGACGGCAAATAGAAAAGGGGGAATAACAAAGTACAGAAAAACAACTAAAATAAAGAAAATATGAAGCGCTCGACTATTTTTTAACTATAGCGCTATGATTTATGGACCAATGGTACTGAATTGCAATAGCACAATTTTCGCAACTATGTCTAACAGATTGGTGTGCTTAAATTTGTACCTTTTTTGGGTGCCTTGGCAAAATCCATAAAACCCCGAACACGGACAGACGTACTTCGCTTAATCAACTTCTCTATGTATAAAGATCCAGAATATCTATACTTTAAAGTGGTTTTACACGACGTGTGTTTGTCATATGACTTGTCAGTTTGATAACGCATCTGTAATTTCGTGTGTTTGTCGAAATAAGCATTTTACATACGGTTTATAATTTTTGCTTTTAAACGTACATGTGTAATTACATCTGACATAACCTATAATATATAACTTTTCCGCCACGCAGTTTTGTATTGCCAACCACAGCTGATGCAAAGATGGAAACGTAGTGCTTTTGGTACCACAAAAAACCTAAAATAGCAAAATATCAAGTTGGCATTACAGGATGTCAGATGCTTTGTCACATCACAATAGAACACGTTCTAAATGAAAAATGTCATATGTATTGTACACATGGAAAATACACATGTTATGTTAGAAAGGTTTCACACGACGTGTTTAGAATTTTCACATGAAAAAGTGACAAGTTATATGACAAATACACGTCGAGTAAAACCACTTTTATGGGGGCGGAAATGAATATTGTAGAAATTACACACGGAATGATAAACTTATATACATATACCCTTTCCACCTATGGTGAAGAGTATATGTATGTATATAAGTTCTTACATTCAACAAGTATAAATGCAAGAGTAAATTTCGTATAACAACGTAATAAAATCCTTTGATAATTTTTCGCAACTAATTAAACCTCAAACCATCACTTATTGGAAGACAAACTCATTAATGCATACATAAATAAACAACATGTTTGTTTTAATTGGTTACTTAATGATAAAATCCATACCTGTGGGTGGCTGCTAAGTGTTTGCTTTGTAACTGAACTTTGATTATAAATTTTATGCAACAGTTTGAAAGGTTGTCAGTATTATAATGAATGAAATTGCTTTTGCAATTGTAACGAAATTAGATATTCAAGCAATCCTTTTATTCAAAGCTTTATGTGTTTTACCACTCTCTCTCTCTCTCTCTTTCTCGAAAATTGTAAATAGTGTTTATGAATGTATGTATGTTCAAATCACATAAGCAAATATTTACACTATGGGAAAACTCAGCAAATATTCGAAAATTTTACTTTTTGTCTTGGAATCAAAACGACAGTTTTATGCCTTCCGCTTAAAGGATATTTTACATACGCAAGGTATAGAGTTAAACAGTTATTTAATTTTTAATTAAATATTAAATATATTGCAGCATTTTAACTATTTCTCCGATCCGCTCCAGTGCAAGATCAATATTGGTGATTGTTAAAATCTTCAAGGCATACATACATTTGAACAAAATTCAAATATATGCATTGGCATAGAAAGACCATTCTGGAGTGGGCATTGCAACCCCAGGCTTGCAGTTAGCACCCCCACCCCCCCAGAATTTTAAAATTTACACTATATACTTATTTTCAGGTTATTAATTTCTAATAAAAATTGTTTCGCCCCCCTCTGTAGAAAATATGTCCTCCTACGCCAATGAACATACGGCTATGTGACGTAATAAATCTTTTAACTTTGCTTCGGTTTTAGTAAAACAACAGAACATAATTTGCATTTCTAACAGCTGCAGATAGATAGATGCACAGGAAAACATCAATAAAAGCACTTTAAATGGAAAGTGTCATTATGAAGAAAAACAAAGAAATAACAAATGCAAAATGCAATAAAAATCTTAGAAGACGAGTTAAGCAACTGGCGTAGATATTACATTCTTAGTTCGTACACTTGATCTTAATTTTAAAGCAGTGATGATGTGACATTTGCTTGCAAGCACTAAAGCTTAATAGTTGCACTCAATGAAAGTTATCTGTGTCGAGCAATTATAAGAAGAAAGTGCTATTTAAATCTAATAAATTGCAAAGAAATTTTAAAAGAGAGAATTTTTGAAGAGAAGCTAATAAGAGCAATGGAATTTTCTAAACAAAAAAATATTTCTAAAGTTTGAGGTTGTGTATTAATTTAAAAATTTAGATGTCAAAAATCAACACGCACTGTTTGTTTATAACTATTAATCACAACAATCTCCTATTGTTTTGACGGCTCTTTTTCAAAGAAAAGCAAAGTGTAAAATATTTTTAGCATAAAAAAATATATGTTTTTTGGTCTCTACCGAAAATTTTAACCCTTTTTATTTTTCTCGGACCAGCACTCAGGGGATGATGACCCCTACTTATGAAATGCAGTGTGCTAGACCTAGAAAATTAAATATGATTATGGAAAGGAGTATAGAGGAAGTAGTGTTTGTGGACATTCGATTTAAATTTCCCACCTTGAAAGTGACAGGAAAGATCTCTGGAGGAAGATGAAAGAACTGTTTGGCTAAAAAATGTATTTTCTCTGTACCGAAAAGCCCAGTTCACTGGCCTATCCAGCACAAATGGATGAAATGTTCTCATAATTCTGATGATCAATTAAGTAGTATTTGACACATTAAACTGGGCTCTAGGTAACAATTACACTGTACAAAAATTTTAAACATTTTTTCTAAAATAACGGCGCACGGTGGTTCAGAATTAATTTTCATTGGCCAAAACCTATATTTTTTATTGACACAGATTCTTAAAATTTTTATGTCACCAGAAAGAAAACAGATCAAAACTAAGCTAGCCGAAAAATTGGGTCAAAATATTCGCAGTAGTGGGCGTGGCATGCTGCTAAAGGCAAAGAATTTATGTTAATTTAAAAATAAAATAAAAATTGTAATATTTGATCTCATATTAATTGCGATTTTTAAAAACTGTTATCGATATTGAGCTGCGTTTTTTTTTGTTATTTTGGGTGAACTGTTGTTTTTAAGAAATGGTATATGCGCACCCTGTAGAATTTGTAAATAGGGTGTTATATTTAAAATTGGATACCTCCATATATTCGCAAAATTTGAAGTTTTTGCAGATAGCAAAACGTAAGGGGAAAGAGAGGAATCTAACTAAAAAGTAATTTTATTCGAAAATTGAGAATTTTTAAGAATGAAGTAAGTGACATTAGAGCTCAAATTTTAACACTAAGGCCATTAGAATTAGAGATAGAGGAACAGACTATTGAATTACAGAAACTATTGAATTACCAATTAATACTATCTATGATAGACGGAAAAACTGCCCAGGTTTTGACTGATACAAAAGCTTCATCCAGCTGTATTATATGTAAAGCAACATCAAGTCAGTTAAACCAAGAACCAACAAAGTCGGAGGATAGTATTGATGCATTTGAATTTGGATTATCACCGCTACATACGAGGATAAGATTTATGGAACACATACTGAAAATAAGCTATGATTTGGACTTCGGAGCTTCATGATCAGTAAGAAATAATGACACCAACAAAGAGATAAGAAAATTGAATAAGAAATAAGTTCAAGATGCATTTCTCAAGCACGGGTTGATTATAGATCAACCAAAACAAGGATCAGGTAACACAAACGATGGCAACACCGCAAGAAGATTTTTTTTTTGCATCCCGAAACTACATCTGATATAACAGGTGTTGATATAAATGTTATTTCAAGATTTAAAACAATTACTGAACTTTATGTCAGCAACAGTGCATAAAGTTCTTTATCATGGAGAAGAGGTTATTAAGCACCATTTATTACCAATTGGAGATTTGTCAGAGGAAGCCCAGGAAAAAAGAAACAAGAATTACAGGTTTTACAGAGAACATAATACCAGAAAAATATCACGAATTTCTACAAATGAAGATTTATTTCATATATTATTGGCAACTTCAGATCCCTTCATCTCTAGCATTCGAAGTCAATGGAAATTGAATCATTCGGAACTAAATGCCGAAGCTAAGGCACTGCTACAGGACACAGGTAATACAGAGCAGAATATAGAATATCTACAGGAAATATTCCAGCAAATGAATAATAATTATAATTTGAATTTAGTATTTGAATAAAATAAAGTATACAAACATTAATATTTAATGTTATTTTTTTTCACCTAGAATCTGTTTATAACTATAAATAAATATGTATATAATTAAAGAAAAATTAAATTACACTGTTTTGTTTTAAAATTGACCAAAAACTAGGAAATATGTAAATATTGTTAGGCATAAAGTTGAAATTTGGACAATCCTAATGAAAATACGGAAAATACCTCAGTGAAAATAGGGGCCACCCTTAGGATAGCAAAATATTGTATTGTCATCCAAGATTGACCCGTCGACCAAATTTGAGCCAAATTGTTTAAGGAAAAGTGGGTCAAAAATGAGTTTTAAACGGAATTTCAAACAAGAATTAGGAAAAGCAAATCGAAAGTTCAACTTTAGGCTTGAATTTCTCAGCAACCGCCGATTTTAATAAGGCCTATACTCGGTAAAAGCTTAAGATGTTGTCTATTGACTAAAAAAAGAACTACTAAAAAATCTTTATTAGTTAAAAAGTTACAGAGTTTTGGCCAATGAAAAACGTTTCTGAACCACTGTGCGGCGTTCCGATGATAGATTCTGAATTTGATTAGTTTTTAGTGTTTGTGTTAAGTAGTCGGTTTCGGGGTGTTTCGACATATATAGTAAAATTTATTGGCCAATATATTTGTAGAACATTTAATTCCCCCTCTTTCCGTTTTTCGGTGTGTTTTTCACAATTTGTTAGAATAAAGCCACAAAATGCAGTTATGCTGGGGAGTTAGAGGGTTCATATGTTTCACAAAACTATTTGCACTAACATTTTCTACAAAGTTTCTGAACATACCCCACACCTCAGATGTAAAGAAAACATAGTTTTATATACCGATAAACTGTACCCACTAATTCGTCAGCATCCTTGCACACACACCCTTACTTTTTGAGTGCTTCAGATATGGTTTAGCATTTACGTTATATAACGTAACGTATCGTAAATGAATTTACGAAAATATATTAACTAAATTACGTTCAAAACAACATAAAAACTGATCGATTAATCGAATTCCTAAAATTCCTAGAATTTTAATACTCTTGCCTTTCATAATTTACTAGGTAAATATAAATTCTTTATTATTTTTTGTTTTCATATAATTTACTATCTGTGACCGCCACGTCGTGACAATATTTTTTGCTCGATTTTGCTTTGAAAGTATTCCACACCAATTGTAAGACTCTTACTTTTATAGTGCTTCAGTAATGGTTTATGTATTTACTTTATATTACTTAATATAAAGATACCCATCTCTGGATAAAATTGTAAAATTTATAAAAAATTCAAAAAATTATTGTAAAGCTCCGTAAAAGGTGTTTAAAATATTTTAATAACGTAATTCCGTAAAGTACAAATACAAATACAAACCAAATACAAATTTTATTTAATTGGCGCCTACTGTTACGCAATAGTGTTTAAAATATTCCAGTTTTAAACCGAAAATTTCAGTACCTTTAAACCGGAAATTAAATTTTTTTCACTACTTTTTCTCCACTTTTTACTGAAAATGAGATATTTTTATACTTTGAAAAAGGTATCTTATATTGGAATCAGGATGCTAAGGTACCTGCTCAGAAAAATTTTTTAAAATCCATCCAGTAGTTATTACGTGATGCGAACACAAATGACAGATAGACAGACAGACGGAAATGAGTTACTTTATTTCAACAACATATACCGGCGGACCCACCGTTTCGATAATAATCATAATTATAATTATTTTCACCAATAACTTAGAATTGTCCACATTATTCCAGGACGTTCGATACTATTCCAGGGATAGTTTGGAATGCTGTGTAATGATCTCATATACTATAGATCGGTCTAGGCTGTTCTAGGAATTTTTAGGGGGAGAAAATTCCAGGGCTTGTTTTCTTTAAAAGCGCTCCACAGATCGGGTTGAAATATTGGTAGCCCAATATCCATGAATATTTCAACTTTTTGTTAGTTTTAGTGACACGCACAATTTTATTTATGACAACCGTTTAAGCAGTTTATGGTTTATGTTAAAATATAACTTAGCCTGTTATTTTCCAGCTTCTGGCAACACTAATACTGTCTGTTGATGCAGAATGAGTGGCAGTTATCTTATTTTACTAATTAATCTGTTAGACAAGTATTTGACAATCATGGAACAAATATTATTGTATTTTGTTTCTATTATTCGCTGCATTTATTTATTTTAATTGGAAATTTTTCGAATTGGATTTTTTCCATTGAAAGTTTGTTTAACTACGGCAGTTTTGAAGTCGAAAGTTTGTAAGAAATAAAAAACAAAATTGATAAGATTTTAATTAAGTTAAACAAAGAATTACATAAGTATTTTTGTCAGCATGTTGCTATTTGTTACATTTCACTTAATATCTGTTTTTATGGTTTTGTTTGTGATTTAACTTGAAATTTAAATAAAATGCAGTAGGATTTAAAATGCATTAAAAATATTTTTAATGAAGTCTTCCAAAGCAAATAAGAACAAAATAAATTTTAGTTTATTTATGATGCCACACATAGCATGCTGCAGCATGCTTTCAATTTTTCATTTAAACGCCATTTTAATCTACATGAGCTTGTGGGAATTTCCACAGGCATGTGCGTGAAATGCCTTCTTCAATTGCTATATCTGCGAAGATAAATGACAAATTGGCTGGTGACCCAATTAAAATATGTGCTGCAATATTGAAATGATTTGAAATTTGTGAAAAGTTGTTAACAGTACAGGGTTTCAATTAAAAATTAAAAAATCAAATTATTATTAAATGTTGAAATGTTTCTTTTAAAAAAATATATTTTTTTTACTGGGGGATAGAGGCAAGTTGTTTATTTCGCTTGTTTTTTAAGCCATTTCAGAATTTTAGAAGACTTTAATATTATACATATATTACTAGCTATCCCCGGTGCAAATCGCTACACTCATCCACAAAAAATACAATAAACACTTGGAAGAATAGTATGGCCAACCTTTAACAGGTCGATTATGGCTAGGCACCCAACCTCAGTTGCGTTTTCAAAAGGCAACGCAACTGGGGAAAAAATTGGTATTATGTAAGGAAACTTTTTCAGTTGCCATAAAGTTATCGATAATGCTATTTTGACAGTCTAGCAACTGGAAATAAATGTAAACAATAAAATAGCTTTTAATAAAAGGAAAGAAAATACAAAAAAATATTATTTCATGTCTGCAGATTTGATGCCTTTTGAAATTAATATTCAATCTCTTAAAAAGATGTGCCCAAACACACGCGTAAATTTAATGCAACTCCTCATCCACCGAAAGATCCTACTGTAAATAACAACCCTCCGTGTTTTGAGCATGAAGCCTTTGATATAACAAGTTTCATACCAGCAACTATTTTTCGACCATTTTCATTAAAAGTTAAAAAGCTGGGACCCCGGTGCTGATCAAATATGTGTCTATAAAAATACGGAATATTATCCGTATCATCGTTATTCTTTTGTTGGATTGATTATGTAAGCAAAGCAGAAAGAGGGCCAATATACTTACGTTGTTTGTAAGATTATGAGGAAATAGATGAAGAAAAGTAAACTTACTTTTCAGTTTTGGTTCAGTTTTTACTTTAAAATTTGTGAAAAAAAAAATCAACAGCAACCACACATTTCTGGTTGCCATTTTGGCAACTACAATTAACAAGTTTTAGTTGCCAGTTGCCATGCGTAATTGAATTGCGGTAACTGACAACGCAACTGTGGTTGGTTTGCCATCCATAATCGACCTACATATAACTCGAAAGCGCACGCTATTCTCACGTCAAAAATTAGTTGGTTTATATGCCAGGTACGATGCCCACTGTTCCCATACGTATTAACATGATAATAAACTATGTATGTTTATATAAAGGTAGTTGGTACTGTTACCAAGCAATACGATGATAAATATAAACTTTGTACGGCAGGAGCCACGCCCTCGTCGAATAATAAAAAATAAGTACTCAATCGTATATCTAATAACAAACTGTGAAAAGAAAGATCGGTTCACTGGTGTAGGCAGCTATAGCTTTCCGACAAACAAACATATCAACAAACAAATTTTGTGCTTTATATATGTATGTATGTATGTATGTATGTATGTATGTATGTATGTATGTATGTATGTATGTATGTATGTATGTATGTATGTATGTATGTATGTATGTATGTATGTATGTATGTATGTATGTATGTATGTATGTATGTATGTATGTATTTAGTTTTTTAAGCATAATAAGAATTAAGAACCTTTTTTCTACAACCGCAAAAGTGTGATAAAACGCCAATGAGAAAATAATTTTGGGTTTTCACTCTCATGATTGACTGTCATACTCAGTCGTTCGATCTTTCGACAAAGGCATGTGTGCTCAAAATGTATGATAGTGCGAATCAGAAGTGTATGCAGTTTGTGTGACAGATTTTTTGACGGGTCTGTACGATTTAGTTATCTTTAAAAAAAATCATAAAATATTTCTCTCCATACGATCACAACTGCAAAATCTTCTTTTTGTAATGATTTTTTGAGCAGGACAAAATTTTGTCAAATTTTTTTTAGTAAATGAAACGGACGATTGTGTAGGATAGTGCGCTGGCCAAAGACAATGCGCATATAATTGGATAATTCAAACACCTTAATTGTGGTAATTTGAAGTTAAATATTTTAATATGGTACAGAACCATATGTGTGTGAGTCCGAATCGACCTTTGGCTGGGTTATTAGATTTGACTTTGTAAAATTTAAACACAACACGGCAAAATACAACTTAAAATCTTAACTTGTCTTTTAATAATTTGTAGAGTTTGAAGCTCTTGATGTTCTTGACATGAAATCCCAGTGTGATGTTCGATGGGCTAAACACATGTTTCAAATCTCTTCTTCTTTAAGCTGCTTAAAAGCAGAGCCTCGGTTTTCTAAAACGGTGTAAAAGATACTTCACGTTACCCGATCGATCTTCTTACTACTTCTACCAACTATATCTGGCCAAAAATGGAATACAACTCTCATGTATGAACCGGTGCTCCAAAGTCTGTTTTGGAGAATGCCAAGTAGCTGATTGGGGACAGTAGGATTTTCAACTGTATTGAATCACTGGAGCATCGACCCAATGTGGGTTTTTATTCATTGTTTTTCATGACTACAATGACATGTGTTCTAATGAAAGCAGGAACTTCTTCATGCTTTTCGTTAAGAATCAATCCATTTTGATCGATTGTCGGGTTGTTAAGGAGAAAACAGTTCGTATTTGAGCGAGACTCCCTGCACTGGCCTTTCCTTTAACTGTAGAAATAATTCGAAACCGAATTATTATAAACATTACTTCCTCTTCCCTCTTTCCTCCTTTCCATAACTTAATTTCCTAGTTCCAGCACTGAGTATTGGTCCGAATAACAATAAATTGTTACCAACAAAATTGGATAATTACGATTTTTCAATAGGTATTAGAGTATCCATTTAATCGGGTTTGATTTTTTATTCGAGCAAATAATTAATCGATTTTGCAATTAAAATTTTCGTCGATTATTCGATTAAGGTTTTTAAATTACTCGAATAACTCGAATTAATCGTGTCTATTTTTCAATTATTTTTTTTTTAGTGAGAAAGGACAACCATACAAAATTGATTAATAATATACTTTATTAATGACATCTTGTAGATGATTTTTAAAGATTTATTGATTTGTATATTTCGGTTAAAAAAAATTTCCCAATTTTATATTTCCATTTCTTCCTCCCATATAAAATTTGAACATAAATAATACGATCTGATTTCATAGACTTTTGGCAATAAAAGATATGAATTAGTGCCCCAGTAGGTTAGTAGGTATTATTCTAGTCTATCAATGTGGGGGTTATGGGTTCAATTTCCAAAAAGTGTTTCACTACGACGAGTGAAGGTTTTTGTTAGTAAGCTCTATAATTTGTAGTTGTAGCACGCAAAGACAAAACATGGTTGAGGTAACCATAATATTATGGTTAAATGATATGGTTGTCGTTAAACCATATTATTGTTGAACATTATAATATTATGGTTAAAATAACAATTATAGTATGGTTAAATAATATGAAATGTCATATACGAATTTTTTTTTCTATAATTTATTTACAAAAAATACATTTTATTTATAACATACATACGTTCATAAATAAAATTTTTAAATAAAACACAAAGTTCTTAATAATCGGAACGTTTTTTTTTTTCTTATACAAGGCCAATAACGAAAGCACCAGAAATGTCATCGACGGCATGACGTTTACGACCAAAACCAGGAACTAACATTTCACCGATTTTTTCAATGTACATAGTACAAGCTGCAGTGGGGAGGTACAAAAGCCTTAGTATTTTTCCGTTTCATGCACTTATGGAAAGCAGAATTAGTTACATTTTATTGCTATTTTTATTTTTTTTTAAGAAAACAAAAAGTTGTCAAAAACAAACAATGCTTGGTTACATATGAATATATTATTTTTAAATATTTATAAAACTTTGGTTGTGGCTTGATGTTTATCAAAATTTGTAGAATATAAAAATCAACCATATTGAATTTTTTGCGTGGTGTAAACATTTAATAATAAAATCTTAACCAAAACTTGTTTATCGTGACCAAAATAATGTTACAAACAACTAAAATTTGTTTATCGCAACCATAAATTGTTACAAAGTACATAATTTGATTGCTGTGACCATACCATAACCTCGTTTTGAACATAACATTTTTCATGAAGTGCAATTATTAATTGTTTACTTTTGCACTTCAAAAACAGACTTACACATTTTAAACGCGGCTTGAAAATGATGCCTTTACATCGAAAGCGCTCGCCAAACGTACCAAAACAACAGCCAGTGACGATGGTCTTCACCGAAAGTTATGACAACAACACTTATGTAAATTTGTTAGATACATGGACACATGCTGAATCATCCTAGTTAGAGGAATTCTGTAACTTGCTTCAACTAATACTTAGACAGATGGCAGTTTACAGATTATCTCTTAAGATAAACCAAACACTACTAAGGCTCATTATTATAACTTACTTATCGGAGAGTAAGGTATATTTTCGCTATCATAAATAGGCTAAAAGTATCCTTTAACTATCACACACTTTAAAGCCAGGATATAGTACCCACCAGCCTTATCCTCGTTAATATAACGAAAAACTACTTATCTCTCTGATAAATTCCTGACATATAAATAGCAAAATTTTAAAAACACACGCTAAGTATGTTCATATTTTATTTAACGATGTTTATAAACTGAATGCGAAATGTTTGGAATAAACGATTAATGAAACAAGTCATGGGTTATAAGGCCCAACTATAATATGCATAAGCTAATAGAGCTGGCAAACTATCGATAGTTTTCTTTTCATTAGACTATCGATGGTTTTTTTTTTCGATAGCGATACTATCGTTGAAAAAATAAATTAATAAATTGGCAATTAGTTAGTTGAAAATGAAAATTCACCATTAGAAATAGAACCATTGCAGTACTGGAAGGTAAACTATATAGTTAATTAAGCAATTTATACAGTGTTATATCTATTCACAGAACAATTTTGATCAGATGTCACTCACAAAGTCATGTGCTTATGCATACCAGCAACTTAGACAAAATCTGAAAGAATGCTTAGCAAGGCCGAAACCATTATTTCATATAGAAGATCTAGTTTAGAGCCAAAAAATATTGATATGCTGCTCTTTTTAAACAAAAATTTTTGGATTACTCAAGAATTATAAAAAATTACGATTATAAAATAATTCCTTGGGCAGCCTACATATGCATAACATATATGATATACGAGTACATAGTATTTATAGTGTATGTACAAATTTTTTTTAGAAAATTGATCTCAAAATGCGTTGTAAAAAATGAATTATAAATGGGTTTTTGTTTTTATGCTAAGTTGTATATGCTTCATCTTTTTGTTTTTTTTTTGTATTATCTCTTTTTTTTAATAAAACAACTCTGAACTTTACTTAAGATCGTTAATTATTAATTATTAATTTGTATATAAATGGTATAAAATATGTTTATTTAACACCTTTTTGTTAACAAATTTAAGTTATTCAGAAAAAAATTATTATTTTTAAAAAGTACGAATAAAACAAATGTGCAACTGTGTCATGACAGTTTTTTAGATTTATGTAAGTACATTGTAGCCACCTAAAAGTCTTCAATAAGTTGCTTAAGCATTTTGACAGACTTTTCGTTCATTTTTTGACATTAGCTTAAGCCAGCTTCTGCATATTATAGTTGGGCCTATAGGTATGTATTATTTCTTTTCTGTGTGTTTACTAATCACGTCTAGTTCGAAATTATTCTTAAACCAGCAAAAAAAGAAGAAAAATATTGTAAAAAAATTAGCAAAAAATTTAAGATCCTAATGATAATTAATTTTAGTCGATCTGTCGATTAACCGATATAATTTGTTTTTTTAATCGAAATTTGCAATTTTACTTACTCGAACGAATAATCGACTTAAAGTTATACGATTAATCGAGCGATGATTGCTCGAGTGGATACTCTAATAGGTATAACACAACTTACGTATAGATGTGCCTTTGGTTAAAATTATTTAATTTATACAAATAAACAAAAAATTGTTATAAACTTTTTTAATGCAGAAAACAACTCAAAAAAAATTTCAAATTCTTGAGTTTTCTTTTAATTCCCAAACTTGCTGTTGGAAAACTCATAAAAATATTTTCTATAATAAAAAAAATATTAAATTTACTTTAACAACCAAATACCATAGAATTTATAATTTTTTTTTATTACATATTTTTTATTTGATTTTATTTAACCACACAATTACGAAATTTTGTTTTTTTTACATTTGTCAATTTTTATTTTCACATAAATTATTAGGAAATTTACTCAACACATTTAAAATGGATCATATTTAAATGTCACAAAAATAAAACATAATGAATAAGTTTTATCACTTTTATTAAATATGAATGTATTTATATTATAAATGATTTTATAGGTAATATTTCTTTACTTTTTTTCTCTAAAATTATTATTTTTTTTTGCAATTGGCTTAAAATTTCTTTTCCAATACACAGGATTTACAGGATTACGATGTTTGTTAGTTTTTAATTTAAATACTACAACAGCAAGTAACAATTAGCATTTAACGCTACAAAATACGCCTGCTTGTAAAATAATTTACGCGCGCAAATTGAATTCGAAAAAAAAAAATTAAAACACTTATACGCCACTTGTGACGACGAAGTAAAAACTATCAACGAACAAAATGACGATGATACGTAACACACACACTTCTGGCAAGACGGTGTGCGATCTGTTCAACTTTCAAATTCAAACTGTTCTATTAAATTTAATCAAACCTAAAATACAAGCAAAACAAAAAAAAAACTCACATACCAACACACACAAACACTTACTAAACAGAAAAACAACGGTTGTTTTGTTTATTTACTAACTGGCTGTCTGGCTGCAAAGCAACGGACAACATACACAGCAGAAAAATCGTAAAAGGAGAGGAATACAAATGTCGACAACAACGTAAGCAGATAAAAGTAAAATTTACAACACAACCATACACAATATATCAGTGGAATTATTAATTTCAAAAGGTAAAGTCAAAACACAAATAAAAAACAAGAACCCATTGTCGCACCACTAACCCACCCACACAGTTAAGCACTAAAAGTTTAGTTGCCAGAGAAAAAAAAGTAAAATCGTCTAAATCTGTTGAAATGTTATATTCACCCAACTTTTGCTTCTTTAGCCTAACAGTTAGTTAAGGGCTTTTCACACTATAATACAAGTATTACTACTTTTGAGGAAAACTAAACCCTGATATGATGAGTTGTTATTGTTTTCTGAAAAGTTTCAAACAGCGATTAGAGCAGAGTTGCATTTTATTCAAAAGTATTAAAGCAATCAAAAGGTATCGTTTTCACGTTTCATTTCCTACCGGGATTGAAGTGGCGGATTTGGAAACCTTATCATCAAAGCTTGGATTAAAATTTTTAGCTGAAGTCTTGGTTTCGTTCGGTAATATTTTATCGCAATATTCTGTTAAATGATGGCACACGTCTTTCGCCATGAAGCATTTGGAGAGAATAAAATGTTCGAAAGATTTTCTAGGCAGCGCTACATTCACAAAAGATAACTGTTTGTTTTTAATTCTTTAAAAATTAGATCGGTAAGAATAATACCATTCACGGCGACTGGTAAAGAGCCATTATTTCCAAATATTGAGGATAGCAACTGGCTGGGATGTTTACTGAAAACATTACTTTTCATCGTAACAACGTCGCATGTCATGCAGCACGCCAATCAAGGAACATTTTTTACGAACGTGTTATTTTACCAAAGACTCCAGTCAATTAATGTAAATGAACAAGAAATTTTAATAATATTAATAATTATCGTATCGATGTCTGTTCTTCTGAAACGCGGCTGTGTCTTTTAACCGCTACGATAAATAATAAAAATATAATCAAGATAGAATCTAAAGGCTGCGGTCATACAACAAATAATTGATTTTTTTTTATCGGGGGAGTTAAATTTTAAGGGGCGATGTTGAATGTGAACCACACCTAAACATCAAGTTTTTTTGCGTTTAATTTGAAATTTCTTAATTTCAGACTAACTCAATTTGAACCGTGGAAAGACACACAATCGAGCAACGCGCTAAAGTTATTCAGGCTTTTATGAAAATTTTCGAAGAAAATCATCTTCAGTGATGAGGCACATTTTCACCTCAGTGGATTCATCAATAAGCAGAATCGCCGAATTTGGGAGAATGATAATCCAAGAGTGATTTCCGAAAAAACCAATGTACCCACATAGATTGACTCTGGTGCGGTTTATGGGCTGGCGGCATCATCGGGCTGTATTTTTTCAAAATGAGGCCGGTCAGGCAGTTACTGTGAGTGGTGTTTGCTATCGTGAGATGATAACGAACTTTTAATGGCCCGAATTGGAAGATAGGGATGTGGACGATATGTGGTTTCAACAGTTCGGTGCCACTTGCCACACAGATAACAAAACAATGGCTCTTTTGCGCGACAAATTCAATGGCCGTGTTTTCTCACGTGGTGGCGATTTCAATTGGCCGCCAAGATCATGGGGTTATTTGAAAGAAAAGGTGTACGTCGATAAGCCAGCAATAATTTAAGAGCTAAGGATGAGATAATCCGGCACATTAACGGCAAGGAACGTCAATTATGCCTCAGCGTCATCGAAAATTTGGATCATCGGATGGAGGAGTGCCGCCGAGTTCGCGGCGGCCATTTGGCCGATATTTTGTACCATACATAATTGAATCATACCAATATTATCGAAATAAACAGAAATGACAATAATTTCCGAAATAATTTGTGTGATAATCAACATCGGCTCTTAAAATTTAACCACCCTTTATAAATCTAAAGGATTTAAAGGCGGCTGCTACCAGTTCCTAAAATTGAAATTATGTATTTGTAAATTTATTTACTCTCAATACATAAAAATAATAAATAAAATTTATTAATTTTTAATAAATAAATCCTAAAAGCATGCTATTAAAAATAAGCATTAAATAATATAAATTTACATCAAGAATTGCCAAAAATCGTCAAAATCTGCAAAACTATTTTGCATTGTAAAAATCCTTAAGCGAAAAGTTCCAAAATCGTTTGTAACGTCGAAAGTTTCATTATTACGATTGGTGAGTTTCTAAGCGATTTTTAAGTTCTTAGCGATAATTGTTGCCATATTTAACGAGGACTTCAGTAAGTTTCCGTGGCATAAAAAAATAGTATGTGACTGAAAGGCATCTTTAGTGCATTTTTTTCCCTTTTTTGTGAATACAACGTTATATCGAATACTAGAATCAATTTACAAAAACGTAGTGATGATTTTAATTCAACGACCCAAACAAATTAGAAAATAATTTGCGTTTGCTGCAAATTAATAAAACGACCCTGCCAGCTTAAGGAGTATGTGCCCATGTATTACGAGCGACACGTTAACAAAATTGCTGGTAATCTCTTCTTCTTTAAATTCATTCTACCACCAATAACTGTAATGCAGCACAATTAATCGAGGCAGACCAATCAGCCAATGCCATAGTGCGACGTAAATCATTCGAAACCCGGAAAATAAAAATAGCCTGACTGTCCTTAAACGATAATGACAATGTCGTTCGTGTTTATTTTATCTTCCCAGAGTAATTTATAATTTATAAATGAAAAAACGTTAAACTCGCGGTAAAAATCGTCAAATGCTCAAGAGACTATTTTTGGCTTATAAATCGTCAAATCTGGCAGCCATGCATACAAGAATAATCGCTCTAAGAATGAATATACATACATATGTATATGTGTGCGTGTGTGTTCATTAACACACCATTGGCGTGATGGCTGTTAAACTTAACTATCATTTTCATTGTTTCACTAAATAAGTTTTATTTTTTCACTTAATCCCATATTTTCCATTTCAGAGAATAATGGGAGAATTAATGGGGAAGCACATACATAATACATACATATGTATACTACTACATCTAAAATCTGATGACGTGAAATCCATACATTTCAAAGATAAGAAAAAATCTCATCCATTAAACGGTAAAATTATTTAGGGGAGTTGTAAATTTTAGCTTTAAGACGTCATCCAAAACAATCCCCTTTTTGATGTCAGCTTGTTCATTTTATTAGGGTCCGTTGTTTCATTTCGTCGTTGTAATAAACAACAAAAAAAAAATACTTAAAATTAAAAAAACTGACAAACACAATTTGTATTCGCAGTTGTTATTGTATTTTTGTTGGGGTTTATATTGAGAAAGAAACAGCTGATAAAAGTTATTCAAGTCAAGGCATTCTATTTGTTTACTTCGCTGACAATGTGTTTTATTGTTGTAGCAGTTGTTTTTATTGTTGGGCTATTTTTGTTTGTTCTACCACGTGCTGTGTTTAACAGGGTTGTCAGATTTGTTTTCACCCGTTTTGCCAAAACGGATGTGAAAAATCGCCAAAATATATAAAATGTTTTTAATACATCACAAAAAATAAATTTAATTGCAATAGCTAAAATACACCAAAAAATAAAAGAAAACAAGAAACAGTTCTATATTCGGCCGTGCCGAATCGTATATACCCTTCGCCACGGTGATTTTATTTATACAGACATGTACTGCATTATCCATATTGTTGACTCATTACATAAATTAAAATAAATCGTATGAGAAAAAAACTCATTATTCATGCTTTAGAACATTAGAAGACATCGGCTACGCAGCTAAATGAAAACAAAATCCGTTGGCTACAATTGTCGCCGTGTAGTCAGCTCCTTAATACTTTAATAAAATTAAATAACTTTTTCAAAAAATAATAAATATATAAATAAAACTTTTTGTATGAATCTGTAATTTATAATTTCGTGACATTTTCTTTTGTTCAATAATATAAAATTGTCGCATACAGAAATTAGCCTAAGTTGACTACAGCCATGTATTAACGTGTGTATTTTATTTTTGTTTCTTTAAAAAAATTTATTTAAAAAATTTTTTTTTAATTTTTCTTTAAAAATATCTCTTTGAAAATGTTTTGTAATTTTTTTTGTAAATATTTAAAAAAAATTTAATTTTTAATTAAAAGAAAAATTAATTTTTTTTTAGAAATGTATTGAATTTTTTTTAGAAATGTATTGCATTTTTTTAATTTATTGCCTTCCTTCCCAATCTATCTTAAGTTAGAATGGTCAAAAAAAAAAATACTTTTATACTAATTTTCCTCATATTGACCCCCCATGTGCCTTTTAGCTGCTCCTGGTTACCAGTGGGCACGCTGTGGGTCCATTGGGTACCTCTTTGTGTATTGCTTTCTATAAAAGCCTTTAATACACATCAAAACAGAAAAATCTTACGAACCTAAAATAAACACAAAATCAGCCCTCGCAGGGGGTTCAGATCCCCCGAGATCTGTATGCACTCCTTGCGATCCACCTGCGGTGGCCTAATATATATTTAACAGGAAATGGCAAAAGATAATCATTAAAACCGAAAACAAATGAAAACTACGTGAAAATATATAGTTGAGCGTTGTTTTTTGCCCGCAGCCTCCAAGGGGATTGTCTGATGTTGCTGAAATTTAGTCCTAAAATTTTCGAAACTATGCTTGACAGATTGGTGGACTTAAATTTTCTATACCTTGTCTGCTGCCTTGGCAAATGACATTTCAACGTCAAAATGGATAGACAAACAGACAGACGGATATCACTTAATCAGCTTCTCTATATATAAGGATTCAGAATATATATATTTTATGCAGTCAGAAGTTTATATTGTAGGAATTACACACGGATTGACAAACTTATACATACCTTTACTATATTGTTTACGTCTTTGCAGATTTCTGTTTTCAAACATTTTAAAATTAGCTAAATATTTTAGTTAAACTTATCTGGCAACCCTAAACCATGCTATGTAAGTAACTAGTGTAGGAGTGTTTGTATACAATAAAATTAATAACAATACTTTTGCGAATGAATGTGTTAGACCAGCATGTTTGCCTCCATGTGCATAAGCATATGCACCAATTATCTGCAACAGGTTGCACACATCAGTAAATGCTGGAACATTTTATTATAATGAACACAACGACGATGATAGTGTTTCCTATTGCATTAATTTAATTTTTTTTCCTCTGTTGGAAAACAACGAACAAAAATGTCAATGTGTCAACCTGACATTTACAAAAGAGTATAAAAACAAAATGTGTCAAGCGATAATATATTCATGTTAACATTTTCAAGTATAAACTGTGTGTTCCCCAGTTTTTATACACTACATACATACATACATATGTATGTACATACATATGTAGGTATGTGGTGCATTTATTATTTATGTTGTGAAATCCACAGAGAAGCAGAAAAGAATCAAAGGCATCATATTTATTAATTTACAAAATGTTTAACTTAATAGTTTTTATCTATCATTCGGAAGAAGCATTTATTCTCTTACACTAGGAAACAAAATTAAAAATTAAAAATTGCCGAAAGTAGAATAACCACTATTTTTGGCAATTGTTCATTAAACCTTACAGGTTACGCATAATAACAATAGACTATTTATGATATATCGGGCCGACGTTGAATGTGAACTTCACCTAAACGTCAAATTGTTTTCTGCATTTAATTTGACAATTCTCAATTTCAGACTAACTCAATTTGAACCATGGTCAGAATGGTGGCAAGAAATGGCAACAGTAGATGATCAATTTTCGAAGAAAATCATTTTCAGTGATGAGGCACATTTTCACCTCAGTGGATTCGCCATTAATCAGAATTGCCGCATTTGGGCAAATGATAATCCAAGAGTGATTGTCGAAAAACCAATGTACCCACAAAGAGTGACTGTTTGGTGCGGTTTATGGGCTGGTGGCATACTCGAGCTGTATTTTTTCCAAAACCAGGCCGGTCAGGCAGTTACTGTGAATGGTGTTCACTATCGCGAGATGATAACAAACTTTTTATGGCCCGAATTGGAAGATACGGATGTAAACGATATGTGGTTTGAACAGGACGGTGCCACTTGCCGCACAGCTAATGAAACAATGGCTCTTTTGAGCAACAAATTGAATGGCCGTGTTATCTCACGTGGTGGCGATGTCAATTAGTTATTTGAAAGAAGAGGTGTACGTCGATAAGCCAGCAATAATTCAAGAGCTAAAGGATAAGATAATTCGGCACATTAACGGCATGTAACCTCAATTAGAGGTGTGCCGCCGAGGTCGCGGTAGCCATTTGGCCGATATTTTGTTCCCTACATAATTGAACCATGTCAATATTATCAAAATAAAAAGAAATGACAATAATTTACTAAATAATTTATGTTTTATTCAAAATCAACAGCAGCCTTTACAATTTAACCACCCTTTTTGCTGATATCCCAGCAAAAAAATTTACTTGACCAAACAAATACTTGCCACACTCGATTACAAAACACATTAAAATTAAAAACAAAGTAATTTGCAATAGAACTAGTTTTTATAGTTTAAAAACAAGAAACAAGTCGTTGGGTTACTTTTTATTACGAAATATATATGAGGTAATCAATTTTAAAGAACCAGTTAATTTAGTCTCACATCTTGTTAAAATCATTAAGTTGATAATCCAGTTAGGAAGTGCTTCTAGCAAAACGCTTAATTCCACACACGATTATAATTTTTTGCTGGGATGTTTCCTTTTAAATTAAGTAAGTACTTGCACAAATTAATAAGTAAAGGATATTTTTTTTCAGCTCGTCCGATATTTCAATATATATAACTTTTATATGTCACACTAAAAATGTTAATTTTAATTTATTTACTTTGTATAGAGGTACCCGTATTTGGATAATAACTCAGAATGTTGCAATATGGGCTTTATACAAATTGTTATTATTGTAGAGTTCTGTAAATATAAAAGATGTAAAAATAAAAGGTGCTGCCAAGTCATTTTAATCAATATCAAATTCTCTGCGTACATTCGGGTTTTTATCTCTCATTTGTCTTAGAAATTACATCCTTTTACGGGAAAGAAGATTCCTATATTTAAAAGACGTATTTTGTGTACAGATACAGTCCGGTAATAGTTTTATTCCATGTATAGATTAACGTTTCGAACTTCTATTAAAATAAGTCTTTAAAACCTTTGAAAAATTATTGCGTTCGACGTTCGATTATAGCCGATTTTTTATAAAGTTTTCTTAGATGACTTTCTATTTCCTAATAAATGTTGTTGTCCTGTGTAATATTTGTTCGCATTTAGGCTTCGTTCATTTTGCAATAGGAATCTTATGAAAATTATATTATATTTAAAAAATAAAGATTTATTTTGATGTCGTTGAAATTTATTAATGCAACAGTTTTACATGGGGGAATACAAATAAAAGAAAATTATAAAACATAAAATATTAAATAGAGCTACATATATTCAAAACGTATATTTATACTGCAACAATTTGCTTCATAGTTTTAATGAATTTTGATATTTGTTTAATGAAAAAATTCATAAAATCCATCGAGGTATAGCTTCTTTGGATTAATGAAACATCATTTATTTGATTTTATTGTAATTATAAAATATTCAAAAACTTTTCCATTTAAGGGATACTTTTAATTTTTTTTATATGTATTTTGACAGTTAAACTGACAATTTTTCCCTTCGTAGTGAGGCTACCTGATAAATATGCAGTGCCATAAAGTTTAGAAAATCGTTGAACATGGAATGTTGTTTTTATCAAGGCATATTTATCAGGTGACCTACTAAAATTCAATTTTTTTATATGGATTTTGTTAAACTTACAATTGTTCCCCTTAAATGCAAATTGAACTACAAAACAACATATAAAAAATTTTAATTTCAACTTAATATTTTCCCTTTGTAGTGGAGCTACCTGATAAATATACCAAGGTTTTTAGTTTATGTCAAAGCGAATTCATAAATATGCCTTGATTTTATTTGTTATTAGCTGTACCCACTTACATTGTGTGCATCCCGACAATATTTTGTTCAATTTAGCTTTGAAAGTAATCCACAATTAATTTTGAGACTCTTACTTTTATAGTGCTTAACGTATACGTATCTACTTTATATCCATCCCTGGATAAGTTTATATAAAATTCTAAAAATTATTGTAAAACTCTGTAAAAGGTGTTTAAAATATTGAATATTTAAATTTTAATTAGGTTATTAGGTTATTAATATTTTAATAACAATGTAATTCACACCAAGTTTTAATACTCTTACGTATTTACTTTATAGAAAGGTACCCTTTATAGAAAATTCTAAAATTGTAAATTTTATTGTAAAGCTCTGTAAGAGGTGTTTAAAATATTTTAATAACAATGTAATTCCACAAAGTAAAAATACAAAACAAATACAAATTTATTCTATTGGCTATTTGGCAGTAAGTAATTCATCTTTTACGCAACCGTAATTAAAATATCCCGCTTTCAATTCATATTTTGTCATTATTTTAAAACAGCGCCATCTGTTGCGCAACCATATTTAAAATATCCCGCTTTCAAAAATAAAAGATGCCATAAAATATCCAGTACCTTTAAATCAGTAAAAAAATATATGAGTACTTTCACTGCATTTTCTCCACTTTCTCTTGGAAATAAAATATTTTTGCGGAAAAAGTATCCTATATTGGAATCAGGATACTAAGGTACCTCCTCACAGGAAATGAGAATTCGAATAATTTATTCGAATATAGTTTCGATTTAAGAGTACTGCATACTTTAAGGCATATTTTATTTTTGAAAGCGGGATATTCTAAAAAGGGCGCTGTTTTAAAATAATGACAATAGAAGAATTACTTACTGCCACATAGCCAATTGAATAAAATGTGTATTTGATTAGTATTTTTACTTTGTTGTATTTTTACAGAGCTTTACAATAATAAATTTTAGGATTTTGTTCAGGGATGGGCACTTTTCTATAAAGTAAATACGTAACAGCATTAAAATTTGTTGTGAATTACTTTCAAAGTAAAATCGAACAAAATATTGTCAGGACGCACACAGCGTGTGTGGGCAAGGATAGTATCAAATAAAATAAATCGAATGTGTAGGTTGAAAAATAATGAAAAAAATTGAATTTCTTTCAATAAAATAATAATGCAATAGGATAAAATTAGTCAAATCGTATGACAATTTGAATAAAAATTCTCATACAGTTATTCGAGTTGTTAGCATAACTAAAAAACCTTAGCAACTATTAAACGTAAATTATTTCATTTATTTTTCTTGATCTGAATTAAGAAAATTAAGACTTAAGAAAAAATCGAATAATTATAAAACAAAAGAAACCCTGTGGTTGATTAATAGAATATATAGTGTATATCGAATACAATCGTATTTATATAAAGTAATTGTTCAAATTGTCCAATATACCCAGATATCTTCAAATAATTAAGAATCATTTATATGCAAGGCCTTTTTTTAGTTTTGGTCGTAAAATGGATTTCTATGTATCTTATATTTGAAACGTGATACTAAGAGACCTCCACATAAAATTTAATTAAAATTCATTCAGTAGTTTTTACGTGATGCAGACATTCAGAAAGTTACGGTTTTATTATAAACTAGCTGTGCCCGCCACGTCGTGGGCGTCCTGATATAATTTAGGTATTTCCTTTATATAGAAGTGTCCATCCCCAAAATTTAAATAAAATTCTAAAATTAATTAAGAGTTCTGTAAATAATGTTTAAAATGTTCCGCTGACCAAAAAAAAAGGTGCTGCCAAATTTGCAGTACCTTTAAATCGGTAAAATTGCGTACTTTCGCTTTAGAATTGGATGTTTTTATGGGAAAAAAGTATCCTATATTTGCGTCAAGATTCTCATAAAATTTTATTAAATTTCATTCAGTAGTTTTAACGTGATGCGAACAAAGACAACCAGACAGACAGACATTTCGATTACTAACTGCATCAGCAACGAAATTTTTAAAAAATATTTCATGTACAGAAATAATCCTGTACAGTTTTATTATATATATATGTATATACATATAGAGTTAAAGAACCTAACGAAAAATAAAACATAACAATATGTTTGTGTTACAAATTACTTTAACAAAATATGTTTACATACAGTAGGGTATTTTAAAAAGTCACAGATTAAACACAAGCTGATGTATGTATATTTACACAAAACATATAACTTAACAATAAAACAACCAAATAAATAAAACTGGAGTGGCCTACACTCAACTTTACCATTCCAAATGGAAACAGATATTTTTTAGATATATTACATAATGAATAAAAGTTCAAAGTATATTTGAATCGAAAAAAAATTATTTTCGATTTGGGGTGTTATGTATACTACCCCTTGCTCCTTCCCGATTATGGCCACAATTTATACAGCTCTTCATCTCCACATACCAAAGGCACGTGCTAAATTTCATTTTGATATGTCAAACGGTATGACCTGTACAAACTCCACAAAAATAGTGGCTTACACACCCACCCCACCCTACCCACAGACATCATCGCGAAAATAGTCAAAATGGATTCAGGAGACCTCTAAACGTATAAATCCGTCAAAATCCCGACCTCGAATTTTTTCATGATTACTATACTTTACCTTATACAACGTATGGTAAAGTAAAAACATTAAAAAGAATATATTTCCCATTTGCTGATCTTTTATTTATTTGTTTGTGGTTGAAATTTTTTTTTTCTTTTGCAGACTTTGAAAAAACAAAAACACACGCATTCACAAACCAAAAGAATCTGCAAAATTTTAAGGTTTAAAACTAAATGTTTATGTGTTCCAACAGTTTAAAAAATAAATGATTATGTATACAGATAAATAAAACAGAATAATTAAATATGTTGCACAAAGTAAAAGAAATTGAAATTGTTGAATATTTTTGCTAAAAAAAATGGGGTCACTAAAAGCAGTGATAAGGAACCAGAGTTTTTTTTTTATAAAAAAATAATAATAATGAAAAGGTGCTTTAGCTTTTTAATTTCTGTAAAAATCTGTTATAAATATTAACAAAAATATAGTAATAATTAATATTTAAAAGGTGATGATGATTTATAAACTGCACACAATGGGGCTGTGTGTAAAGTTATATTAAAAAAAGACTTTCTAAACAACTGTAGTAGAAATTCGGTTGCTAAGCAATTTATTTTAGAATTTAGTTTAATTTTAGCTGATTATCAAAAAATCATTGGGAAAAATTTTTGAAACTTTATTAGAAATCCAAAAACTGCACTATGGGCCGATTGCATAATAAATATTAAACTACTAGTAACATCTATTTGGAGCCTAGGAAATCCGGAAATCAGAGAAGAGTTAAATTCTAAAAATATTGTCATTTAACGCCTTAAAAGCAGTCCAACTAAACTGGCTTATTAGCAGAAACTCTAGCCCTAGCTTAGATTGCAAACTTCTACTGTACAAGTCGATACTTAAACCAATTTAGAGTTATGGGATTCAATTATGGGGCACTGCCTCAGCTAACAATGTTGAAAAAGTTCAACGGCGCCGGTATTACCACATAGCACTAAATCGCCGGCGAAGTAAAATAATTATAAATTGGCTATGCTAGCTTCAAACTAATTCGCCTAAATAACACCAGAAGCTTTTACCCCCGGGGGTTCCAATTGTCACTGCAGGAATATGGCAAATGCTTTGACGCGGTTCACTCGGGGAAAATAGGGGCACCAGACGCTAGGGTTCCTAGAGCCTAAATCTGGAAGAAAAGGTCTGTTCTTTTATAACACGGGTCCTCTTCGAGGCCCGACCAGTGCCCAAAGGACTGGTACCACGGGAATCGGTGGCCCCACAGAGAGCCTATCCTTTTTGTGACCGGTTATTGGTGAGGTCCCCTTCGGGGGTACACGTGGTGGTTGTGGTTTAAGAGCGATTTATGTAGGTATGGTGCACGGTCGATCAAGTGAGCTGTTGCACTCTCAACAGACGGAGTTTGGATAGTCTCCGAACCCCTAAGCAAGAGGTTATAATGTGGATCTAGGCTTGCCTTGGAAAGGCTTGCCATATTATATAAATTGCTACTCATTGTGACTGTATCACACACAAAAAGCGATTGGTGGCAATCGTAAAGTGTTGTTATACTACACAATGGGGGCGCTAGTCTACGCCTAAGTTTCACTCGGTGGTAAGACCACCGTGAGGTTAGGCCGAGTAGGCAGGTACTCACGTTAATCTTGTTCCACAATAACACCAGAAGCGCTGCTATACTGTTCTAAAAAATAATCATAACGTGCAATTGTAGTGTTGCCAGATGCGAAGCTTTACTATCACACTAACCATCTGTCTTATCTACTACTATCCCTTTCCAAAGGAAGTACCACAGTTAATATAGGCATTAACTGCCTGAGTGGTACTTCTCTTTAAAAAAAAATGCTTTGGCGCGTAACATTCTTAATGCACCTGGTTGCATTCGACTAAAAAGAAGAGATACTGCTTTTCTAGGCCGCACAAAAAAGGGATGACTAGCAAGTGATTTCAACAACCGTGAAACATACATTATTTTTGTAGCACTGGCGGGACTTATGAAGTATATTTATTTTTATTTTAGACTTAGGATATGAGTAATTATTTTTAGTTCAAATATATTGAAGATTCAATAAATAAAATATGAACAAAATCCAACGCGTTGTACCAAATAAAGAAAATTTATTTATGGGGACAATCGATTTAAATCTTTTCGCATTGAAAGTAACATAAAAAATCTCTCACCTATTCTATCATGTGGTTAAATTTTAAGGGCCGATGTTGAATGTGAACCACACCTAAAGATCAAGTTTTTTTCTGCATTTAATTTGACATTTCTCAATTTCAGACTAACTCAATTTGAACCAGAAAAGGATACACAATGACAATGATCAGAATGCTGGCAAGAAATGGCAACAGTGGATTAACAATTTTCGAAGAAAATCATTATCAGTGATTTTCACCTCAGTGGATTCGTCAATAAGAAGAATTGCCTCATTTGGGTGAATGATAATCCAAGAGTGATTGTCGAAAAACCAATGCAAAGAGTGACTGTTTGGTGCGGCTTATGGGCTGGCGGCATCATCGGGCAGTATTTTTTCCGCTATCGTTCGATGATAACGAATTGTTTATGGCCCGAATTGGAAGATATGGATGTGGACAATATTTGTTTTGAACAGGACGGTGCCACTTGCCACACAGCTAACGAAACAATGGCTCTTTTGCGCGACAAATTCAGTGGTCGTGTTATCTCACGTGGTGGCGATTTCAATTGGCCGCCAAGATCATGGGGTTATTTGAAAGAAAAGGTGTGCGTCGATAAGTTAGCAACAATTCAAGAGCTAAAGGATGAGATAATTCGGCACATTAACGGCTCAGAACCTCAATTATGTCTCAGCGTCATCGAAAATTGGAGCATCAGATGGAGGTGTGCCGTCAAGATCGTGGCGTCCATTTTGACATACGAACTGTTCAACTTAAACTCGATTTTCCAAAAAGGTCTTTCGTGCCCCCTGTCAGATGTTAAAGCATCTCATCTAGACCTATTTTCCCGTAGAATCTCAAGTAGTAAGCGGTTGTATTGTTGTCAGATTCTCATCTTGCAGTAGTATCTTTTGTGACATGTAGCATCACAATCCTTCAACACGCAATCTACACCGCATATTGCTGTCAATGTGTAGCCTCTTGAGGGTGTTTCTCAACCTGAGGTTATTCTTTTTTTAAACAAAAGAGTTGTAAATTGATTTTGGTCATATCTACATATTTATGTCCCAATTGCGAACTTCGCATGACTTAATCCGGGGAAGTTAATGCAGGGGTAATTCCTGGTGACCTGATTTCCGACCACAATTGGTTGAATTAAAGAAAAATGTGACATTAGCAGGTATAAGTTTCCTGATCTCCTTAAAGAACAGACCATAAATTATAACGTAAAAGATGTGTGTATATAACAACTTAAAAAGAAGTAGTCTGATCCGCACAAAAACAGGAATGTGCAAATAAGACAAGTGCCTATCCGACAAAAAAAAGTCGGAAGTTAAAAGTGCTCAAGGCGAAATGGAACCCTAGTTCTTGTTTGGTCAAATACCTATAATTATGATGAATCGCACGAAAAAATTATGTCGAAAACAAACAGCTGCAAAAAACCAACACTTTTAATTCAAAAGTAATGGCGCAGGCATTACATAAGTAAATATCAATTAACGTCATGACAATCGAATGACTTTGGTAGGTTTTATAGCATTTTTAGGATAAAGGATACATGGACGGAAGCTAGAAACCTTATCGCAATCACAATAAAATTTCGCGTTTTATTTTGTTTTTATAATTTTGCATTCATTTATGTATTCACAATAACTATTTTTCATTTTAGAATATATGGGATGTGGGCGTGTCCTTGCTCCGGTTTTGACAAATATCGTATTTATTCTGAATGAAGCCAATTGACATCAATGTTACAAATTTAAAAACTCTTTGACAACTTATTCTACTTTTTTTGCCTAATCGTTGTATGGGGACAAAGCACTGCGCAGCGTCTGCCTGCTTGGGCCAATCAGTTATTCCCCAATTTCTTCGTGTTAATTTGTCTTTTTCAACTTAGTTATAAAATTACAATTATAAATTTTCTTTTTTACATTATTGTAGGTTTTAAAGGTCGTTTTACACTATAATACAATTATTAATACTTTTGGGGAAAATGTGTTGCCGTATTTTCTTTTTTTTTTAATCTCCAACAGCAATTAAATCAGTGTTTTATTTTATTCAAAACTATTAATACTTGTATTATAGTGTGAAACGACCTTCAACAATCTATAAATAAAATAAAACTGTAACAGGACCATTTCTGTAGATAGTAATCGAAATGGAATGTCTGTGTTCGCATCACATAAAAGCTAATGAATGATTTTTGTAAAATTTTATGAGGAGGTACCTTAATATCTTGGTTCAAATATAGGATACTCTTTGCCGGTAAAAATATCTAATTTTCAACAAAAAAAGTAGTGGAAGTAAGCAATTTTACCGATTCAGTGGTACTATAAACTTGGCAGCACCTTTTGTTTTTGTCGGCAGGAAATTTTAAAAACTATTTATTTTATATAAAGCACACATGTATTTCTTATTAATTACCCAGAGATGGGTATCTTTATATAAATTTAATACATAAACCACATCTGAAGAACTATAAAAGTAAAAATCTTAAAATTTGGTGTGAATTATTTTCAAAGCAAAATCGAAAAAAAAAATACTTTCTTTATGTCTGTCTGTCCGTGTATGTTCGCATCACGTAGTTCGCTACCTTATTATCTCGGTTCAAATATAGGATACTTTTTCATGTTAAAATATCTGAATTAGAAGAGAAAAGGTTTGAAAGTATGCAATTTTATCGATTTAATGGTACTGCAAACTAGGCAGCTAGAAAATTTACAGAACTCTACAATAATTTTAGAATTTTATATAAAGTATATGTTCCTGAGTAATTACCTAGGGCTGGGTACCTTTATATGAAGTAAATACATAAACCATAAATACATCATAGTCTTAAAATTTGGTGCGGGTTATTTTCAAAGCAAAATCGAACTAAATATGGTAAAGACGCTGACGAATAGCGTCCTTACAAAGCATTTTTCCCATGTTTAAAATTTTATAGAAGAGCTCTCTCTCTCTCTTCAGTAAAGACACTCATTTTAGAAAGTTACTGCTACACTTTTATACAATTTTATTGATTTTCTAAACAAACCTTTGATATATTTAAGAGCGTTTTTACGTTTTTTAAGTTGCAGACTTATTATTTTTCATCACTAAAGGTATATTGAAATACACTTTCAATTTACTAGCTTATGAACAAGCTTGTATATTGTACAGTCGTACCGTGGTTTTGCTAATTATCCAAATAAATTGATATCTTTGAATATAAAAATAGCAATCTATACATACTATAAAACAATAACTCATTTCCTGTCTATCTGTGTTCGCATCACGTAAAATTTACTACTACAAAAATATAGTTTCTCAAGAGAAATTGGAGAGAAAGCAGTGAAAGTACACCGATTTTCCATGGATTTAAAGATACTGTATACCTTAAGGCATCTATTGTTTTGAAAGCGGGTTATTCTAAACACGGTTGCGCTATTTTAAAATAATGAAAAAATATTAATTGGAACCGGGATATTTTAAATACGGTTACGCAACAGATGGCGCTATATTAATATAATGACCAAATATGAATTGAAAGCGGGGTATTTTTACTTTGTGGAAGTACATTGTTATTAAAATATGTTAAACACCTTTGACAGAGCTTTACAATAATTTTTACAAATTTATAATTTTATATAAATTTTAAAATTTTGTCCAGGAAAGGGTACCGTTCTATAAAGTAAATACGTAAAAGTATTAAATTTTGGTGTGAATTACATTGTTATTAAAATATTTTAAACGCCTAATTAAAACTAAATATTCAAAATTATAATTATTAAATATTCAACCTTTTTTAGAGCTTTACAATTAGTTTTAGAATTTTGTATAAAGTTTAGAATTTCATCCAGGGATGGGACCTTTATATAAAGTACATACGTAAGAGTCTTGAAATTTGGTCTGGATTACTTTCAAAGAAAAATCGAACAAAATATTACCAGGACGCACCATATACTGGTGATATACATGGAAAGTTGTAATTACAAAAATAGTACGACAAATTATAAAAAAAAATTAATTTTAATTGGATAAATTAGCGGTATAATAGCGCTATAACCATGGAAATAAAGTCAAATAAAGATACCGATGTTTACATATGTATTTCGCACATTTTACTGATTTATTCAATAAATAACAATTTTCAATATGTATGAAATGAAATCGTATTCCATTAAACACATAGACAACAGCGTCTACACAGCTACACGACTACAAATGACATTGGCTACAATCGTCGCCGTGTTGTCAGCTACTGATTTATATTGACGACAACAGCTACATACATCAAAACTATGAAAATGTTTTTTTCCTTAAAAAAAATTACTTTTTCAAAAACTACTTTTATGAAATAACAAATAAATATATTTACTCAAAGCCTTTTGATTGTAAATGAATTTGTATATTATTTATGACATTTTTTTCTGTTGAATAAAATAAAATTATCGCATACAAAAATAGAAATTAGTCCAAGTTGACTACAGCCACAGCGGTGGTCGTGTGGTCATGTAGCTTTGCGGGCTTCAAAATAATCGTTTACCTATAAACGTGTGTATTTTATTTTTGACAGTTTGTAGTCGGTGTCCTGATGGTGTCTATGTGTTTAATGCCTATATTTATAACAAACTTTCCAAGGCAAATTACCGACAAGGTATATATATAAGTTATTGTAAAATAAGTTGAGTATAAACCCTTTAACATGATAACATGGACTTGTAAAATTGAACAAATAAGATGTAGAAAGAAGTAGTTTTTTTGAGTAGTTTACTTAACAAGTCTCGCTTTATTTAATTTGTAACTAATAATTATTTTATTCTTAAGGGCTGAGACAAATGAATAGAGCCAAAGTAATTTATTAATTAATATTTATTTCTGAACATCAAATATAATATTTGTAACGTGTTCATTTTTACATTAAAGATTAAAAATATTACAAACACAACTTCAATTAAAACTTATAGCACACAAAAAAATATACCGTTAAGACATCATCCGAGAAATTGATTAATTAACAAAAAGTTACGATAGCCGAATAGACAGACAGAACCACCCACCCATCACCCATT
Organism: Phasia obesa; assembly: GCA_949628195.1. Taxonomy (NCBI): domain Eukaryota; kingdom Metazoa; phylum Arthropoda; class Insecta; order Diptera; family Tachinidae; genus Phasia; species Phasia obesa. The sequence continues at coordinate 70,686,880 of OX451217.1, read as the reverse complement.
ATGAGAATGCGGCAATTGCTAAGACATTGAACTTTCAGGTTAAAGATAATGATTTCTGTGCTTAGCTTTTGTGTTAAAAACAAAAATTAATTTATGTAATCGCTTGCATGCCAAATATTTATAAATGTTTTGAAATATTTTTGGAATTGCTTTAATTAATTTATGCATGTTTACGTAACACGTACATTATTCGAGTGTTTGTGTGTATGTGTTTAAGTGTACTTCCATTATCTTTCTTTAAGGTTTTTGCACTTCAAATGTTGAAATATTTATACATACAAATGTATATATTTTTTGTTTAATAAAATAAATAAAAGATCTGGAGTAGCCTACACTCAACTTTACAACACCTTATGGAAATATATATTTTTGTGTATATATGTATTATTTATAAAGGTTTAACGTATATTTGAATCATAAAAATAATTATTTTCGATTTGGGGTATCAAGTAAGCTATCCCTCCCGCCTTCCCGATTATGCCCAAAAACTATAGCTCTATATACTCAAGCCACTTACTGGATTTCATTTTGATTTGTCAAACGCTATGACCTGTAGAGCGTTCACAAATATAGTGGTATACACGATTTGGGGTGTCAAGTAAACTATCCCCATTATTATTATGCCTAAAAACATTTTTTTTGTTGCCGAAATTAGATTTATTAGATTAGATCTTATGAGATTGACTTTTTTCTGTAGTATATGTGCATGATGGTTTAAGTATTTTAATTCATTTATTGCAGATATTTAACTTAGACGATTTATGAGTTCTCGAGCAAACTAGCTTACAGTCTGCTTAGAGTGGGTTCTTGTCCGCCAATATCGCTTAATCACATAAACTAACTTGTACTTGGATAAATAATAAATTTTAAGCTCCCTTGCCTCTGTTATCGGAATAGAAGCTATATAAACATGAACAATGAATTACATGTAATTCGTTACATGGTTTTCATTTTCAAATTTCAAACGGCATGACCTGTAGACCCTTCACAAAAACACCACCCTACCCACTGACATCATCGTGAAAATAGTCAAAATGGATTCAAAAGATCTCAAAACGAAAGTCCGTTGAAATCCCGATATCGTTGTAAAGTAAAACATATAATCATGCTCACGAAAACATTTGAAATCATAAATAGTTTAAAATAGGACTAGTGACTTAGTTGAGTTTGTAATTTCCAAAACTTAAACATATCCTCAAAAATTATCGTCATAATCGAGGACATGGATAAAATAAAAAAAATAAAAAATAATAATAGCGCAGAAAAATAAAAGCTACACATTTTTCATTTTAGTCCACGAAAATCTATAGAATCGTTTTTATTTAAAACTTATTTGAATAAGCGATGTGTGGATACAGCTTTTTACCGATAGGATACCGATACTCCAAAAAAATATCGGCGATACGAATACAAAATAAAACAAAAACAAGCAAGGGTAGTTGTGTCTTTATTCTTATATACTCTACCATATTTCCAATTTCACAACACTATGCCTTCGGGTTTTGTTATTATGTTTTTTAACTTCATTTGTACAATTATAATCTATACATATAATGAAACAATAACTCATTTCCTTTCTGTCTGTCTGTCTGTCTGTCTGTCTGTCTGTCTTTCTGTCTGTGTTCGCATCACATAAAAAGTACTGGGGGCAAATCACGGCATTCGATATCGATCGAAATTTCAACAGAATTTAAATGGGGTTTTCGAATGATATCGAATGCCGTGATTTGGCCCCTGAATAGATTTTAACAAAATTTTCAAAAATAAATTTGCAAAAATGTCTATTTCCCACTTTTTCAAAGTGGAGAAAAACCAGTGAAAGTACACCGATTTTTTAACCGTTTAAAGGTACTGCAAACTTTAAGGCATATTTTATTTTTGAAATCGGGATATTTTAAATGCGGTTGTGCAACAGATGGCGCTCTCTTAAAACAATTACCAAATATGAATTGAAAGCGGTTACGCAACAGATGGCGCTGTTTTAAAATAATAACAAAATATGAATTGCTTACTGCCAAATAGCCACTTAAATAAAATTTGTATTTGATTTGTATTTTAAATTTGTGGAATTAAATTTTTGTTAAAATATTTTAAACACATTTTACAATAATTTTCAGAATTTTTATATAAAGTAAATACGTAAGAGTCTTAAAATTTGGTGTAGATTACTTTCAAAGCAAAATCGAACAAAATATTGTCAGGACGCACACAACGTGTGTGGGCACAGCTAGTATAAAATAAAAAATTACTAAAGAAACATAAACATTAATATCGCCATAGTCAATTTTTAGTGAGTTTAAGATTTTTTGGTAAAAAAACATAAAAATTAATTACAAAATATTCACCTAATTTAAACAGTGAAAGAGCTATAAGGATATGCTTCCCATAGAAATATGTTTTGGATTATTTTAAAGGAAGTATGCGTGTTAAAAAAATATTTTTTAAAATCATATAATGTGTAGACAGGGACCAAAGCCAGGTCAACACAAAAATACAATTATTTCGTGAGTTGTGGATTAAAATAAGATTTATTTTACTGTCGAATTTTGAGTAAGTTGCGAACACCTCGTTAATTTTAATGAAAAGTGTATTTTTTATGTAAAGAAAATCATCGACGAGGCCACAAAAGGGCCTGGTAAATACTATGGAGACTCTTCACTATCAATGGTTACATTGATAAATTAAAAAAAGTTTTTTAAATTTAAAGAAATATCTAGATGGCAACAGATTTGGGTCAAACGAAAGAAGCGTTCTTTTTTTCAGGGCCTTGATAAGTCTTGTTAAAGGGTAGAAATAAAACGTTATTTTGCAGAAAACAATATCTTGTGACCAGAAATATCTGTCCAAAAATTAACGGAATTATAAAACTGCCCTCGTATATTATGCATTTAGTCAACAAGAGCATTTCTTTAAATACAAATCTATGAAAAACTTTAAATCTATGAAAAACTATAAAAAAATAAATCGAAATTAAAAAATTCCCGATTTTAGTACATAAAACGGCACATAAAATTTTGCCGGATCGATCTTAAAAAAGAAGTTTAATCCCGCAAATAGCGGAATGTTTGGTCACGTTATCTATACGCCACTAAATGTGCTATTATATGAATGCTTTATTTAGTGAGAAGTCTTAATTATTTTAAAATATTTAAACATATTTATTCAATATTTTAAAATATTTCGTTTTGGCCCACTTTAAATTTCACAAAACTTGGCAACACTGGCAGCACACTATAATTCTTATATATTTATTTATTTTTTAACTCTAAAATTGGTTGACGGAATAATAATATTCACAAATTGCCAGGTTAAACTCCATTAGCCTCCTTCAGGATCTGTCACGCGACCTACACCTACGTAAAGGAAGTGAGAATTCCCAAATTCAGAGTCGATTAAAATTTGTTAGGTTATACACGATAACCAAAACGATTGCACGTGGTGAATAAAGCAAACACCAATAACAGTACCACAGTACAGCTATTAGAAGAAGCCATCCAGCCAGTGCAAAAGTGAGCCACTCGAAGGCCGATCAACAAGGACGACCTGATTAACTTTAAAAGATAACGACAATGACGCGCAAACAATGTTCCCCAACCCAGAGCTACTTTACAACTGCTTTAATTCTTAAGTTCAAACTTTGTCATTAAAAATGAATGTATGTACAATGCACATACTACATACGTACGTATGTATGTATATTATTTTATTAATATTATTTGTATGATAAGAACGGGAAGGGGGATGGCTATAAGCACGACTTTAATGGATGTTAACCTGTTTGCACTTTCAGATAATTTTCTAATGACATTTTAAAGGGTCGCTCTACTTTAGACAAGACATGCGGGTGTCTTGCAAAAGAAGAAAAAAATAACTTAAATTGTCATTTGTCAAACCTGTTGACTGTGTGTCGTATCCTTATTAATTTTAATGAATTTGTTTTCGGTTGTTGCAAGACTTGAAACAATCAACTGTAAAATAAATTAAGCAGTTGCCTGTAGTGTTAACGATAAAAAAGGTTTGGCACGTTTAGTGTTTGCTACAGAGAAACGGCAAAACGATTTTTATTTTATTGTTTAACCTAAATACAATTTTACTTCACTTTACGTTTAAGATACTACATTTTGAACACAATTGACTATAATTGAGTTTGGGGTTGATAAATTAGATTTTCAAAATTGTACTGACTTGAATATAAAGTTTTCCTTTTTTTTAATGTAATTCAACTAAAGTGTTACAGAGTACTTAACAGGGATATATACAAAATTAAATAGGTTTTTATAAATAGTTTAAACAAAAAAGTAAAGTGAAAAGAATGTGCTAGCTTCGTTTTTGTCAACCCTGTGTTACTTAATAGAAGTCCCACGCAATGTCTATTAGGATAACAGAATTGAATTAATTGAACATTTCTAAGCAGATTTTGTATATGTATCGATTATTTTCATTTTGATCAAGTGACCTGTAGTAATTGCTTATAAATTGATAAAAAAAATATGAACTGTGCTCGGATCGGACCCTATGGGGTGAAAAGCTTAGACTCTACAGATTTCCAAACTGTATTGGTTATATTCAGAATTTAATAATTTATGTTGCCATTTTTATTATAGATTATAAATTTTTGTATCAAAACTATTATTTTTTCTTAGAAATGTTAAATTAATTCAATTCTGTTATCCTAACAGACTTTGAATGAGAGTTTTATTAAGTAAGACAGGGTTGGCAAAAACGAAGCTAACTGGCGGAGCACACACATGTTAAAAAATTGAGGCAGACTCTTAGTTTCGGTGCTACGCACCTCCCCTAAGATTCTATGTATAGTATGTTGTATATGTTGACTATTTTATGGCGTATCATAGGAATGGTAATTAAAATTAATATCCAAATAAATTAAAATTAATGGAAAAATATGAAAAAATATCAAATAAGCACAAAATAATTTTTTTTTAAATTTAATATTTTATAAATTTTAATATTTATTCCCATGATTTTCTCGTATGCTTGCTTACTAGAAATATCCTGCATAGCAGACCTTTGGTCGGGTGAATAATTTTATCCTCTTTGTTTTGACCAAAACAGGCTTTGCTTACTACAGATTACCTGCATAGCTGGCCCTTGCACAGTGGCTACATTTTGGGTTTTGCGTGGCTAAAATCTGTAACTTTCTTATTTATTCAGATTGTTTAGAAATTTGGAGGGAACATTACTGACTAAACATTCTAGTTAACTGCGAAAAATGAAGTCGATACTTAAATTAGTTTTAAAGTTATAAAAGTTATTTTTTTATATTTATCTCCAAGTAATACTTCTTTTGTTTTCTACTTTACCATACGTAGTATAAGGCAAAGTATAGTAACCATGAAAAAAATGAGGTCGGGATTTCGACGGACTTATACTTTTAGAGGTCTCCTGAATCCATTTTGGCTATTTTCGCGATGATGTCTGTAGGTGGGTGTGTATGCCACTATTTTTGTGGAGCTTGTACAGGTCTTACCGTTTGACATATCAAAATGAAATTTAGTACGTACCTTTGGTATGTGGAGATGAAGCTGTATAGTTTTTGAGCATAATCCTTACGCACAAATTTTGTGAACGCTCTATAGGTCATACCGTATGACATATCAAAATGAAATTTAGTATGTGCCTTTGGTTTATAAAGATGAACAGCTGTATAAATTTTGGGCATAATCGGGAACGGGCAAGGAGTAGTTTACTTAACACCCCAAACCGAAAATAATTAATTTTTGCGATTCGAATATAATTTGAACGTTTATTCTTTATGTAATATATCTATAAAAATATATGTTTCCACTTGCTATGGTTGAGTTTGTGTATCGAAGAGGGCATATAGTAACATTTATATATACAAAAGAAAGTCAAAAGAATATTTTCTAGTTCTATAAATGAAAGAGTCAATGACAGTTTTTTAATCGGTATTTAAAAAGAGCGTGTGGTGTTAATACTATAAAACAGCAATTTTTAGAGACAAGATGTAATATTTAAACGATTTTTCCTAACTAGCGTATAATCTTTACATTAAGTTACTTTTTATTGAAAAAGCAACAAAATTAGTTTTATCTCTGTAGCCAATAACTATGGCCAAGGCGCCGTGCCCAGGTCTGTAACGAGTAAGCTAAATCAATACTTCATTAAACCTCTCTTCGAGGACATTAAGCTTAGCATGTTTCTTGCATCAGTATCTAATAAATACTGTTTGATGAAATTGCTATCAACTAAAACCACTGCTCTAACTTTACAGGTGCCCCCTGAGAACAAAGGCAGATTTGTAGTCGATCCTTTGGTCGGCACTATCGTGTGGTCACGATAAACTTAATTTTATTATTTGGTGTTATAGCGACCATAGTAATACGGCTTCTGTTGCCGGTCGATTTACATTTGGTTTCCACCGACTTTCAGTAGAAAATAATTGTATGTATATATGCTAGACTTACTTTTACGCTACCAAGAAAGCGTTCCGCTACTATATGCAAAGTTTTAAACATCTGCAAGGTTTGCAACAGCAGTTTCCTACACGGTCTACAGTCGAGAAAAAATTGTAAGCGTATTTTATTATTATTTTTTTTTAAGTAAGCAAAATAAAATATGAATTTATATGTAATTAATTCATTGTTTATTCATATTTTGTATTTAATAATTACAGCATTAACATATATGAACACGACCAAACCAAACAACACAAAATGATTACCGCTTATTTGACGATAATTTTCTTCTTAACAATAATATCTGACTTCAAGCAACAACGACTATCGTGTAAAAGTGTTACTGCGTAGCAAAATCGATAATTGGGTTGTTTTCGTTTTTTTAAACGTAACACAGGTTAGTAATTGCACTACTGATTAGGTTTTACCATTTGCAGTAAAAAAAAGGTTTAACCCATCTGAAGTAAGTAATAATCTAGAGTACGTGCTGTGGTCCTATCATGAATAATATAACACATACTTACATACAAATTTGCTGAACCATTTTTTACTTTTTTATTAAATAAATTGTTTTATCAAGAGTAATATTTTAAGCTCACTTTTATCCCTCAGCTTTGGTTGTGCTTAAAAATATATAAGTTTAACCTACATACATATGTATATGTTTTCCAAATATGAATGGACAAATCACGGACACGCACAGTGGTTTAAAAACGTTTTATAAATATATAAATATTTGGTAGCTCATGAGCCGCTAAAGATATCGTAATGAAATTTTGCAAATACAGACCAGATTCAGTTTTTGGTGGACGCTGAGATGGTTAGGGTAAAGAGGGCTTACCATACTTACCATACTAGGGGGGTGCCCATACTTTTTGCTTTGAAATGTTATAAAAAGTTTATTTATAACTTAAAAGTTAAGATTTTTAATAATAAATAGTCCTTAAAATATCTACAAAATGTACTTACAGTAAGCAAAATCCATATTCGTACACCCTTGAACATATGTGACCGAATATGAGTTTTGTTTTTAAAAAAAGTGAATTCAGACAAAATATTGAATTAAATTTTTTTTTTTGTTCGTTTGGTTTGTTAAATAAAACCTTTTGCTTAAAATTATTCCAAAAAAGTCTTTTAATTTATTTATTTTATTAAATGGTCGTCGTTTTTTTGGAAAACTGAAGGTGTACGAATACGGATTTTGCATACTGTACATGTCTGCGTTTTTTTATAAATTAATTATTTAGGCTTAAGTTCTTAATTATAAAGAGATAAAGAAAAAGTAGACACCAGCAGAGTGAATGCATTTTCTAGACAGCTACGTCCGTCATCAGCACTCGACGTATCTATCCACAAGGTAGTTTCAATTGTTATTAATTTTTTATTTAAACAAACTTATCAAAGAATAAGGATATGAGAAATTTGAATTTTTATACATATATTGGTTGTAAACCCAATTCTAGGAATCATTGGTTATACGCGATTTGTACACGAATTGTAACGTTTGTAATCCGATTATTAAATTTGTGTCGGTTGTACGAAAGATCAACAAGTTGTAATTTTTTGTCAAGTACTACCAACACGTCGCAACGTTTGTGTACCTCTCGCGTACGATTTTAGCAGAACATATTTGTGTTTAGTAATGTTTTGACCATCTTGTAATTAATATTGAATGTTAAGTATTATTTGCGGACGATTTCAATTATAGCATATATAAGAATATTGAACGCCATCTTACTTTGAAAGAGCTGGATTGGTAAATGAAGTTGTACATGAAATCACACGGTAAATTTTATCGTTTGTGGAACAGCATACAACTGATTCGTCTATGGCTTGCTTAATAATTTTTAGTTTCAATTCAAAGTTTTCAAATTCTTAATCCGACTGGATTTTATACAAACAACTCTTCAGTTATTTTCATTAAAGAATGCTGCGGTTCCTACAAAATTTACAAAATGATTTAATATAAATTAATATAAACAATTAACAAAATTTAAATAATGATTTAAAAAATTTTGTAATTTGTGACACATTTTTATGGCTGAATATTTAATTTACATACATATTTAAATTTATAAAATACGACTACAAAAACGTTTAGTCGCCAAAGCAAGATAAACATTTGATTTTTGTTTAATTGAGAAATAATACAAACAAATGTCAAAATAAGTTACGAAATTATGCTCGCCATAATTAATGTGGATTTAATTTAAAATAATATAAATTATTTAAATATACACACATACATACACATACATAGATACATATACAGCATGTATATGTATACTATAGTATGAATGTCAATATGTACTAAGTAAAATGTGTAAGAGGCTTAAATATAAGACCCAAGAGATACATAAATAAATGTAATTTTATATAAACGCATTTCTATATTTATAACATGAACACAGTTCTGGCCAAAACATTTGTAACTAAAACACGCACCACCCGGTTTAATTTATTTCCGCCGACCTCACTGCCGACAGTGGTTATGATGCGCCAATTGTAATTGATTATTTAATTATGCGACACAACGCTGATTCGGAAACAGATTAAAACGTATTTTAAAAATTAAATTGTTTTGTTCCTCCACTTTCTCACCAAATGTTTTAATAAAATTTTTAGCGTCTATTTAAACTCTTAGGCAACATATCGGAATTTTCAAATAAATTTTAAAAATTTAAATTTTGGTATCTACCAACGATTTCTAAAGCTAATTGGTTAGTTAAGGGTAGGATCATAAGAATAGCTGCAAATGTTTTGAAAACCTTATGCTTAAAGCATAGACAACTACTGGCTATCGACCACAATCTGTCAAAACTAAATTTGATTAAAATCAGAGGTTTTGAGCAAATAAAATTGTTTGTTTTGACATTTTTTTAAAAAATTATTTCATTTTTGTAAAAGTAAATTAGATATGTATTTCTACAGCAATGTCAAAGTTTGCAGTGTTGCTGTCGTCTTCAGTATATTTAAAAGGGCTGACTTCACTATCCTAGATAATCGTACAATTTAATTACAAAAAAAATCGGACAGAATTCTATCCTACTCAAAAAATCGTTTCAGTGAAGAAACACAACAAACAGACAACGATATTTCAATACAAATGTGACATATGTAAGTTACCGTTCAACTATAATGCCGCTGAGATAAAATTTATTTTACTTTATTGTCGGTTTTCTTTTGCTTTTTTGTCAAATAAATATAAGAACGTGTCAGGTAGATCGCAAGGAGTGCATACAGATCTCGGTGGGTCAATAACCCCCTGCGAGGGGCGACTTTTGTTTGTTTTTAGGTTGGTAGGGGTTTTCTGCTTTGATTTGTATTAAAGACCTTTATCGAAAGCAATACACATATAGGTAGTCAATTGACTTACAGGGTACCCACTGGTAAAAAAATTCAATAAAATTAAAAAAAAAAATTTAATATAAAAAAAAAAAAAAATTTTTACATTTACAAAAAAATTTACAAACCTTGAAAACAATATTTCCACAGAAAAATTTTCGAAAAAATTTTTCAAAAAATTAAAAAAAATTTTCAAAGAATTAAAAACAAAATTTCAATATTTCTGTGAAAATGAAAATTATGACTGTAACATAATATATTTTAATATTCAGAATATGTATATGTATGTATGTACATGTATCAGAGCTGTTAAATTTCGATTACGATTAGTAATCAATTACATTACTTTTTAAAAAGAATCGTAATGATTATATAATCCACTATTCAACAATTTTTGATTACTAATTGATTACAATTACAAATAATCCAAAAATAATCAGGATTACTGAAGAATAATCAAAAATAATCAAAAGTAATCAAAAATGAGTTCGACTACTTTAAAAGATTACTATTGATTACTTTTGACTATTTTTGATTACTTTTGATTATTTTTGATTTTTTGTGATTACTTTTGATTATTTTTGATTTTTTGTGATTACTTTTGATTATTTTTGATTTTTTGTGATAACTTTTGATTATTTTTGATTTTTTGTGATAACTTTTGATTATTTTTAAAGAAATCTTGTACATTACATTTATTGAAAAAAAAAATTTTACAAAGTTAAGTTAGGGTGAATCCGCTAAATAACTGATAATTGAAAATCTGAATTAAGCAAACTATTACTTAAGATTATTTCAGTATGGCAGCTCGCGAAATCGGTATGAGAGTCATAGTAGTCTGTTTGTCAAAAGTTTGACATTTCAATATATGTCAGTTTTGATTTTTTCTGTTCTCGTTCTTTTGCCAGCTAAAACCGAAAGGTAACGGAAGTACAAAGTCCAATTCAATATAAATAAAATTAAAAAAAATAAATTATAGGTGAAAATGTCTCAAAATATTTTCGAAAGCGATTTTTCCGTAGACGACAGTACTGAGGATCCGGACTTTAATCCTTCTACAAACAAGAGAATAAGGCTATCAAATAAAGAAGCAGGAGGTGCCCTCAAAAAACACACTCCGTCTGATGCACGAAAATTAATTTTCAAAGCTGAATTTTACACAGACGTACAAAAAGTAACTTTTTAAGTTTAATTAAGTTTTTAAGATTAATTTGCAAGAAGAGAAACTGCATTACGTAATGAACACGCTTTGATTTTTATTTCATATCTGAGCTTTCACTTCTCTGTGCTAAGAGGCTTTTTTTATAGTGCAACTTTGTTGTGCTTATGAAAGTTTGGTTCATTGGCTAAACAAGTTCGGTACAATTTAGTGGAAAACACTTGACTGTTATATTTGTTAAAGGGTTAAAGGGCTTTTTTTGGAAACAGGGGCCTATAGGAGGTCAGGACCACAAGGAACAAAATATTAAAAGCTGAAAAATCTGGAGAGCTGAAAGAGGAATAATATTCGCACACACACAAAACCCTGGCCTAAAAATAAAAATTTTTTAATTAGATTTTTAAGGAACAAACGTATCATGAAATTATTGCTCAAATAGGCAATTATTATTTTTAGATTTCAGATAAGATAACTTCTGGTAGGTGTGTTGCATGTCATCGAGACATAAGAGGAAGTGGTGAAGTGACGTCCAATTTTATTAAACATTTGCGAGTCAAGCATAATGAAAGTTTTAAAAAATACAAACATTATAAGGCAGGTTGTCCTGAAGGCTGTACAGCGCAATCCGTTTTTGATGGTAAACTGATACACGCAATTATTGACTCCTTATTGCCCCTTTCCATTCTGGAAAAGAAATCCTTTAGAGAGCTTTTTGAAAATACAGGTGTGAAGGTGTTGAGCAGACAAACAGCAGCTAAAAAATTGGAGGCGAAATATACCATCATGGTGCAAAATATAAAAGAAAAAATTTTTTCTTGCAAATATTTTTGCACCACAGCAGATATTTGGTCTGGAAACTACAGAAGTTTCCTTGGATATACGTGTCATTGGCTTACGGACAATTTGGAACGCAAATCGGCAGCATTAGCATGCACAAGAATGTTTGGAGTACAAACCGCTGAAAATATTGCGCAGATGATTTCGGATATCAACACTACATTTGGTTTGAACAGCTCAAACATTGTAATGACCGTCACGGATAATGGTTCCAATTTTGTAAAGTCATTCAGGGAATATGGTGTGGGAAATACCTTTTCCGAAGATGAACTTATTGACGATCTGCCTGTCTTTGATAATGAAAAGTGGTTGCCTACACATCAGAGATGTTGCAGCCATACTCTCAATTTGCTTGCATCAACCAATTTTGACAACATTTTAAAAACTGAGCAGCCACTGCATTGCCAGCATAGGATGGTAAGTGATTAATATGTTTTTTTACACATTCGATAATGTTAAAATTTGTAGACATTCGATAAATGCAACAACTTGTGAAAAAAGTGCAAGTGGCCAAAGTCTTCGGAAATAATTACAGAGTACTTGGGCCTCATTATATTGGAACTCATTATATGACGCAGTTAAGAAGCTACTCTGCTATAAAGAACAGTTAAATTGTCTGTGCGATAAGCTGTCTTTGCAAAAGTCTCACAAGGAAACTTACAGTACCTGGAGATGTACGTGTTGGTAATGGAACCAATTGCTAAGGCGCTGGACTTTCTTCAAGGAGAAAACAACGTATATTATGGTACGACTAGTAAATTTATAAATTATTGTACTACATACAAAAATTTATCACTTCTATATGCATTTGATATCCTTTATATTGTGTTTCGATGAAATATTAAATATATTAATTTTATTAACCACAGGATTATTAATACCGACTCTTGTGACACTGTGAAATAAGCTGCATAAACTATGCACAAGCAAGAAGCTGCAACCATTATCCTCTGTAATTATGAAAATGGAACATGGATTGAGACAAAGGTTTCAACCATATTTCATGTTGCACCCTGAGGCAAATATCGCAATTATGGCAACAGTACTAACGCCAAGCATCAAAACGAAATGGGTGAATGTTTTGCAGAGATTAAGCCCAGAATTGCCGGAATTAACTATTGAGAGCATAACCAGCAGAGTTTTGGATACTCTGTACAGTTTTTACGACAAAAACTGTAATTCGTTTAATTTTGAATCGAAAAATAATAACATATCGACTATGCCCGATTTTTTTGATTTCAGTAATGATGGTGAGCTAATGCGTGCATTACTTTGAATTTAAAGATTTCACTTTGCAGATGATAAAATTAACACAAGTTTATCTTCAAATGACCAAACCAAAATTGACCGACGATCCAAAATAAAACATCAGTTTTTCAGTTATTTAAATGATAACTCAAGTGCTGATGACATTTGGCAAAATTATGATTTGCTCAAGCAAGCATTCATTTATTTTAACACACCCTTAACATCTTCAGCTCCAGTTGAACGACTGTTTTCGTTTGCCGGGATCGTAAACAGTCCAAGGCGGCAATCATTGTCGGATTATTCTTTTGAAAAATAATTTATAATGAAAGCCAGTTCAAATTTTATGTAAATGAGAATTATTATTCATTATTTATTCATTTTATTGTAGCAGAATTTAATTTATTTATGTTACTTGCTTAATTCAGATTTTCAATTATTTATCGGATTCACCCTAACTTAACTTTGTATAGTTTTTTTTTCAATAAATGTAATGTACAAGATTCCTTTAAAAATAATCAAAAGTAATCACAAAAATCAAAAATAATCAAAAGTAATCACAAAAAATCAAAAGTGATCAAAAATAGTCAAAAGTAATCAAAAGTAATCTTTTAAAGTAGTCGAACTCATTTTTTATTACTTTTGATTATTTTTGATTATTTTTCAGTAATCGCAAGTAATCCTGATTATTTTTTGATTACTTGTAATCGTAATCAATTACCAATCGTATAAAACTGAATGTAATCGTATTGTAATCATTACTTCTACTTTAAAAAAAAGTAATCTAATTACTAATTATTACGATTACTAATCATTACTTAACAGCTATGACATACATATATAGAGTAACATATTTTTTTTAAATGCGTTTGATTTTTAAATAGATGAGATCTCTGTTTTAAAACTTAGATGCATTTAACACATAGTCAACATCAAGATACCGACTACAAACTGTCAAAAATAAAATACACACATTTAAACGTAAACGATTATTAATAAATAAATTATTTAGGCTTAAACGATTATTTTAAATCCAGTATAGATAGCTACATGGCTACACGACCACCGTTGTGGCTTTCGTAAACTTAGGCTAATTTCTATTTTATTCAACAATAGAAAATGTCACAAAATTTCAAATTACAAATTCATATACAAACAAAAAGTCTTGAAGGAAATATTTATAATTTTTTAAAAAAGTTATTTAATTTTATAAAAGCAAAATAAGTATTTCTATAACAATGTCAGAGTTTACGATGTAGCTGTCGTCTTCAATATCATTAAGTAGCTGACAACACGGCGACAACTGTAGCCAATGGAATTTGTTTTCATTTAGCTGCGTCACCGCTGTATTCTATTTCTTTAAAGCATGAATAATGAGTTTTTTCTTATACGTCTTAATTTAAGTAAAGAGTCAACATTATGGATGATGCTGTATGTCTGTATAAATAAAATCACCGTGGTGAACGGTTTAGAAGATTCGGCACGGCCGAATATAGCACTTTTACTTGTTTTAATTAAGTATTTCAATTTTACTGAAAGAAGATACAAATTAACTGTTAATTTTGACTGCACCGAAAATCGGTATTTTATTTTATTTTCGTTTTTTTTTTGACAACAGTCATAAATAGTTAATTAAAAAATTTCTTCCTAAAACAACCATATTTTCATTTATATTACTTAAATGAAAACTTCTTAAATAAACCGCAAACAGTTAATGTTAAACTTTTTTGAGTGTATAAACCAATGAAAACCTTGGTGATAATTTCAATGTTTTGGCTACTACTGTACATATGTAGATGTGTTTATTTTGTAAAATCGTGTACGTCTTTTTCGTAACTGTAAAAGTAAAAAATGCAGGAAAAAGCTTTTGAATCATTAATTTGTATTTAAAATAAAAAAAAAAATGAATGTAAAATTTCAATTAAATTAAAATATTGTGTGCTAAATATTTAACTGCAAATTTATTGGTTCTTCTTTGGTTTTATTTTTTTCCACGTTTCATAAAATTTATTATCGGTTTTCAATAAAATGCCTGTCTTTATTTTTACGTTTCCTTATAAAAGTTCACTCTAATTGCGCACTGTGGATGGTGATGTTTTATTTCTTAGCGCTCTGCACTGTAAAATATTGATAAAACAAATTACTTGTCTGTATGGCAGAGTGTTCATCAATATTAAAAAAAAAAACTACTTAATTAATCATCGTTGATCTTTTGGATAGAGACAATTGTTTTTTTTTTTTAAATTAATAGCTCTAGGGGAACTTAAATTTCTACTGCTAATGTAAAATACATCTTACTTTTCTGTCATGTTTCCACGGTAACCGCTAATTGTTGTGTGCGCTTTCGACGAAAATACGATTGCAAGCTATCTATTCTAATACACTATTTATAGAGGAAAGGAAATAACATACAGTATGCAAAATCATTATACGTACACCCTTAGAAAATGCACTATTTCCTTAATACCGTAAATCGTTTTAAAAATAAATTAACTTACATAAAGGTTATCCAACTAAATATTAAAGTAAACCTCTGTACAGACGGTTGTCAGATCTTACAATATTCTCAGAAAAATACACAGAAAACGTCTAAGAATCGTGTGAACTTACAATTCTTGTCTAGCAATATTGTCGGAAAAAGCATTGTAAGACTTCGAACTAACAATAACAATGCTAGATATGTGACAATCGTGTGTCAGCACAATGTTAGGTCTGATAATATTGTAAGATCTGACAACCGTCTATACATAAAATTTATGTGTACGAATATGAATTTTGTTTAAAAAAAAAAATAGTGAATTCAGACAAAATATTGAATTAAAAATTTTTGGTTTGTTTGTTTTTATTTATTTATTTATTTTATTACATATGGTAGTCATTTTTGCGAAAATCGAAGGTGTTTGAGTACGGATTTTGCATACTGTATGTCGTGTCAGCTGACTGATTCATAAGTGGCAGGAACCAGTACCTCTATATAAAGTAAAGACATAAAAAATATGTATCTGTAGCAGTATAAAAGTGAGCTTTGAAATTGTATGTAAATAAATTTTAAAGCAAAATCGAACAAACTATCGTTAGGGCTCTGACTGCGTGGCAGGCTTTGTTAGTTAAACATATAATTTTAACTACGGTGAAAACTCTACTAACGTACACTTCCCGTAGGCGATCACTTCTTTTAAACGGACAATTTTCCAAGTTCCTTTGTTTTTCAAGATTTTTTTTAGAACAAATTAATCTCTTCAAGACGGACACCCCACTGGCCAGACATGGACACCTATTTTCTACAAAATACCTCCAGTAGACGGACAACTGCGTGCATATAAAATTGTGGGATCCCCCTTTTCGGTATCATTGACAGTTTGTTGTGTAGTTTTTTATGCTTTTTTGAACGTGTTCATTTGAGACTGTGAATCAACACACAATCTCAAATGAAGTGTTAATTATTGAAGAATTTATATTGTAGGATGGCTGGGCGAAATTCTCCCACAAGAGAAATAATGAGAGAAATAATAATGCATCTTTCGGATACATTTAATTATCCGAAAGATGAGGGTTTTGCAAAAGAAAAATTATTTCATTATTAGACAATGCTGCATCTCATCCACTAACCAATCTTAATCTAATCTTTCTGCCAGCAAATAGAACTTCAGTTTGTCAACATTTGCACCAAGTCAAGAACTCAGTGTCAGAACTTTCATATAGTGTCAGTGTGCTGGATACAATATGTTTTATAAAAACCGCTTGGAGTAAATCAAAAACTTTTTCGCAAAGCCGGATTTATTAATCAAAACCAAATTGTCAACGAATTTGATGTGGAAGACACTGTGTCATTAATAAGAAAATCCAGTGACAAATGACCGACACTGACTTGAAGGGTAAAGAATTAAAAAAAAAAAGAATTAAGAAATAAGAGACTAGTTTTGAAGAGTTCTTAAACATCGACCAAAATGCATACACTGCTAATGATGACATTGAAATAAATTTCGAAGATGCAAAAAGTCCAGAGGTAATATCAAGTCATTGAAAAGAAATTTTTCTTTTGAATGACTTGACTTGTAGAGCAAAAAATCGAAGCAGAATACGTATTTGAATGAATAAGTTAAAAACAATGATTAAACATTCATACTTAAGTTGTATTGAAATTTTTCCAGTCATTAGTCATAATAGCAGATTTAAAAGCACAAAGTCCTGACCTTTTTTAATGAACTATCCCGTGAACTGACATCTCCCCTTAACGGGTTAATCTGCTGTGACAGTCGGTGTCTGCCTACGGGAGATTTCACTGCATTCACATTATATTTTTCACCAATCGATACCATTCAAAATATCGCAATACTTTTTTTCATTTACGTATCCTTAGCTCCCTCGCCCTCATTTTAACTCATCCATTACTCTTCGAATATGGTTCAACATTTGTGAATAAGTGCTGCTTTATATAGTCTTAAACGCTGCCGCTTATTATTTAATAATAGTTATTTAATAACAATATTTTCGTGCAATTTCTTTACCATTTTCATAAATAATATAAGCTGTTTTAATCAATCAATCAATTGTTTAAAAATCTACATGATGGATTTTTCTCAAAATTTGCTAGTCGTGTATTGAAATTTGATATTTTTCCAAATCCTACCTCGTAATATATTACATGTGGCTCCTATTTATTTTTGTAAAAATTCAATTTATGAATGACGAAATGTATTATAAGGTTAATATTTGTAGCAAAATATTACATTAAACTGATTAAATGTTTTGTTAAATGAATGTACTCACTTTTCACACCCGCTTGTACACCACTGTGGATTCGTATATGACTTCTTACGTCTGATGGCCAAGTGACGTTCACGTGTCGGAAATTTTGGTTGTTTTCGTATAAAAATGGGTTGCACTTCGTTGCAAAAACTTACACATTTATCACTGTGAATACCATCTTCATTATCAATAATGGCCAACAAAGGTTCGGCTGAATTTGTTTTAAGAGCTAGCGTACGCATGTTAAGAACTTTTTCTTTATTTTATATTTCTTAATGACTAATATTAATTTGATTATTCAATTACTTTCACTTATTACTTCACTTTACTTTAAGAAGTTCAATAGCAAACTAAATAAAAAATGAAAAAAAAAAATTTAAAAAATTTAATTTATTGATAAGAAATTTTTCACATTTCAGGTTCTATATTCAACTTATTTACTTTAAAGTGATGCACACTCACGGGCGGTGACATATTGTCTTTATCAGTTTTTTACTGTGTTTATTTTTTATTTGCTTTTAATAAAACGTGTCAAATTCAATTTTAAGACCCATTTTTATTTTTCACGCTGATAAGTTAGATACTTGAATATATGAATATTGTTTAGGGCAATTTTATATAACAACACAGTAACACTCTTTTAAACAATGTCAGAGATAGAGAGAGAATGAACATACATAAATCGAAACGCATTCAGCCTTGTGCTCAGCGTACAATAGGGCAGAATCAAAATATTTTGAAAATAACTCAGCCATTTGTAAAGGGCTATGCCGCTTGGTCCAAAATTCGACATGAGCATAGCATAGGAGCATCTGAGCTTAAGTTTTGACGCTGGGCACCATACATTTGCCAGGGGTGGCGCTATGTGGTCTCAAAGTTGGCTACCTCGATGTTTGATTTTTAAAGGTCTAGTAAATAACTACAACATTTGCTTTAACCTATAAATTATGTTTTAAATCGTGTGAGTTATAAGAAATTTAAAATTGAATTTTTTGATTTTTCGGTACCCTAGTCCAGATTTTTTCAAAATATTGAGTACAATTAGCAAGGATTATACAAGTTTTGAGGATTATATCATCTGTGGGTTAAAAACTAGGCGATTTTCAATTTAAAAATTATAAAATTATAAAATTTTTGTGTATCTTAGCCTAAAAAGGCGGACCATTATTCTTGTTTTTGTAATAGAAAAAAAATTTTTTAAGGAATATATAAAAATTTAATATTTTTTTAAACCTAAATATATGTATGTGCGTTCAAAGCAAATGTCGTGAAAAATTGGTCATCCTTATAGAAGATGGAGGTTTTCAATTTGACCTATTTTACATCGAAATTCTTGTTCTAAAATCCCAAAACTGGGAACGACAAAAGAAGACTGCTGCAATAAAGCTATATACTCGTATGTATACTCTTAATAATTTTTTTTCATATCTTCAATAAATTTGAACTAACAATAATTGCTGATATCACAAGTCTAAAATAAAAAAAAATATATACCTGTTACGCCCAGCCAGACTGGACAAAAATTTGTCTGAAAGTATTTTATGAGCCCTAGTCCATATGTGGACTTTATGGGCAAAATAGCAAAAGTTGCAATTTTGGGAGTTTTGGTCTTTGTTTTTTTTTATTTATTTATTAATAAACAAAATACAATACAATTCAAAACTTTAAATCAGAGTTAAACATTTCATAGCACAATTGTGCTAAAACAATCACACGTATACTCTTACGCTCTCGTATTCAGTCGTCGTTTAGGTATTGATGACTACACATGTGCGGATGCTTACGCATTTTTTTCAGGTTTTTTCTTGTTTTTTTTTAGTAATTCTTATCCAGCGAACATTTTGAAGTCAGAATTATATGTGAAAAATATTTCATGATAAATAATGCATTTGGTAACATGCAATGTCTTCTATGTTACTAAATGTTTAAAGAAAATAGGGAATATGTTATTAAGACATTACGATTTTTTTCATAGTGACATGAAAAGTTTCGAAGGTAAGGAAAGAAAGGATCATTTAGATATGGTAAAAAACATTTATGTAGAAAAAATAAAAGAATGGCTACTTGGAGTTGAAGAAAACAAAGCAAGGACAGAAAATAAAAATATAAAATTGGAGGTATCAATTGTTAGGCATGGTAGGCCTTTCACTGATGGGATATTTTTTAAAAACTTATTAGAAAAAGTTTTTGAAAAGCTTAACTATAACACTAAGTTTATAAAATCTCTTCCGTTGTCGGCCCCAAGTGTAGTACGACGTATTGGTCATATAGGAAATTCGGTGGAATCCGCTATTAGGGAAAAAATAATAAATTGTGAGTATGTTTCTTTTTGTTTAGATGAAAGCACGGAAATTAATTATCTTTGCCAATTGGTATTATGTATTCGCTGCGTGGATAGCAACTACGAGGTTTTTGAGACAATGTTTTCTCTAGAAACATTTCATGGAAATGTAACGGGCAAGCTTTTATATGAAGTAGTCAGTGAAAAGCTTTTTGAATTTATAGATAGAAAGAAGATTGTTGGAGTCTGTACAGATGGGGCAAATATAATGACCGGAAAACACGAAGGCTTCATAGGTTATCTAAAAAAAAAACAAATATCAGTTTAAAGCTTTCAATGCATTATTCACCAGGCCGCTCTTGCATCAAAATTTTTATCTAATCATGCCAGTATGAAGACTGCAGAGTCTATAATTAATAAAGTAAGAGGAGGCCATCATGCACTTACTCACAGAAAGTTTGTTAATTTTTTAAAAAGCAAAAACAGCTTAGCCGTGGTGATTGTCTAAATAGGTTATTTAACTTGAGGGAAGAAGTGCTGCAGTTCTTAGAAACTGAAAATATAGCAGACTGGGCAATACAGGCTTTAAAAGATAAAAAATTTATTTTAGATTTAGCATTTTTGGCCGATATAACCACTTTTCTGAATGACTTTAATTTAGAACTGCAAGGAAAAGAAAAAAACTTGTGTGATCTCTATTCTATTTAATTTTAAAACAAAAATATTTTTACTCACTTTTGAAGTTCAAGCTGGTGACTTTTCAAGTTTTCCAAAAACTTCTCTAATATATGTCAAACAGGACGATGGCACAACATTTGAATATACAGCAGTACTTGAAACAATTTTTTATAACTTTCAGGACAGATTTGTAGATTTTGAAAATATACAGAAATTAATTGATCTTTTTGAAAACCCTTTTAACTGGGATGTTACCAAGTATGAGTTTGATATACAATCTGAACTGATAATACTACGAAGTGAAATAAATGCTCCGAAGGTAAATAATATATTAGATTTTTGGAAAAACTTGGATAAAATATCATAACCCAAAATTACAAAAAATGCCTTAAAATATTTGTCATTATTTCCCTCTACTTACCTCTGTGAGCAAATTTTTTCAGACTTAAAATTTATTTGTACAAAGCAGCGAAATAAGTTAAGCTTGGTACACTTAAAAAATATTTTGTTAGTAAGAAACTGCCATAAAAGCATAAATATAGATAACTTTGTAGGTTAGTGGTTAAATTAAAAAGATTTTCAAAGACATCAAGCATAAGAACTCTTCCTATTTTACGGTTTCTATTTTTTACCATTACAAATTATTTATTTATTACTATTATAACGTATTTATGCAATTTATACAATAAAAATACGTATCTATTTAATTGGAAAAGGGTAAAATATTTCTTAAGTAAATTATATTTGAAATGATTCACTTTGTGTTTGTTGGGTAATTCTCTCTCATAATACAACCTCATTTTTAGTTTTGTTTACCCCTGCTTTAAATGCATAGATAACACATAGATGTTCAACTCTCCAAATGTCAAAAACGTGGCTACAAATGTCTTCACACATACGGGTATGGTGTGGATTCAACACACTTAGGGGAGTAAAATTTTTATTCACATTTAGGCACTATTCCATTTCACTTTACAAATATTTAAACAATTTTGAATTTTTGCACAAAATATTATTTAACAATTTATTGTATTTTAAATTTGTTAATACAAAATAAATTTAATTTTGTTGACATTTCTTTGGTGAAATTTATTTCTACACAGTATTGTATTTTTTTGTGTTTTAGGGGATGAAAATTTTCAAATCAATATAAACAATATTTAAAATTAGCATTTAATCTAACGTTTTTCGCACATAAATATATTATCAAAAAATACAAAATTCATATTTTTATTAAAAAGCAAAAGAATTATTTATTTTAACATAAAAAATTGCATGTAAAAAAATATTCTGTTTTTACAAAATATTTTATACAACTATGTGCAGTTTAGGTGCTGTGGGGAATTTTTTTTTTTAACCAACACTTATACAATTTTGCCTACCAATACAATCTTAGACTTAGGTTTTTTGACAAGAGACTTAGGTTTTTAACGTTTCAGTTGACTAGCTATGTGTTATCTATGTTTAAATGTCTCAGCGTCCTATTGGACATTATTGAGACGAGTTGGCAATATGTGTTATTCTAATTTAAAATAAAATAAAATATGTACATATGTATGTTTACAAAATATTTGATTTTAAATAAATGAGAAAAAAATTAGTCTGTTTTTGAGAAAACTAGTTTAATAACGTTTGAAGATTTGATAATAAAAAATCTTTTAAAGAGCTTTTAAAATTAGTGATTGCATTAATATTTTTTAAACTTTGTGGTAATGAATTAAACGTAGAACTACCAATATATTCTATTCTCTGTTTGGTGGTTTCGAACCTACATCGCGTTGTTTTCAAATTTGAACTATTTCTTGTCCTATACGCTATTTGATTTCTTTGAAATTGAATAGTATTATGGCCAATGTTGTGAAGTGATTTAAATACAAAGAGAAGTAATTACAGTTTATATAATCCATTAATTGACAAAATATTTTTAGCAGTGTCTTTATATAAGCGACAAGGAAAATTGGGGAACTTGCGACGAAAGCGTCGGCTATCGATATTTTCGTAGATAGTCTAGTCGCCATTAAGGTCCTTAATTCAAAAGTAGTGAAATCTAAATGTGTGTTAGCTTGCATACAATCTTTAGCCCTACTTGAACGACATCGTATAAGGATAGTGTGGGTCCCAGGGCATGAGGGCATTCGTGGAAACGAGATGGCCGATCAATGTGCGAGGAACGGTTCGAATCTGGATGTGACGATTGCCCAAGAGGAAATCAATATCCCCTTAGCCGAAATATCTAACATACTAGGAGAATGGTCGCTAAAGGAAACGGCTCGCAGGTGGTCTATATTAACCACTTGCAGATTAGCTAGAATTCTTTGGTCCTCAATTGATAAAAAAAGGACAAAAGCACTACTGACCCTCGAGAAAAGCTCGTTAGCACTTCTGGTAGGTGTTATAACGGGACACTGTATGATTGGACGTATGTCGGAGCGTATGGGAATCTCTCGTGGAGGGTGCTGCAGAAGTTGTATGGATGAGGAAGAGGAGGAATTAGTTCAACACCTTCTCTGCAACTGCCCGGCTCTTCAAGAGCGTAGGCTCAAATTTCTGGGTCAAAGATTCTTTCAGGACCTGGACTGTCTCAGAGATGTGACACTGAGTAGTCTATTAGGCTTTGTGAAAAGCTCCGGGTGGTTTACAAGAACCACCGGTATTGGAGTTCTTTAGGGAATGGTGGGGGTAGATGATCGTTGGGGCATCACAATGGGCCTTATTGGCTTCCGAGTGAACTCGCGTTTTTGCGAGCGGCTCGTTTAACCTAACCTAACCTAACCTTATATAAGTATATGGTAGAGTATCTTAAAGGTAAATTGAAAACTATTTTCAGAGTTCTATTTTGCACTCTCTGCCATGCTCTTAAGTCATTGCTGTTTTTACCGGCATATATCAAAACTAAGTAATTGATGGCTTTGAACTAATGCTTGATAAATCATAAGTTTGGTTTTTACATCAAATTTATGTTTAAATTTATACAGCATCCTAATTGCTGGAAATGTTTTAGATTTTAGCTCCTGTACGTGCATATTCCAAGATAAGTTGTTTTGTAGACAAACTCCTAAATACTTAATAGATTGGGATTCAAAAATTTTTGAATTTTTGCCATCAACGAAAATACTAAACTGTCCTGAATCATCATGTCTATATGGTTTAAATCTCATTATTTTAGTTTTCAATGGATTTATTACTAATTTATTTAATCTGGCATACACAAAAATTATGGCTGAATCTCTTTCCATATATGCCTTTAGTACAGTTTCATTTTTAAAATGATAAAATAAAGAAATATCGTCCGCATACATAAAATTCTTTCCAGATTGTTCAAGGTTTACAATATCGTTAATAAAAATTATAAATAATAAACGACCTAGGACACTACCTTGTGGCACAGCATGCTCCACATTTCCAAAACAACTTTTAATATTATTTACCTCAACGAATTGCTTTCTATTGTCCAAGTAACTTTTAAAAATATTCAATTCTTTGTTTCTAATAACATAATAATACAATTTTTCAAACAATATCTTATGATCTATTAGGTCAAATGCTTTAGACAGCCAGCTACTCCATTAAAACTATCAGCTACTCCATTAAAACCATCGTCTAAACCTTTACATATAAAGTTAACTACTTTTGTAACAGCATTCTCAGTACCACTACCCTTTCTAAAATCATACTGAATGCCGTAGTTTATTTTCTTCTAAATATTTCAGAAGTTGTTGATGGATCATTTTTTCAATAATTTTGTCAATCACTGGCAACAATGGAAGTAATTTTTGAAATTTTTAAGATGTCCGGGTATTCCTCTGTAACACAAATACTATTAAAAATGTTAACTAAATAGGGCGCTATTTCATTTCTACACTCAACAAAAATTCTTGGTGACAGATTATCAGTTCCAGCACTTTTTCTAACTCCAAGATTAGAAATAGTCTCCGAAACGTCTGCAAGTGTAATACATTTTATTTGAAAATTGTTGTAATGGTATGTAAGAGACCGAAGTCCGTTGCAAGAATCGGCAGATGAGTATTGTATTTGTCGCTTTAAGGTACTTGGAATTTCTAAAAAGTATCGATATAAGTTTTCACATTTTATAATATTGTCGGTAATTACTTCACCATTACAATTTTTTAACATAATTTTTTTTTTTAACATCTCTCCCCAAATTCTGATTCCAAATCCTCCAATACTTCCTGGGATCTTGTTAAAGAGATGAGATATTCTCGTGATAAAAGTCTGTTTTGTAAGTTACTGTCATTAGGTTTTCTTTTTCTTTGTTTTAATAAAGATCTTTTTAAAATAATTAATTTTTGCAGATTCGCATTCATCCACGGGGCTATCTCATCTTTAAGTAATTTTCTTTTACTTTTTACAACAGTAGAATAAGAATTTGAATTTGATAAAACTGCTATTAAATTTACAGTATCAACTGATGAATTGCCAATTTGGCGAATAAAACTATTTTGAAAATGTTCTTTAAACTTATCGATGTCAACATATTTGTCTGTTACAGTCAAACAATTTGAATCTGTCACCCTTTTTTTGATTTTACATGAAATTATGTTATGGTCAGATAAATTATTTTGTATAGAATCTATATAAAGTGAAACGGAAGGATTAGTGAATATATTATCGATTGATGACCCAGACAAGGGACGAGTTACTAGCTTGTGGCAATTTTTAAAGTTATAGCTTTCGAGTAAATTTAGCAACCATATAGACATATTATTTGAGAAATCAACATTCGAGTCACCAACCATCACACAAGAATCTCTACCATAACTTTCCACTAAATTTTCCATTATATCAGGAAACTCATTGATTAGACATTTTTGTGACCCATAAAAAGATATAATTTTGAATGGTTTACCATTAAATTTTAAGTTTTCTAGTGACAAAATAATTCTTTTAACAAAAACGATCGCTACAACACATTTCACATTTCATTGAATTGAATATTTTCTCGCACGTATAGTGACGTACCACACCGCAGCCGTCTGATCTGCAACTATGGACACATCTGTAACCTGGAATGTTGTATAACTGCATTAGTTTTTTGTCAAACCACGTTTCATGAATAGCTATTATATTTGGTAGTTTAGGGAATTTAGATATTAAAATTCTGAAATGATTAAATGTATTTCTTGATGATATACTTCTAACGTTAAAAGATGTTTAAAAATGAAAAATTTCTAGATCTAGTATAATCAACATAATCCTAGAAACATTGAAAATACTTATTATAATTGTGGGTTTCCATGAGGGAATTAAAAAGAAAAAAAAATAAAAAAAAGGTTTTGTATATAAATATGATAAAAAAAATTTATCTAGTTTGGAGACTAAAAAGCAGATCCGTCATCACCATCAGCTTCACCGTCATCAAAACCAATACCAGGTCCCATTTTAAAAGCTCTCCTATTTGATCCTGATGTCTTCATTTTGGGAATTGTGGGATTTCCTTAACCTTAATGCTGTAGATTTTTTTATTTCGTTTTGGTCTACTTATTAGATATCCACATATAAAGCATAATTTTGGAGGTATTAAAGCTGACAGAGACGAACGGATGTACCCTAGTATAAATTTTGACATATGGCATATCTAAAAACTTTGTTTTAGCTTGCTAAAATTGTTATAATCTTGATTTTACAAAACCAAATTTGATCTGAAGTTTTATAGTGGATTAAGAAATATAATTTTTTCCAAATTCCCTGTAATTAATTAAAGAGTTTAAAAAGCGTTTTTATAAGAGTTCTTTTATATTTTTGTCTAGATATACTTGGGTATTCGAAAGTGAGTGAAGATAACTATGTCGAGCTAAATATGTTTCGACGTAACGACTTACGTAATTACGTATTTATAAATACGTTTTTAGTATTTGTGACATATTTGCAAATATGTTTTCGTATTTGGGACATAATTGTAAATATCTTTTCATATTTGTGACATATTTGTAAATTTTAAATATCTTTGAAATATTCTCACATATCAGTGGTGTTCCTCTGGTGGATTTTTGGAAATTGTGGACAAACCAAGATAGATTACGGAATGGGACATACCTCATTTTAAAGCTAATGAATCACAGATTTGTAATCCATTTAGACATTTTATGGAAAATGTTTTGGATATCCAAAAAATTACTTAAAAAATATCCAAAAAATTCCAAAACATTTTCCTTAAAATGTCTAAATGGATTACAAATCTGTGATTCAATAGCTTTAAAATGAGGTATGTCCCATCCCGTAATATATCTTAGTGTGTCCACAATTTCCAAAAATCCCTCAGAGGAACACCACTGATATGTGAGAATATTTCAAAGATATTTAAAATTTACAAATATGTCACAAATATGAAAAGATATTTACAAATATGTCCCAAATACGAAAACATATTTGCAAATATGTCACAAATACTAAAAACGTATTTATAAATACGTAATTACGTAAGTCGTTACGTCGAAACATATTTAGCTCGACATATTTATCTTCGGTATTCGGTATTGGTATTCGAAAGCTTCAAAAGTTTAAAAAGACTTAAAGGCTTAAATTTTGTTGTAAGACCATCGAATATCCCACTAGACATTCCGACCCGGAACTTCGAGGCCTTCTGATTTCTTAATTCTTATAACAACCATAACAACCTGATGAAGCCGCATGTTCGCTGCTTCGCAATAATTATTAGGACTTATTTGCCTGCAGGGGTTATCTACAAAACACAAAGAGGAAAGGAGAAAAAACGGAGTCTTACGAATTCTCGTAAACATGTTTGATAAAATTCCATCTGAAAGATCTCGTAAACTGCGATCAATTAAAAAGCTCCATAAAAGCAATTAGTTTTAACATGTATGAAATGCCATACATTTTTGAAACACCTTTTAAATAATTAGGAACACAAAGCTGCTGGAATATCAGCTATATTTTGTCACAAAGCTGCTGGAATATCAATAATAGTCAGAAGTATATATTGTGCCTAAAGACAGAAGAACATTCTTGTTGTTAAAAACATAAGGGTTACAATTTCGCCGCATATAAATTCGCGGATCTTTGCGGAATGTTCGGGAATAGCTCGGATCATTCGGAAACATCCTTAAACACTCTATGAAATTGTAAACATTGAAAGACTTATATAGATCCACTTCGTTGTGAAAACGCGAACCAAGAGAGCAGGGCAAAAGGAATATTTTTATAAAACTATTTTATTGTAGTTTAAAAGGGCCTTATCCATACACAGAGAGAAAACACTGTTGTGTTAAAGTCATAGGAACTATTTTAAGTTTTCTGTAACAATATATAGTTGCGATGAGCAATGTAAAGTCTTAAACATTACTATGGCCACGATAAATACGTTGTCGTGAATAAAAAACTTCAAACCTTAAAGTTGTATTAGTAAGTATAGGGGATTCACAAGGTGTCATAAATTCATATTTTTTCAAATAATAAAAAATATGACTGTTTTAGGCAACCCCACATATTTGATTGTACTATTTCAAAATTTAAGTCAGCTGATAAAAAAAAGACAGTTGATTATAAAAATAAATACTTTTTTGTTATCAGAATTCCAAAAATAAGTGAAAAAACGAATATAATAGGCATTTTGTGAGAAAAGTACATTTTGGACGTAGTAGTGGCTGATTCAAGTAAATATACAAACAATTTTGTATCAGTTTAGATTTATATGGCGAGGAAGACGACGAACAACCATGTCATGAAATTTTCTTAACGAACATTGCTTTTTTAGTAACCAACCGCAAAGGTACCAATTTTGGAGTCCCCAAATCTGGCGAGTGCCAGCAAAACGTGCTAAGAAAATTTAACGACAATCTCTTTAATCAAATGGTTGCATGAGATCATTTTATGGTGTAAATTAGCTATAGTTTTTTTTTTTCAATTTTAAGACTCTTCTGAAAGATATAAATTGCAATGTGTTGCAAACATTACAGGCGGCTCAAATAAGGCGGCTTAGCCATGCTACTCAAGTTTCTACTGATTTATATGACAAAATAGTAAATATACAACAACACAAGGCGAATTCATTTTACTGGGTGGCAGCACGGCAAAGCTAATTATTTGTTGCAAGGCACATTAATCAGGTAGCCTCACTACTGAGGGGAAATATTAAGGCGAAAATAATAAATTTTTTTATATAGATTTTGACAATTAAACTTACAATTTTCCCCTTAAATGGAAGTTGAACTATCAAACTACATATAGAAGAAAAAATTTAAATTTTCGACTTAATATTTCCCCTTCGTAATGAGGTTACCTGATGACTGTGCCTTGATTTGTTGCTTTACTTTTTTATGTGCAAAGCAGCTGTCAAAAATTCGTTATTTTTTTTTCAAATTCGAAAAAAAAGAAATAAAATTTAAATTTTTTCAAAACATAATTCAAAATTAAAAAAATTACAAAATACTACCACGAAAGGTAAGGAAGAAGTGTTTTTAGTTGTTGGATGGGATATTTTTATTAGTGTTTTTGTCGTCTATCGTACATTTAAACAACAACCAAATGCATGTGAGTGTTTATTGCTGTTGCATTTGTTGTCTCGGCGATGCCACCTTATATACTTATATACATATGTAGATTCGCCTTGGAACAAAAAATATTATTATCTTACGACTTTTTTTGTATGAAATATCATAATTTTTAAACTATTGTAAAAGATTAAAACTTTATGACAATATGACATGTTAGCACACCTTGTGAATCTCCCAATAGTATTTATGTATAAGCAAAATACATATGTATATTATTAACAAAGCAAACAAACACTATTTGGCAAAACAAAAATATTGTTAAAGTTTTGAGTTGCGCGGTATCCACTTCAGGAGGTCTTCGCCTACTTGACGAATTAAACTTAAAAATTTATTACAAAATTTCGAAACCAACACGCTGCGCTTGAATTTGTTCACTATGTTTTGCACTATTTTTTATTATTTTTATAATATTTCATAACTGTAATTCTTTTCAATTCCACTTACGACGCGACAAATGAAACTGACTATTTAAAATTTATTAAATTTTGTCGTTTTTAAACTGATTAAAAAAACAACAACGAAAAATACGACAAAAAAAAAACTCTGAAAACACGCGTGCTGAATTGTCTAATCACAACTGTTTTTTTTAATTTCAAAGCTAAATTCAAAACCAACTGACACTGTTATAAAATGCAAGCTGGGCTTCGATCCAAAACAATAGTAATTGGCTCTCATTTCTAAAAAAAAAAAAAAACACAAATACACTCATAGCACAGATAAAGCTCACAGTCAATTATATTTATTAAAACCCTCTGTTTGAAACATGAGTTTTTTTTCGCTTTTGCTGTATTTTTATTTGAATTTGTTGTTGTGTTATTGACACATACAACAGATACTCTGAGTAAGCGTTTTCAATAATTAAACAAAAATATAAAATTAATATACAGGGCAAGTCGATTTACGGCCAGGGTATGACAATATGTCATACTCGGGTAACTTGTGACAAATTGAAGTTTAGGAAGTAAATTGTCTTAAAAACAAACCTTTTCGTAAAATTTAGTTTTATTGATACCAGTGTGAAGTAGAAATATGTCAACGTCTAGCACTATGCCAGAGTTGATTTTTTGCTTCAAGCCCCGTCTACATTAGTGCTAAACCTAAACAAGGGCGTGAGGCGTAAAATAACTGTCAAAAATTCGCATGTACTTATGAAAACCTAAATTGCGGCGTCAACGCAATTGGCAATTGGAAAATCTACTTTTGAAAGAGCGTTAGGTAGTGAAGTTGGGTGCAAACAAAATGTTATTGTATTTTTGTGTAAGAGTAGTGCCATTTTAGCTATTTTGTGCTTTATCTAAATATTTTATCTCTATTTGGCTCCTTAATTTATTAGATTTTACTAAACAAAATATGTTAACTCGTCGTTACGCCTTACGCCCTTATTTAGGTTAGCCAGTTAGTCTCAAGGCGAATTCATACCAGGTGTAAGCAGTAGAGCAACAACTACAACAAAACAACAATTTTGACATTAGATTAGCAGATATGAAACAATGTATTTTTGACAAGACAGTAGCAAAAAAACGAGAGAAAAAAACAATCAGCTGGGCTATCAACTCCACCTGATATGAATTCGCCTTGGTTACTCGTTACCATGTCTTAACAAAAGTCAAACTTCATATAAAAAAAACATTATTTTTAATACTTATTTTTAAAAATGACGGGGGTCACGTATCTGTCAAATGTGGCCCAGAATTTAATGTTTGCCTTGGTTTATGCCGTAAACTAAGACAACGGCATCAAATCCTATGAACGAGACAGTTTAATGACATCGCTGAATCGGGAAATTACGAGACCGAAAAAATTTCTTATGACACTACTGAATTTTTGTCCTCCTCGGGGACACTAATTGCCATTGTCTATACATTCTCAGGTGTTGACGCAATGCTGCCGGGGTGTATGGCGGCACCAAACGCCGTGGTTCCTGGAACCTGAATCTGAAAGAACAGGTCTGTCTATATAGGTCTTTCGAGGTCCGACCGGTATCCAAACGGGAGCCAGTAGTGCTATAGAAAACCGCTAATTTCTGTGACCGGTTATTGGTAAGGTACCTACGGGTTAGACGTGGTGGCTGTAATTATAATCAGCATTGTGTGGTAATGCAATGCTAATCCATGTGCTGTTGCATACTCAATTAGAGTCAGGAGTTGGAAGATTTCCGAACCCCTAAAATTGGTACTTCAGTGCTACGCCAATTGAGGGCGCTAGTCGACGCATTGTATTTTACTCAGTGGAAAGAGGACCGTCTGCTAGGTCCCAATGTTAAATCTTGACCACATTTGCATTTTAAACTTGCTTCGTGGAGGCGCTACTAACTAAGTCCAAAAACAAAAATGAACAAAGTCCGCAAATTTTTATATTGAGGTTCAATATGAACTTTTAAATAAATATTTAGATCAACGACAGCCAAAACTCTAAATCACTTCTTGTGATCTGTCTACAATATTGATATAAAATCAACTTGCTTCTTATTGTTTTTGTTTTTATGATAAATAGTCTATAAAATGGATTTCTTAGAAATGTTCAGCTTCAGCCGACTTGAGGACGCCGCCGTCATATTTTTTCCCAGCCGATTCACTTATGTTCTATACCTAAAATAATGGCAAATTTAAAGCTTTCTTATTGATATTTACTGGAACTAAAAAATGGATAACCCTATATTTACCATTGTATTAAATATTATTGTGCTGTTTGTTTGTTTTTTTTTTTTTTTCAAGTACAATATAGACATTGAGCCGAACCACAACAACAGCAGATTAAAAAATTATAAAAAAATAAGCATAAACAATTAAATAATAAATATTATTTCCATTTGTATTTGTAGAAATATACAAAAAAAAAAAAAAACGACAAAAGGGTCAAAAACCAACCAAGCCGATCAGAGAAGATACTGACTCAGCAGAGGTTTCAATGCAACGGACTTTATTTAGCGGCTTAAGTAAATGTTTTATTAAATGTTCAAAGCTTAAGGCCAGGCAACGCAAATGTTTTCCAAAACATTTGTAAAACATGTAGTGCTGGTAACTTCTACTACTTTCCATTACTCAATACAACTCAATACTTTTCAATTGGGTACTCAATAGTACTCAATACTTCTGTTTACATACTAGCAGAGGAAATTTATCGTCGTAGTTTCCAAATATTTTTATAAATTTATTTCTAAAAATACTACCGTAAAAGTATTGATTAACTACTTTTGTGTATTGAGTACCCAAAAAAATGATCGAGTATCGAGTACTCGGTACCCACTACTCAATACTTTGCCAGCACTACACGATAATCATTTTTGACTTTATGTGGTAGGTAAAAGTCTGCCTGTTCAATGACGTCATTACATTATTTTCTCTGGGGATATAAAGTGCCCCATATCTATGCAGATACACCAGAAACGATCGAGCACTTGGCAGCAAATATTCAACGCGTTATTGCTGAAATGTAGCCTACGAAGGATATATGAAATTTAGACCTAAAGGTTACGGCAAGTGCTATCTGCGGCGAACACTTGCCCAACGTTATATTAAAACATTAATGCCATAAAATTATCAAATTAATAGAGCCAATTGGATGGATATTAAACAAGTTTTTTTTTCGGGTTTATCTTAATTTAAAGTTCTTCGCCTTTATAAAAAACACCCTTTACTTGGTTACCTTATGTCAGAAAGTTAAATAATTTAAAATTTATTTTTAGTTTTATAAAGCTCTATAATACCATTTAATTACTCTCTACAACCTCTAGCATAGAAATTTAAAATGATAATATAAGACAAAAATATTATTGGAATATTTTCTTAATCTGGTAGATAATTTCATGGCATTTATTTTTAATATATGATTTCCAGCATATGCCCGCAACGGCTACGATCCTTTTGATCAGTCCAATTTTTGACTACTTTTTCCAATAAATCTGGCTTGAATATTCGTTTCCAATTCTTCAAAACTTTCTGGTTTGTCGGCATATACCAATGACTTAAGATCGCCCCATAAAAAGTAATCCAGAGGCGCTAAGTCACACTATCGAGGATGCCAGTGAACAGGATCACTTCTCGAAATAATGTTGTCACCAACATGATTTTGCAATAAATCGATTGTTAAGCGCTCTGTATTGCAAGTTGCGCCGTCTTGTTAGAAGCAAATGTCGTTAATTAATTAATTTTTGAATAATTTTTGAGAACAACAATTCAGTCAGCATTGCTTGATAGCGCACCGTAACGGCAGCGCCTTGCTGATTTCGAAAAAAAATGGTGCTTATAACTGCACCAAACAGTCAATTTTAATAGATGTAATGGTGATGTGTTTATAACTTGCCTACGCTCCAAACACGACAATTATGCTTATTGACGTAAGCATTTAACCAGAAATAAGCTTTACCACTAAACACAATTCTTTGAAAAAAAATCCTCATCTTCGGCCAGTTTCAATCAGCAAAACTACTGCGCAAGCTATGGTCGTTTGGCTTCAATTAAGAAAAAAACTTTTCTTAAAATTGTCCAAGTAGTCGAAAGGCAAGGACCAACAAGTTAAAAACAACGACGAATCGACATTTCGGCGTCTTTTTCAATACTTCACACTACAAGCAGCAATATTCTCTTCAGTACACACATTTCTTTGTCTTGTTGATAATTTGGAAATGAGAAGGGTAAAATTAGTGCTTACTCACTAACTGACTAACCTAAACAAGGGCGTAAGGCGTAACGGCGTCTAGCGCCTAGCTTTGAACAAACCTAAATAAGAGCGCAACGTTTTGTAATAAACAGTAATGTTAAAATATTTTCTGTAGTAAAATCTAATCAAAATAGAGATAAAAACGCTAGATAGTGCAGAAAATAGCTAAAATGGCACTACTAAAAAAACAATAACATTTTGTTTGCACCCAACTTCACTATCTAAGGCTCTGTCAAAATTGGATTTTCCAGTTGCCAATTGCGTTGACGCCGCTATTTAGGTTTGCTTCATACATTTTGTATGTACATGAGAATTTTTGACAGTTATTTTGCGCCTTACGCTTTTGCTTAGATTTATCAGTAATGTGTATGAAGATAAATTTAGAAATTTAAATTTCAGACACAAACTAATAACGTTATCAGAGGTCGGTTAACATGCTAACATAGCGCTGTTAAGCATATAAATCCTGGAAGATTATCTCCCAAATGGAATTTTGACCACATTTTTGTACGAAATAGAACAGATGTAGCGGACGGATTGTTTTATTGATTTTTTTTTTATAAAAATTGTAAAATATTGGATATGTCCCGAAATTTTAACGTTTTTTTTTTACATTTTAAGATTTTTTAAGGATAAATCTGAATTCCAGGAGCCCTGTAGAAGATGGGCAGCTACAAGTTGTTGAATTTTAAGGGAATTGTATCCTTATGATTCCTAGTACTTAAATTCATTGAGAAATAGAGTTCTGATATAAATTGTTTTTTTCGATATCCATAGTTTTCATGCAGCTAAAAAAAAAAACACCCGATACATACTTAAGCTGAAGGACACTGTTCCTATTGCTGTTCAATAAAAAGTTAGCTTATAATTTAAATTACGTATAATTTATTTAAAAGCTAATTTCTTATAAATAAATAAAATAAATAATTGTATGTGAAATAATTATTATTTTCTGACTCTACGAAAATGTAAAATACTTAGTTCAATGGAAATTTGTTTCATAAACCTTTTATGAATCAAAAAAAGTGTCCATGTACTTATAGCCTTCAGATGTGATCAAGATTAACGTCGGCATCTAGCCGTGATGGCTCTTTTCCGACGGTGGTCTTACCCCTGAGTGAAATAAAAGCGTAGACTAGCGCCTCCATTGTCTAGTACAGCACACTTTACGACAACATACCATGTGTAATGGCACCCATGTGGCACTAGACATACTGCACAGTCACATAGAACAGCAATTTATAGAACATGGCAAACCATGGACCCATGTCCTAACCTCTTGCTTAGGGGTTGCTAATCATCCAACTCCTTCCGGTACCCCCCCATTTCCCTAAGAGCACTTTGTTACAGCTTTTGCAAGTCCTGCAGTGACAATAAAATCTTCAATTATAAGGAATTGATCTCCCTAATTATTATAATAAATTTTTATAAATATTTAAATTATATTGATATTTTTTTAAGTTTTCTTTTTGTGCAAAATTAGGTCACATCAGTTTATCTATAACAAAAAAAAAAAAATAAAATAATTAAATGTGTTGTAAACACTGAAAACAAATTAAGTCAAGGTCTTTTGAATTTTGCTACAAACATTAAAATACAAGACTAATCACTACAAGACTCTATTAACAAGTAATCAAACAAATATGTTTATAAAAATATGTAGAGAAAAACTATAAAATACATTGCCTATAATCAACTATAGGCCATCAACTATAGTTTATTTGGGCATGGGCAGCTTATTTAGTGAATACTTCAACTGCTGCTGTACGGCAAGCGGCAATGATGTTTATTTATTTGTTTATTAAAAAAAAAAAGTAAAAAGTTAAGGTACGTACTAGTGTTATAAACATCGATTAAATGCCAAAACTAAATCAGAGCGTCAAGCGTAGTGGTGTCTAGCGCCTAGCATTAAAGCTGCAATGTTAACTCATGTTACTTTATAACACCCAATAAAAAGAGAAACAAATAAATTAGTCAAGTGCGAGTTAGACTCACACACTTAGGGTTCCGTACTATGTTTATTACAATTTTAAAAATTCAAGTTGTTCATTTTTTCATGTCGTATGAGTCACCCTTTAATTTTAAAATTAAAGTTATAATTGCATCACTGTTGGAACACCCTTTAAATTTTAGTAATTTTTGTTATAGCGGCCATGGTAATACACTATAGAAATATACATGAATCTACCTATTGCGGTTGTCACCCTTTAGATATTAGTAATTGTTACACCAGCCGAAGTACAACATCTACTGTAAACATTTAAACTTTTAAACATTTAAACCTATTAAGGTTCAAAAAATAAGGCTATTTACGTACAAATCATGAGTCTGCCGGAACACCCTTTAATTTTGTTATTTGTTATAGCGGCCATGGAAATTCTCTTTCTATGAATATATCAAGAGTCGACCTATTACTATTAAAAAAATAAGTTACTATACGTGAAAAAGATGTCACTGTTAGAATACCCTTTAATTTTTAGTAATTGTCATAACGGCCATGTCATCACTTCTTCTATACAAACTGGAAGAGTCTACTTATTACGGTTAAAAAAATATATCGTTATACATGCAAAACACGTCAGTGTCGACAAAACCCTATAAATTTTTATTGTTTTTATAGGGGTCATTAATACACCATTTGTGAAAATTTCAAGAGTCTATCCATTATGGTTAAAAAATTAGTCAATGTTAATGTAAAATACGTCACTGTCGGCACACCATTTAATTTTTAGTATTTGTTATAGTGGCCATAGTAATCCTCATCCTGTAAAAACCTCAATAGTCTTCCTATTATCGTTCAAAACCTATGCCAAATACACATACAAATCATGTCACTAACGGAACACCCGTTAATTTTTAGGTTTAATATTGTATACTTGCTTATAACGCGAACATAGTTTAAATCACTGCAAATTTTAAGTGGTTGCTTCCTGTAGCTCAAGAAATAAAGATATATAGGTAAATAACACGTCACTTTCGCAACACCCTATAAGTTTTGGTATTTCTTGCTATAGTTATATGCCTTTTGTGAAAATTGCAAGAGTCTACCTATTATGGTTCAAAACTTAGGCCTTATACATGCAAATCACACCACTATCGGAACACTCTTTAATTTTTAGTTTTATTTTTTCAGACTTGTTTATAAAGCGAACTAAGTTTTAATTACTGTTTGTAAATTTTTAGTGTATGCCTCCTACAGTTCAAGATATAAATACATATTCGTGAATAACACCTCTATATCGGAACACCCTATAAGTCTTAATTTTTGTTGCTATAGCTACAGCTATACACCTTCTGTGAAAATTTCAAGAGTTTACCTATTATGGATCAAAACTTAGGCCTTATACAGGCAAATCACACCACTATCGGAACACCCTTTAATTTTTAGTTTTATTTTTTTATAGTTGTTTATATAGTGAACTAAGTTTTAAATACTGTTTGTAAATTTCAAGTGTATCCCACCTACAGTTCAGGAAATATGCACATATTCGTGAATAACACCTCTCTATTGGAACACCCTATAAGTTTTAGTATTTGTTGCTATAGCGGCAATAGCTATACATCATCTGTGAAAATTTCAAGAGTCTACCTATTACGGTTCCAGAGATAAAAGGCGCTGACAGACGGACAGACATTGTAGCGAAAACAATAGGGTTACGTTTTTACACTTTGTGTACGGAACCCTAAAAAGAGATAAAATCGTTCAGGTCAGGAGGAGGCTGTGCAGGTGATTGCATCACATGAGGTCAATTCCATATAAGCC
The DNA here is from genome assembly GCA_949628195.1 of Phasia obesa. Classification (NCBI taxonomy): domain Eukaryota; kingdom Metazoa; phylum Arthropoda; class Insecta; order Diptera; family Tachinidae; genus Phasia; species Phasia obesa. The sequence goes on along the minus strand of OX451217.1, from coordinate 70,649,196 downwards.
AGGTTTGAACAGCATTGGATTTATGCTTTGCGTCGTTATCTTGGTAAAAACGGAAGTTGCTTCTCAGACCCAATTTTTCAAAACTATGAATTAAGTTTTCTTTGATAATATTCAAATACATGGTTTACATCCATATTTCCTTTAATAAAAACTAAATTTCCAACACAACGAGTTACCGAAACCAAAATTTTTTGAAAAAATTTCAAAAACTAACGTTTTTCAGAAATTTTACATACACACCCACCCATCCAAAGATATCATCGTAAAAATAGCAAAAATTGATTCAGGAGACTTCAAAACGTAAAGATCCGTTGAAATCCTGACATCGATTTTTTTCTTTAGACTTCGTATGGTAAAGTAAAATATTAAAATATTTTTTACAAACAATTTTAAACTAATCGAAAGATCAGCAAATTAAAAAAAAATTACCAAAATATAAATTTTATAAAAAAAATTCAAGTTCTCTAAAATCCAAAATCCATAAAAAACAAAGAAATTAAAACTTGAACAAAAAATCATGAATAAACTAAAATATCAAAATTTCAAAACAAATTTATCTCCCAATTGAAACAGAAATTAAATAGTGATTTACCGAGAATTTATGGTCATTTAACTGACCACAAATGTCTTAAAAAGAACAAAAAGAAAACAAAATTCTCAAGCAATTTTCAAACTAATAAAATTTACCATTAACGTCATTTTTATTAAAGATCAAGGAAATAAAAATAAATTTAAAAACAGAATAATAAAAAAAAAACACATAAAAACTATCAAATAAATAATCATCGACATTTTTCGAATGAAATTTGCTTTTAGTGACTTAATTTCCTTTAAAATAATTTTATTTTTGCTTTAATTTAATTTTTAGGGAAGCTAATTCTGTAAACAATAAATTTTTACAATTCTGAGAAATACAAATAAAAAATTGTAGCATTTCTTTTATATTTTTGTATTTGTTAGCATTTAAAGGAAAATTATTGGAAATAAAAAATTAACTTCAGAAAATTAATAATAAAGATTTTACAACTTAAGCTACGACAGGTCAAAAATAAAAAAAAATTTAAATTTAAAAAAATTTTTCATTACTTTTTCGTACAAAATTTAAGCGTTTCTAAACGTTAGGATTTTTAATTTCAGTCCCTAAAGCTTAAAAAGATAATAGTTTAAAATGTTCCCTATTTCCTATGTTTAGTCTGCCATGTTTAGTCTGTTTGAGATTTCACCAAATTTTATTCAAACTTTTTTCTTTATTTATTTATTTTGTCTTTGATTATTTTTTAAAATCAAGGCCGCAGCGACCTCGGCGGCACACCTCCATCAGAAGCTCCAAAATTTTCAATGACGCTGAGGCATAATTGAGGTTCTATACCTTTAATGTGCCGAATTATCTCATCCCTTAGCTCTTGAATTGTTGCTGGCTTATCGACGTACACCTTTTCTTTCAAATAACCCCCAAAAAAGAAGTCCAACGGTGTTAAATCACATGATCTTGGTGGCAAACTGACATCGCCACCACGTGAGATAACACGGCCATTGAATTTGTCGCGCATAAGAGCCATTGTTTCGTTAGCTGTGTGGCAAGTAGCACCGTCCTGTTGAAACCACATATCGTCCACATCTTCTAATTCGGGCCATAAAAAGTTCGTTATTATCTCACGATAGCGAACACCATTCACAGTAGCTGCCTGACCGACTTCATTTTGTAAAAAATACGGCCCGATGATGCCGCCAGCCCATAAACCGCACCAAACAGTCACTCATTGTGTGTGCATTGGTTTTTCGACAATCACTCTTGGATTATCAATTGCCCAAATGTGGCAATTCTACTTATTGACGAATCCACTGAGGTGAAAATGCGGCTCATTACTGAAGATGATTTTCTTCGAAAATCGATCATCCAAAATTGCCATTTCTTGCCGTCATTCTGATTTCAGCCACACTAACGCGAACAGCAGCAATATTTTCTGCAGTACGAGCTGTACAGACCCGGTTTGCTTGAAATTTTTGCATGATTTTAACGATTGTACGCACATTTGGACGATTAAATTGACCGAAAAAATCACGAAGTAGACGATATGTATTTTGATGTGAACGCCCATTTTCATAATAAGCCTGAATAAATTTAACGCGTTGCTCGATTGTGTATCTTTTCAAGGTTCAAATTGAATTAGTCTGAAATTGAGAAATGTCAAATTAAATGCAGAAAAAATCTTGACGTTAAGGTGTGGTTCACATTCAACATCGGCCCTTAAAATTTAACCACCCCATATTTAAGAATAAATGTGTGACATATCTATACATGTAATAAAGTAGTAACTCATTTCCGTCTGTCTGTCTTTCTGCCTGTCGGCTTTTCATTTACGTTCGCATCACGTAAAAAGTTCTGGATGGATTTTAACAAAATTTTGTGAGGAGGTACCTAAGTATCCTGGTCCCAATATAGGATACTGTTTTTCCTCAAAAATATCTTATTTCCAAGAGAAAGCGGATAAAAAGCAATGGAAGTACGCAGTTGAAAGTAAAAAAAAAACATAAACTGATTTGTAGCATATCTTAAGGAGGAACTGAGTAATGCTGAGTACAGCACGGCACTTTTAATTTTTGAAAGTTGTGTATTTTAAAACACAGATTATTTTAACTACTTAGTACGCCATGGCACCTTTAATTTTGATATTTAAATACAGATGGCGCCAAATAGCCAATTGAATAAAATTTGTATTTGTTTTAAGTCCAGTACGTGTTGCACATTTCGGTTATGTTGTGAAATACATACTTAGGTAATTATGTAATTACATTAGTTTTGTTATTTAGCGTTAGTTTTAAAAATTTGGTAAAAATACTTGAGTGTAGCTATAAAATTCGGTTATTGTTAGTTTCTTCTTAGTTTAGTTGCATTTTTCTCTTATAGCTTTTTTTTAGTTTTTCACTTTTGCGGCTACCTAAGCGCTACCTAAACGGTGTTAAGAATCATTCCTAGGAAGTTCATATGTTCTAGAAAGTTGTTTATTGAGATCTTAGGTTCATTTCTGTAGTTGATTGTTTCCTTGAATTTTGAACGGTTTGCTACCTATGGACCTGAACAAGGGAAAAAAGGTAAAATAAAATTAATTTTTTAAAGTTTTTTGCGATTTTGACCTTGAAGATGAAGTTTTTTATGATTTTATATGTTAACAATTTTTGCTCTTATGACAAGAGCTACAACTTTGCCTCAGAGAGTATATCAAAATTTCAAACGGTTTGCAAAATATGAGCTTGAGGAAATGATAATTTTTTTACAAAAATGACATCGAAGCCCCATATCTTTGAGGTCCCATAAAAAAAACCTGGAAGACTTTGGGCAAAACTGGGAGACAGGGGTCTTTTTTTTTTGCTCTTTTATGACGTAGTGGTGTCCGTATATGGTTATTTTGCCATGACTTAAAAAATTACACAATGTGTAGGTATATAAGTAAGTCTTCTCTATATAAGTAAGTCTTACAATAGGTGTGGAATACTTTCAAAGCAAAATCGAGCAAAATATGATCAGGACGCCCACAACGCGGCGGGCACAGCTAGTTGAATATAAATATAAATAAAATTAGGTGTAACCGAATGCATAAATATTTAACGACTAAATGGAAATTAATGCGTTAAGAAGAGCATGAATAAATGTTTAAAATAATGTTTTTTTTTTTTATAAATTATTTTTTAATCTAATTTACAAAAAAAAATAGTTTAAATTATAAACGTTGGGATAAAAAGAAACAAAATTACTTGCCGATATAAACTTCTTAATTTGTTGCTAAATATTTGGAGGGTACCATTTTCATAAAACCTGTGACATAAACCTACTTTCTGCTACTGATTGAAAATTATTATCTGTTTTGTTCTTTTCGTGAAAGTCTTGTTGAGACTGTGTGTGCGTGTTCACAGACACTCAGGGGTTTCCATGGGCGCCTTTAGTTATGTGACACAAGTTGATGCCATGATGGAAATTCTTAGCATCTAGTTTTCGCTAACGAAAACCCCTTTTTAAAGTATTGAAGAAAACTTCAAAGAAACTTATTTGAATGCTTTAGTTTTTTTTTTCATTTTATTTGTGCAACAAAATAATTATTTTTTACTTAAAAAAATTAATTTCACAAAGTTCTATATTTTTTTGATGTGTTTATTAAAAAAAAAAAGTAAAAAGATGTATAAATAAGTATACAAGATTGCTCGAAATGTATTATGATTATATAAAAAAAACTACCTGTGCCCGCCACTTCGTGGGCGTCCTTGCAATATTTTGTTCGAATTTACTTTGAAAGCAATCCACACTGAATACCCTTACTTTTTTAGTGCCGCCTTAAACTATGCTGCATATCAGTTTATGTATTTATTTTACAAAAAAAAGTATGCTTATCCATGCATAGTTTTTAAGTGATGCGAACAGACAGACAAACAGACATGCAGAAATGATAAAAAATAAACTTTGTATATATTCGGTTCCACATTGCCACCCCTTGATATCTACATTCGCCTTGGCAGCAGCCGAACTTGTATCTTTCCCCAGTAGGAACAAGTTCTTAGCTTCAATTAAGGTTTACCTATAGATAAAACATTTTCGGTCAACCACAGATCCTGGGGAAATTGTTGATTTATTAACTTTATTATTATTTTTATTTAACATAATCTCTGTGTTGCTGTGATAAATTTCTTAAATCGCTTCTAAATGATTACAAAAGCAGCGCGCTTTATTTGTTTAAATTAATTAAAATGTATTTATGTGTATAACGTTGTCTACGTAATTTTTTCAGATTTAAATTTTTAATTTCCCAACCAAATGAACGTCCGTAAATAAATAAATAAATCCATATTTGAAATAAGATTGTAAACAATTCAAATGTTTCGTTTTACTCACATTGATTATTGTCTTAATTGAATTTTTAAAATACCACATTTACAATAAACATTTTAATTTAATTTTTGCTTAAAATCTGTCTGATCTGTTTAATTTTTGGTTTGCAAATTCTAATAACAGTGGGAGAATTTGCTTAAATAAATAAAAAAAAAACATTTATTTATTTTTTTCATCTTCATTTTAATTTAATTTAATTTCATTTTTATTTTCTTTTTTTGGGTTAGACAATTTATTATACTAAAATCCTCCTAAACCTACCCGAAATAGTAGAATTAAATAGCAAGAACAAAATACGATAAATATTACCGGGAAAATCCAGGTTTTTTATTTATATCAGCGCTCAGATGATGACACCTGGTCATTAAATGCAATGAGAGTAGTGTTGGGGACATATGATTTAAATTTCTTGACAAGAAAAAAAAAATAATAGAAAGAACTCTGCAGGAGTGTCACGAACTATTGTCCGTGACACGGACAATAGTTCGCATAAAGAAAACAAGCTCATTGTTTGTGTTTTTTTGACAAACCTGTGCATAGAAAAAACATAGATATGGTATGGTCACAAGAACCATTTTATGTTCTTTCTAACAATGTGACTGCGATGAACAACTTATTACTACAACTTATTACATATATATATATATATAGTAATTTTTTTAATTTTTAAATTAATATTTTTAAAACTTAGTCTATTTACAAATGTTTATTATTAACAAAATGCTTCCAGGATTCTCTATTTCTTGCTATTGCTCTCAGCTCGGTAAACGATTTGGTCGATTCATTCAGTACGGTCCTTCTCCAGCTAGTCTTGGATCGGCCACGCTTTCTAGTCCCCTGGGGTTTCCTTTATAATACGGCATGAGGTAGTTCATCAGTTGGTTTCCTTAATTTATGCCCAATCCAACCATACTTGCGTCTCAGTATATCTATATCAGCAGTACTTTGATTAGAGGGTGAAGAAAATCGCAGAATACGAAGCGACACAAATAGACCACATATGTATATCACGCAAGTGGTTTTACATAGTCCATGACGTGCGTAACAAGCGGAATGCTGACATAGGCTGTGATCACTATCTAGTGATTGCGGAGCTCTTCTTGAAGCTGCACCCTAAGAAGCCAATGAATACTTCTCGTAAACCATACGATACTGAAAAACTGAAATCCCAAGATGTGTTAGTGAATTTTCGGAGAAAAATTAACGATATAGATAATGGAAGAGCATTCTGATAACCGTGATATCGATAATGTTTGGTCCAACTTGAGAACAAAACAACAATCAATCTGTCGCGAAACCTTAGCATACAAAAATAACCAGCAAAAGGAGTGGATATTAAATGAAAGCTGGAGGCTAATAGAAGAAAAACGATCAGTGAAAGTAATGTATCTTGCAGAGAAAGAAATTTGTAGAAAATAGATATATGATCTACGATATGTGGAGCTGTCTAAGTGCAGAAAGAAATCTATTAAACAAGACAAGTTCAACTACTTCGACGAAATGAGTAAATCGGCGCAAAAAAATCTAACCCTGTAGAGGACGATGACGGGGTCCTAGTCACGGACAAAAAACAACAACTGGATGTATGGAGAAAACATTTTGAAAAAACTCTCAACATAACTCATAACCAACACGATGATCTTATTATAAATGCAAGAAATAACTATCACAATGACATTTGCAGAGATCCCCCAAGTTCGCTTGAGATAGAGAATGCTAAAAAAACAATAAAAGTGGGTAAGGCTACGGGATGCGATGGACTACCAACGGAATATTTTAAAGCGGAACCTGTGGCTATGAGTCTACTCCTTGAGCCAATATTCAGACTTGCATGGATTGTAAAACTTCCCAAAAAAGCTGACAGAAGGAAATGTGGTAATTGGAGGGGTGTATCATTGCTACCAACAGTTATGAAAATCTTTAATGGCATAATACTAAATAGAATTTCACAAATTCTCGACAGCCAACTAAGTCTGTTGCAAGCCGGATTTCGGTGCAATAGGTCATGCATAGACCATATAAGCACAGCCAGAATTATAATAGAACAATCTGTAGAATTCAGATTGACTTCGAAAAAGCATTTGATGCGGTGAAGCGTGACTTCGCGTGGAGAGCTCTTCTATCCAGAGGCATTCCTGAAAAGATTGTCAGCATTATGAGAAAAACATATATGGAGCTACTAGTAGCGTGCTTCATGACGGTGCCTTAAGTGACCCCTTTCACTCCATCAGTAGCGTAAAGCAAGGATGCGGGATATCACCATTGCTATGTAATACAGTTCTTGATGTCATTTTAGCTGAATCGAACCAAAGACATATTGGCTTAAACTGGAAACTCAACAAGTCCCTAGGTGAACTAGCATATTCCGATGGTATAGTGTTACTCACAAACCGACATAGCGACATGCAGGAAAAAACTAACCTAATAACAGAGACGGCATTGAAGGCGCATTAATGTAGGCAAGACACAAATAATGAGATTGAACACCAACAATAACACTCCTATCACTTTATACAATTCGTATGTGGAAGACGTAGAGAAATTCGAATACCTAGGTAGCATCCTCAATAAAAGTGGGGGTACAAACGAAGACATTGCGAATAGAATTCGCAGAGCCCGTGTGGCTTTTGCTAATTTAAAACAAATATGGTATTTAAGGAAAATTCATCTAAATGCCAAAATTAGAATTTTCAAATGCTGCGTTAACATAAACAGATGACTTCGACGTATTCTAGGAATATGGTAGCCTCGTACCATCTCGAATAAAGTATTGCTACGCACCACTAATCAAATTTAGTACTATGGTCACTATAAACAAGTTTTTGTTACTATTTGATCATTAAATGGTTACTGTACCCAAAAAAATGCACCATGGTTGATTTGAACTATATAATTTTCAAATCACAATCAGAGTTTTATTAGTTGAATCGTATGTAACCACAGTATGACTAAAAAACAAACATATATTGTTTGGTTTTTTGTGTTTAAGTTTTTTTTTTAATTACTAGAATCTTATTTTATGGATTTTCGTTTAATAATTTATGAATTGAGTCATTTCTAATATCGAAAGCCTCAAAAATAAACTGATAAATAATTGCGTATTTTATTATAAGGAATGTTTATATAAATAAATACGGAATGATTTTATAAATATATTTCTCTATATTTATTTCATTTATTTCATAATAAAATTTTATATTTTGCAATGGTTTTTTTTAAGTTAGACAATAACATGGTTCTAACATAATAATATTATTATGTTAATAATTATGTCAGTAATAATATGGTTTGACCACAACCATATAATTCTATCAACCATATAATTGCTCTTAGACTATGGTTACCTCAACCATGTTTTTTCTTTGTGTGTAGCAAAACACATCCCAATCAATGCAGTTGAATACCCCACCGTCACCGGTGAGTCTTATGCCCTCTCCTGCAATTGTGTCATTTTAAACGGAATATAGGTATTATTAGTAATAGCACTAATAGAAGTCACTTTTTTTTCATCTGTCTAGTGAAACTTTATATACGTACATACATACATATCCTATCCCTTCTACCAAATTGCTCATACCAAAAGTCATGTGACAAAATTTCAATTAGAGCGTTTTCAATTTTTATATGACTAACCATTTGAAAGCATAGATGGGACTATTAAATTAGATGGAATATTTGGGAAGAAGCAAAAAACTTGTTGTAAAAATATTAAATATGCAACAAAATATTTGCAAGTTGAACAATTCAAATGAAATTTTTTATGGATATGTAATTAGTCAACGTAAATTAAAGGGTATACAAATGTTCATCATCAAATTAAAGGAATTATGGGATTTCCCACAATTCCCAAAATAAAGAACGAAAATCACAAATTTGGATTTTTTAGACTTTTGTCCATAAAGTTGATATATGGACTAATGAGGTTGAAATACTTTTAGCAACGATTGGCAGCATACATTTTTATTATTTTTTATACCAGTCTACTGTTCGCATACTCAGCGTTGGGATTTTCGAACATGTATGAGTAAGTAGAAATTTTGATGTAAAATAGTTCGAATAAAAAGATGTGCAGCTTTTACACGAATTTCGGTTTAAACGTACGTGCGTAAAATGGACTTACACAAAAATTAAAAATTTTTATATAGACCTTAAATAATTTAATTCAGAAAAGGCATCCCTTTGAAATTTTTCTATAATATTTAAAATTTTGCCTGCTTACTACAAGAAAATAAATTAGAGATTTTTTGAAAATGTTACTCAATATTTGGAAAGAACTGGACCTGGGTACCGAAAATTTCAAGAGTTTGAAGTCAAGCTTAAATTCGTGTTATTCTCCTTAAAATATAATAATTTAAATTATAAATTAGGTGATCAATATTAACGAAAGAATGGAAAAATTTAATTTTAGACACCAGCAGAATGAAATGCAAGTTCTAGAAAGCTACGTCCGTCATCAAAAATTTGTCCAATTTTTCTTTAATTTTAAACACTTAATTTGTAATTCAAATTATTCTTTCTTAGAAAGATAAAACGAACTTAAGCTTAACTTCGGAGTTCATCTGTATTTAAAATAAATAGTTCGACTAATAAAATTTCAAATATTCAGTATTAAAAATCGCAGAGCAAAGCGCAATCATGTTTAGATTACTATTAGCTAAAAATGGAATGTTGTGAGACAACAAATAAACAAAAAGTAGATTTCATTGCTAACCGAAGGTTGGCTGAAGCAACAACAAATATAAGGTGGTAAATATTAAAGTAAAAATGGGCTTGTTCGGAAATGGATCACTGCGCTTTATCTGATTCTCAGTACGTTGGAAAATGCATCAGTTGGCATCACTGCAAATGTCGTGTGTTCTAAAACGTCAAACACGCGACACAAAAATGACTGATGCAAAGGATGAGTGAGTGTTTTATTTAGTTATATTACATTTTTAAAATTAAATTTGATGTAAAATTTCCCGATCTATTAATAGGAATTCGATTAGATATAGAAGAATTTTATTTAATTTTTGCTTTCATCTAAATTAAGAAATAATTTCTTTTATTAAGTTCTCCATTTGTGTAATGGTTAATCGTTCCAAATTTTTAACAAATGATAATTTATTTTTGTTTGCGCATCAAGTAAGTATCAGCATCAGCTGTTTTTCTCCGGCATCGCAAACTAATCACACACTTCGTTCTCTCCAACTGACTATTGATGATTGAATACAGTTTTTCTCGAATTCCTTTACCTGCTGATGTCGGACGTAGCTGTCTAGAAAATGCATTCTGCAATTTTTCTTCAATATTGATCACCTAATTTGTAATTTAAATTATTATTTCTTAGAGGGAATAAAACGAACTTAAGCTTGACTACAAATTTCATCTGTATGTAAAATAAATAGTTCGACTAATAAAAATTAAAAAATTAATTTGAAAAATTGTAATTTTTAAATGTTTATAACTCGTTTTTTTAAAGACATAATTTAAAGATAGAAGGATTTTTTTAGGTCTTAACTAGACCTAGAATTTAGGAATTAGGATCATATAGAATTTTTAAAATCGAACAAAAAATGTAGAAATGCAAAGCTCTAAAAAAGTTATGGTACGAGATTCCAAACTTGCGCCACCCCTGGTAAGTGGATAGTGCCTAGCTTAAAGACTTAAGATCAGATACTTCTCTGCTATGTCCATGTCAAATTTTATACCAATCGGCCTAGCCATTTCGGACTAGCTGAATTATATCCAAAATATTTTGATTCTGACCCAATATGTATTGTAAGAGTTGCCCCATATCAGCATAGATTTTAAAAATTAGCATGTATGGAGTAGTAAAGAGTCACTAGATCACGTAGAAAGTTACAGTTACGGAAAAAATGAATGAAGTTGCTACTAAAATTAAATATTGCTTCTCGAAGGTTATTTATAAAAAAAATTCCCATAGTTCATGAATATCATTGACCAGAAAGCATACAAATGTATATGCTCGTAAAAAAGAAACAAAACTTCATTAATTTTTTATATTTCATAAACTTAAAAAAAAAACAAAAATGTTGAATTTTGCTTGAATATTATTTTTTTCGCCACCACTTGCCTGATATCCTTGAAACTAATAGGCAAATTCAAAAACAATGTTTTAATGACCTAAAGATAATTTTTGTGTGATTTTCCGTATTTTTCAATTAACCAAATAGGGTGAGCTGTTATATGCTAATTATAGTTACCAATTTCAATTTCCTTCGTTTTGTGTTATATTGATATATCTCGAAAACTAGAACTAGTTTTGTAAAAAGCAGTGCTGATTTAAATTCGGCACAGTAACTTATGGAATTAAGAAATCAAGGCACCTTAAGCGAGTATTAATAAAAAAATAAAGCTTTCACTATTCTTCTTATTTGATTTTAATTTATTTGAGTTTAAAGAACACCCCTCTAGCTTTAGCTTTATAAATATGTATATAAAAAAATCTGTGCTCTGTTTATATTTTAATTTAAAAAATATTCCATTGTTTATTTTATAAAATTCATATTGATTTTTTTTTTGCACCTCAAAAACTAATAAAAAAATATATGAGGCCATAAGAAATACATTTAAATTACCTCCGCATACGTTACAGTTCCAAGCAATTATTTATTAAAAAATTTATATACATTTTCAGCAATTTTTTAAATGCAAATACAATATCTGGTTAAGAATATGATTTCATATTTACAACAGCACCTGCCAAGTTTCCAGACAAAATCATTTTAAATGTTTGTTTTCATAGAATTCGAATAATATATCTTCACCAGATTTATTCAACAAATTTAATGATCCTTAACAAACATTATTTTCACATTTAAAATAAAAAAATTTAATTAGTTTTCATTACTAAGAAAATAATAAAAGTTATTGTTGAATAATAAAATAAAGTAATAAAAAAAATTTGGTTTTTGTTAACTTACACTGAAATACTTCTCACAGAGCCATCTATTGCATTTTGGTGTTATTATGGACACAAAACAGCTTTAACAGTTTTGTGTTAAGGAGCTTTTCTAAAAGCTTTTAATGTTATTTTTGTCTTTCTTGCATTCATTCTTACACAAACACCCAACAAACAATTTTGTCATATGAATTAAGCAGAATTTTTGTTCAAATAAATTGTAACGTAATAAAACGTAATAAAAAAATTAGAAAATAATTAAAACACACATTCTTCGCTCTCCTGCACTAAGTATTTTTAACTCGAAAAGAAAATCATTTGCTTGGATGTACTTAATGGTCATATCATACTAAGGCGTTGGATCTGTCAAAAATGACATGTGTGCTCAAAAACTATGATAGGGCGGATTAAAAGTGTATGTGTGTAACAGACTTTTTAACAAGTCTGTACGGTTTGCTGATCTTTTGAAAAACTTCATAAAATATATCTCTCCATGCGGTCAGGGTTTCAAAATCTTATTTTGTATAATAGTGTGCGACCTACAACGCCATTCTAAAACAATTTTTAAGTAAGACAAAATTCTGTTAGATTTTTTTGAGATTGAATAGTACGACTATATAAAGTAGTAACTCCTGGCCTTAAATGATGATTTTTCCATCTTATTTTAAGACTGTGTCTCCTATCAATTTCCAGATAAACTACTACAAGAGCTTACTTTGTCCGGAAAGTGTCTTGTTCTCTATCACTACTCCGTTCATTTCGAGTTAGATATGCTACTTAAAAATATAACTTTGAAAATCAAGTTTAAAGATTCTTTCTAGTCCTTAAAGTTGAAGCTTGGCCAAATAATAAGTTTTTACTTTTTCTAGGATCCGCCTGCGTACTTTTATTATAGAAAAATATATTAATATCAAACGCACTGTAAGTCGTTGCTCTTATAAGCCTTAAAAACAATTTAACAAAAGCCTTTGCTTTGTATCTGAAGTGGCAGATCCCAACTGGTAAGCTTTGTGTTAAGAGGACAAAGTGGGCCGTTTGATAATTCATTGTACTTTCAGCGCAATAACTTTAAATGCAATGATTTAAAAGTAGTTTAAAGAGTTCTGTTGCAGTTGCAGCAGCACATATAACGTTAAGAGTTCAGCTGACTGAATGCATCACTCCAGAAATAGCGGATGATGGTAAGAAATTTGGGTCCAACGAAGAGTCATTATTTGGAGGCAAATAAAATCATTTTGTTTTTTTGCTGCAAAAGTTAAAAATAAATCACTTAAACGGTCTCGTATTATAATTGTACAAATGAAATTGGAAAACCCAATAGTATAAGGTAATATTTCAGATTTCTATAGTTTATAAGGAGAAAAACTTTCCCCTTAGAAGAACTAATCCTACCTCTGAAAACTGATTTTTTTTAAGTTTCCCATACATTCGATTAGCAAATGCAACTTTTATAGTCAGCAAATGTTCAAAAGCCTAAACTTGGACCCTAAAGATTCTAAAATATCAATATTGAGTACTTTCTCTACTAGTTCTCCCTCTTTCTTGGTAATGAGATAAATGTCCTATATATGAACTACAATACTAAGGTACATCTCTATAAAATTTTATTATAATCCATCCATTAGTTTTTGCGTGATGCGAACACAAACAGGCAGACATGCAAAAAAAATGTATAGATAAAAAATAATTTACATTACAATAAATTTTATTTAAAATAATAAGAATTTTTTTTATTTAAAACAACTTAGAAATCAAAAACATTTTATGATCGTCAAAGGGTTTCTTACTCGTCTCTACCTCTGCAAAATGAGCAAAAACCCAAAAAGGCGCAACGTTTTTTCTACAGCATAAAAGTAGAGATCGTAAATTTTATAGTGATATACTATTATACCATTTTTAGGACAGCGTTGGCCCTCACTTTTGAAAATCTTTTCACTTATTTTTTTTTTTTTGACAAAATATGAACAAAAAAAAAGTACTTTTCTTAATTTCGAACATAAAAGTCACAAAAATTAAAAATAAAATTTTTCTAAAAATTAATATATGTAAGTAGCTGCCACTATAGGATTTTACAAAAAAAAATCAATAAAAAATCTTTATTCGTTTAGCCAGGGAAAATTATATTGCAAACCTCTAAAAATCGTAAAGTCAATAAAAACGTATGCGATTTACTCAACTTTCCTTGCCTAATGTCCGGCTAGATTGGCAATTCAGAATTAGGTTTTAAGGACCGGATGAACAAAGCCAGAGTGGCATTCCACGGCCCCAATAATATTTGATGAGCAAAATACATATCGAGAGACACGAAATTAAGAATATTTATTCGCAGCGTAAAGTCTCTATAGTGCATATTGTATTTATTTTTAAATATTTTAGATATCAACACACAATGACATTTGACTTCATTTGTAAAATTAATGCATATTATTGCATTACCTTTGCACAATTAAAAAGTCATTACCTGCTAATTTGCGAATAATGCAGATGGTCAATATTTAGTAATTGCCAAGTGTTTTCTGGGTTACTTATTCACCATTAAAGCCCGTTTCACACTATAATACTGAGTATTAAGATTTTCGTTGGATTTTGTAAGAGACAAGACATTGAACGGCGGCGGCTGAGGAATTTCATGTGGACTGCAGTGGTGCCGGATCTTAAGTTTATTTGGCTGTTCAAATTTTCGTTTAATAAAAAAATAAAAAACAAAACAAAAAAATAATACGTACTTTAAACAATTTCTAGGCATGGCACAAACAAAGTAGATATGTAGGCGATAAGACTGATGGCAATTTAAGGCACATGCAGGACAAAGAAAAAATATGATCAGCGGCGGCGAACTATCGGCTGCGACTCACTCAGCTTGGTTCTTTACTTAAAAAAAATACAACACTGATAAAATTAAAAATGTTATCGTTTAGAAAATTTTCTAATAATAGTTTGGTATTATGGGATGTCAAATTTCTTTCCGTATTACTTTCACACTTTCTCATTGGATTTAAGTATTTGACATGTCTTAATACTCAGTGTAATAGTGTGAAAATGGCTTAAACAGCACTTTAAATGACTAAAATTTACTCGTATTGTAAAAGTGACGGTGTCTAAGGTAAATGTAAACAGTTAGTTAAATATTCTTTTACAACAACTCTTATGAAAATCTGCCGTACACTTACCTCCAATCGTGCGCAGCAAAACCTGAACAATTTGTTTTGCATTGTTCACACCGTACACCGTCCTCCACTTCACGTATAATGACACCCTGTAAATAGAAAATAAAAAATGTAAAAAATTATTAAAATTACTCATAATTACAAGTCCTGTGCTATTGTATTTGCATCTGTGGCGGTTGTACAATAACTCAATTTTCATTTACATAAATATTAACTTTGGCTGTTGAGCTGACTTTATAAACAGGTGGAATAATTTTATTAAAAAATTATAATGCAAAAAAAGAAAAAGCATAAAGGAAAATTAAATTAAATTGTACATTACGTGTAATAAAGAATGATTAACGCTGACACACTGCTACAGTTCGTAGCATGACAGATGCAATAGATGGCAGATTCATCATAGAGGGTGGCTGGTTTGGTTTAATTTATCAATTTTAAAGGTTTTACTTAAATAAATATGAACAGATATGGACGAGGTTTTCTACTTTTGGCAAATAAAAATTTGAAAAAGTAAACATGGAGGGAGTATAATTGATTATATTTATTATTCATTTGACCAGAGCTGTGGACGAAACATTCGTATTTGTTTTTTAATTCACCATGAATTCAAAAATTTTAATTCATTCAGTTTGCTCAAAATGTGAATTGAATTAAAATACGAATGAATTCATTATGAAATGAAAACTCTTAAATGTATCATTTCTCCCAAAAATTAATCGAATTTGAAGTTGGATGAATTCATAATGAATTATCAATTCTTAAGTAAATTCACTCACCAAAAAATTTAATCGAATTAAAATTTGCAGACTAGGGGGATGTTTGTAATTAACTACAGTTGCAATTACGCAATTATATTTAATTTAATTGAATTGAAATTTTTTAATTACAATTATATTAAAATTCAGCTAATCGGGCCTACATTTTTCATAGTAATTAAAACAAATTAATTACAATTTTACCCAACGCACAGAAGGGTCGATACCAAAAATGTAAATTAATTGAAAAATTAAAGTTGTGTAAACCGAATAAATTTTTTCATTCAGTAAGAGTGCACAGAATCCCACATCACTAGCCAACAAATTTTGTTTCTGATAAATACCGTTGTTGAAATTGTGGAACAAGATTAACGTGAGTACCTGCTCACGGTGGTCTTACCACCGAGTGAAACTTAGGCGTAGACTAGCGCCCCCATTGTGTAGTATAACAACACTTTACGATTGCCACCAATCGCTTTTTGTGTGTGATACAGTCACAATGAGTAGCAATTTATATAATATGGCAAGCCTTTCCAAGGCAAGCCTAGATCCGTATTATAACCTCTTGCTTAGGGGTTTGGAGACTATCCAAACCCCGTCTGTTGAGAGTGCAACAGCACAATTGATCGACCTTGCACCTTATCTACATAAATCGATCTTAAACCACAACCACCACGTGTACCCCGGAAGGGGACCTCACCAATAACCGGTCACAGAGAGGATAGGCTCTCTGTGGGGCCACCGATTCCCGTGGTACCAGTCCTTTGGGCACTGGTCGGGCCTCGAAGAGGACCCGCAATGTTTATCGCAGACCTTTTCTTCCAGATTTAGGCTCTAGGAACCCTAGCGTCAGGTGCCCCTATTTTCCCCGAGTGAACCGCGTCAAAGCATTTGCCATTACTGCAGTGACACTTGGAACCCCCGGGGGTACCGTTGTTGAAATATACACTTTCGAAATTTTAGTTATTTGATGTTTTGCTTTCTTGCAATAAAACTGAAATTTTCGGTGTTTTAAGAATTGCGTTGCGCTACTTTCTGAACAGAAAATTAAAAATATTCAATTTCATATCCCGGCTTCAAATTATCGCATACAAAATCTGAAGACACTTTGTGTTATAGAAATAAATAAAATACAAAAAAAATTGAATAAATAAAATAGATAAAATAAAATAAATTTATTAAATTATATGAAAACGAGAAATTTTACTTCCGACTGTATCTTTAACTTCAAACACGACAAAAAGGATACAATTTTAGGATACAGATCCGCACAAAAACCAAAATATTAAAATAAGAACAAGTCTTATTTGAAAATTTCAGCCGTTAAAAGTACTGAGATCTTTGGATAAAAACTTGGCCTTACTTTTACATTTATATTTTTGTGCAAATTGTTGTTTCTTAAATGGCAAAGTAAAAATAAACAACATTCGCACTCACCAGCATTTTGTTTTCGTCGTCTTTACTTTTATTTAATGTTGGTCATACTCGAACACAAACTAGCTTACTGAACATAAGCTAACTCATACCATACTATAAGTGAGCAAACCTTTGTTCGTACCATAAACGCCATGAGCTGTCCGAGTAAAACGAACTTTCTATACTAGTGAACACCGTGTTTACTCGTCTTATGTTCGAAACAGCCATAGTGTTTTGTTCAGCAGTTGTGTACAATGTTTGGATGAAGCTTAGTGCGTTTTGCTTGCAGTAGTGGTTTTTTGTTTTTTGTATTTCTTAAGAAATAAACCACTTAAAATAAGCGTGATTAATGTTGTTAGAAAATTTTTTGCTTGTACACTCGAACTGTGTTCGTGTTGCCATCAAAGCAGAAAACATTCAACATTTACTCGTACTTATTCAAACTGGCTTATAGATACTCTTCCAGCTCATCGCATTTAGCTCAATGGTCTTCGCTGCTTATTATTGCCCAGTTAACGTTATTTGTGTGCAATGAACAGACATGAATTCAATGAAATATTATAATGAGCGTGTTATGAGCTTCTTTTTTCAGCTCATGCAGTGCTTTATTGTATACCTTCTGCACAAATTTCAAATGTCTACGAATCACAGTTCATAAGATAAGACCTGTGATACGCGCACAGACATCTAAGCGATAAGGTTCCGTTTTTACTCTTTGGCTATGGAACCCTTAAAACTGATGACTGAGATTTGTATTTAACTTCATATTAATGTCGTATTTCCTAAAAGTATATTTCCTAACAGACCAGAGTTTTTAAAGACACATAAAATGTTTATTTGTATAATTAAAAAAAAAAAAAAAAACAGAAGCAAAGTAGTTTTAACCCAGAAGCATAACTATCGACAAAAAATGTCTTTGTTCTTGTCTATTTTAATCATATTTGCCTTGGTTTCGTTGGCTTTTCTTCTCAATATTCTCGCCTTAGTTTCAATATTAAATGTGGCTTAAAATCACAAACCTAACAACAACATCAATATTCTTTGCCAATATTCAATGCCAAAGACAAAATGTCTAAAATGAACATAAAAAAATACAAAGACAAGAGCAACTAACTACTAGACGAGAACAGAAATTTTTCAAACATTTTACATTTTTTTTATTATTTAAAAGAAAATAACAAAACACAAATAAAATCAAATAAAAAAAAATGTTTTTCATTCAAAAGAAAAACAAGAAACATGTTTAAGAAGTACTCATTCATGTCTTGTAGCATGAGTACACGAGTACACTACATGCTTGTATTAAAATGTACCAATGCTACCAACAAGCAACATGCTCTTGATACAAATACAAACAATCTGTCAAACTCTTGCAAAACAAACATTGCATTGTTATTCTCATTTTAGCAAAACGGAAAGACAACATGTTTTTTTCTCGCAGTTGTTGTTTTTGCTGCTTTTGTTAAAGCGGCTCCTTTTATCGTCAACCATTTAACCGGATGTAGGTCATCGATTTTTAGTGTGAACTTTGAACGGAAATGGTGCCGTCATGTGTATGATAGAGAGTCATTCAAATACATTCACAAACACACAAACACACACACACCGATTTAAAATCATTGATTACACACTGCATGCATAAATGAAGAACAACAATAAAGATGCCAAAACAGGTACGGAAAATTGTATTTTAAAAAAGGAACATTTTAACAAACCTGGGGACTGTCAATTACATTTTTTATTTAAATAATTCAGCAATGGCATATAATTTTGACTTTCCTCTATGATTTCAATTATATCCAAATATAATTAAAACCGACACACTGATAGAAAAATCCATTGTCGGATTGATGACGTCGTATCATCGGAATTATGACATCAATATAATGACAAATATTATCAATAGGGTCAACACTACCGACATCAGTGTATTGACAAAAGTCATAATAGAATTTTGTCATATTTTCGGTGTCATCATGTTATGACTGCAATGTCATCAATTCAATGCCACATTTATTATAAAGGGTGGTTAAATTTTAAGGAGCCGATGTTGATTTTGAATAAAACACAAATTATTTAGGAAATTATTGTCATTTCTTTTTATTTTGATAGTATTGGTATGGTTCAATTATGTGTGGAACAAAATATCGGCCAAATGGCCGCCGCGACCTCGGCGGCACACCTGCATCCGATGCTCTTATTTTTCGATGACGCTGAGGCATAATTGAATTATCTCATCCTTTAGCTCTTGAATTGACGTACTGGCTTATTGACGTACACCTTTTCTTTCAAATAACCCTAAAGAAAGAAGTCCAACGGTGTCAAATTACATGATATTGGCGGTCAATTAACATCGCCATCACGTGAGATAATACGGCCATTGAATTTGTCGCGCAAAAGAGCCATTGTTTCTTTAGTTGTGTGGCAAGTGGCACCGTCCTGTTGAAACCACATATCGTCCACAACAATATCTTCCAAATCGGGCAATAAAAAGTGCGTTATCATCACACGATAGCGAACACTATTCACAGTAACTTCCTGACGGGCCTCATTTTGGGAGAAAAAATAGGATCGATGATGCCGCCAGTCCATAAACCGCACCAAACGGTCACTCTTTGTGGGTGCATTGGTTTTGCGACAGTCACTCTTGGTTTATCATTCGCCCAAATGCGGCAATTCTGCCCACGAAATTCAAAATTTGTCCTTTTCTTTTGAACAGTCCTCGTATAATAAAACTGTAACTTTATGCCTGTCGGTATGTCTATCTGAGTTCGCATCCCGTTAAACTGGTGGGTTTTAAACAAATTTTATAATTTTTTTCGGTTCAAATAAAGAATACTTTTTTCCCGTAAAAATATCTCTTTTCCAAGAGAAGATAGAGAAAAAGTAGGTAAAGCACGCAATTGTGCCGATTCATTGGTACTACAAACTTGGCAGCACCATTTATTTTAAACACTATTTACAGAACTCTATAGTAATTTTAGAAATTTATATATACCATTTTAAGTAAAAGAAAATATATAAAGAGAATAAAAATAAAGAAAAATACTTGCTTGGTAGTGTAATATAAAGAAATAGCGTTTAAGAGCGTAAAACAATTTCAAAAAACTCTATCTCCTGTGGAATATATAAAAAAAAAATTAAAATTTCTCACATCCTATTTCTTTGATAAGTTTGTTTAAATAGAAAATTAATAACAATTGAAACTACCTTGTAGAGTAGCTGTAGAGTAGCGACGGACGTAGCTGTCTAATTTTTCTTTATCTCTTTATAATTAAGAACTTAAGCGTAAATAGTTAATTTATTAATTTATATAAATTTTATAACACGACTATGTATGTTCCTAACCAATTACCCAGGGATTGGTAGCTTTATATAAAGAAAATACATAAACCATATCTGAAGCACTATAAAAGTAAGAGTCTTGAAATGTGGTGTGGATTACTTTTAAAGCAAAATCTAACAAAATATTGTAAGGACGTTGACAAAGTGGCTAGCACAGCTAGTAATTAATAAAGTGGCTATATCAGCTTCAAAAAAATCTCCTACTTTATTAAAACAAGTTCCACAGCAACACTATTCTAAAAATACAAATAACTTGTAAGTACAGAGTTGTTATAAAAATTGAAGCTTAACTTTATCAACACGTGTTTTCTCTATTCTGCTCTACACCTCTTCAAGTAGATAAAGCATTTGATTAATAGACTTTAATTGCCATAGCTTCATTTTATTATTTTATTGAATATAAAATATTTATTAAATTGATGACAACTTGTCATTAAATTGAGCTCTATTTGCTGTTTGTTTGATATTTGATGACAAAATGATCAGCTGCTTTAAAGGTTAACATCACAAGGATGACAAGTGTAACGGGGTCAATTACGAAGATGATTGTCATAATATTGATGTCAAATTTCATTAGCACAGGTCTGCTTTTTACTAGCGAAAATTTTTTATATAAAAGGTCTTGTTTTTTTGTACAAACAATTTTAAGAGTTGGAAAAGCCACCTTCTACGAGATATTTTTTTAGGTACCCCCGGGGGTTCCATTTGTCAATGCAGAAAATTGCAAATGCTTTGACGCGGTTCTCTCGGGGATAATAGGGGCACCAGACGCTAGGGTTCCTAGAACCTAAATCTGCAAAAAAAAGGTCTGTTGTTTTATTACACGGGTCTTCTTCGAAGCCCGACCAGTGCCCAAAGGACTGGTACCACAGGAACCGGTAGCCCCACAGAGAGCCTATTCTGTTCTGTGACCGGTTATTGGTGAGGTGCCCTTGGGGGTACACATGGTGGTTTGTCGTTTAAGATCGATTTATGTAGGTGTGGAGCACGGTCTATCAAGTCCGCTGTTGCACTCTCTAAACAAGAGGCTATATTATGGAATCTAGGCTTGCCTTTTAGGCTTGCCATATTATATAAATTGCCACTCATTGTGACTGTATTACACATAAATTTCGAGGCAGGTACCCACGTTAATCTAGAACATTAGGTATGAGAAATTTAGAATCTTTTTGATCGACAAAATTTAGATAATAAAATTTCTGCAATGTACACCTCTTAGACTTTACAAAAGGCTTAGCAAGGCATCCTGTTCTCAAAAATCTTCGGTCAGTTCGTTATATTCTCTCCAAATTTATATTAGACACTAGCAGAGTGTTGAATGCTGAAGATTGATGTAGCGATCCAAAATGTGCTGGTGCAAAAGAGATCCAATGACCTTTAGTTAAAGAAACCACATAACCAGCAAAAATTAAAGGAATTATAATTTAATTTAAAAGAGAAAAGTTATTCTAAAATACTCGTAAATAGAAAAAAGTAGTTTATTTTTCATGTTATCTTCATTTTGTTATATTTTGCAGTGTATATAACGGGTGCTCCAAACGCAAATATTAAAAAAAAATTAAATTAAAAAAACTAAACTTCATTTTGTTGGTATATTTTAGCTTACAAAAAATCGAACATCAACAAAGATTTCAACGCATTTCACGAAGCTCGAAACACATCCAAATCCACTGGCCCGTAACATCCTAAACGACCGTGATTACATTCGACTAAAAAGGAGGCGTATTGCAAAACACCAGAAATATGAATCCTAAATTAAATTAAGGGAAAATAAATTTTTGCTCACCACTGTATAATTTAGATTTAAAAATATTCCCATTATTTATGGGACACGATTTCATTAATATGACTGCTGCGGCTGGCTTGGCAGTACATAGTTTTTTATCCTGTTAATTTTCCAAGATCTTGTTGACAGTTTCTTCTTTCTATTTCACGAATGGATCGGCCGATATTAGCAATGGGGTTTCCCCCAGAGATATAAAGTGTTGTTGGGTTTTAACACCAATGCTTCTGAGGCCTGCACGGGGTCTGAAACTGGAAGATAAATACTTTCTACTTCTGACCACTGCTCAAACAATTGGTACCACGGGAGCCGTTAGTCCCACATAGATCTCACCAATCCTATGCCCGGTGGCTATGGTTTGTGCATAAATTGCAGAATATGCAATTTTTAGTCCGGCTTTCTATTGCACTACTTAACAGAGGCACCAATGGCTTGTCAGGAATTTAGATAGTTTCCAAATCCTAAACAATGGGCATGAGCATGAATATGCCAGCCATGTTGGAAAATTGATACTTGTTGTGTCGCTATGCATAACAATGGTAAGACATCCCTTAGATTAAGGCAACATCCCAGGCGCTGAGGTAAATCTGTAGCATCGTTGTTTTACCGATATGTTATGGTTATATTTTATTATAATATGCTTATTCTTCAACATAATTATGGCCTTATTTTCACTATTATTGTATTGCTGGTTAGACAATAATATGGTTCAATAATAAAAATATTGTAATTAGTGCTATAATAGTATGGTTTGACTACAATCATAAGTTGCCCTTAGATGATGATTGTCTTAACCTAATTTTCTCTTAACGTGCATTCACTGATTGTTACTGAGCTAGTCTACTAGTTTGAGAGTTGCGGGTTCGATTCCCGCCAAAGAGTCTGGATGTTTTCTGCATTCAAGCCCGAAGCTTGATTATTTTTGTATTAAACAACAAATTTAATATAAGGCAAACGTGTGCCTCGGCAGGTTGGGGGTTGTGGGTTCGATTCGCACCAAATAATCTGTTTATTTTACTAAAAAAATGAGTGAAGGTCTTCGTTGCTATGCTCGGTAAATTAATTTAGAATATCATTTTTAATTGTATTGTAACTTTAATTAATTAAAAAACAATAAAACTGAGTAATATTTTTAAAAAGGTTGTTTTTTATAGAGGTGTAGAACTTTAAGTTGGCATTACTTTTCAAGATGGCGACCGATTTAACAGCTGTCAAGTGAGTTATTCTCAGTTTGGTTTGGCAATTCATCATGAATAGACTCACGCCTGAACAACGCTTGCAAATAGTGCAATTTTATTTCGAAAATAATGGTTCTGTGCGGAAAACGTATCGCGCACTACGTCCATTTTATCGTCGACAAAATCGTCCATCAGAGCAGTTAATTCGATTAACCATGGAATGGTTTTGCACCACGTTTACTCTTATTGATAACTCGCATCCCCAGAGACGCCGTCCGGTGCGTACAGAAGAAGCTATAGCTGCTGTAGAGCGTAACATTGAGGAAGACCCGAATGAGTCCATCCGCCATCGAGCACAGGAATTGGATCTGTGTCCATTCACTTTATGGAAGATTTTGCGGAAGGATCTTAGTTTGCGTGCTTACAAAATCCAACTCGTGCAAGAATTGAAGCCAAACGATCATCAAGTAAGGCGTAGATTCATCGAATGGGCCCAAAACGAGATTACCGTTGTTCCCGATTTTCATAAGCGAATTTTGTTAAGAGATGAAGCTCACTTCTGGTTGAATGGCTACGTCAACAAACAAAACTGCCGCATTTGGAGTGAAGGTAATCCTCAAGTGTATGTCGAAACACCGTTACATCCAGAAAAACTGACTGTTTGGTGCGCTTTATGGGCTGGTGGAATCATTGGTCAGTACTTTTTCAAAAACGATGGTGGCCAGAATGTTACAGACAATGGTGATCGGTATAGAGCCATGATTACTAACTTTTTCATTCCTGAATTGAATAACCATGATGTCCAGGAGATATGTTTTCAACAAGACGGCGCAACATGTCACACAGCTTGTGCCACAATAGATTTATTGAAAGATACGTTTGGTGACCGCCTAATTTCACGTTTTGGACCTGTGAATTGGCCTCCAAGATCTTGTGATTTAACACAAGTCATAGGTCTATGCGGATAAGCCACAAACGCTTGGCCATTTGGAAGACAACGTCCGCCGTGTTATTGCCGATATACGGCCACAAATGTTGGAAAAAGTTATCGAAAATAGGACGTCCAGATTGGACTACAGCCATGGCGGTCATATGCCAGAAATCATATTTAAAATGAAATGCCACAAGATTATCTTTCGGATAAATAAAATTCATGTCAATCGAATAATCCATCGTTGTTTTATTGCAACTTAAAGTTCTATACCTCTATAAAAAACACGCTTTACATATATATAAATATGTTATTATTTGTTATCTGTTATAATTATCGCGCGTACTGTACTTGTTCAGAAAAGTACCTTAAAGTGTTAACGACTTGTTTAAGTATGTTTTTGGAAAAAGGACACTTCAGCTTTGAATAAATTATATTTTTATGTATGACATGAATAAGTACATGTAAGTAATTCGTAAAACATCATTTTAGTTTTGATTTAAAAAAGAAACTTTACCCACCTTCTTTCTATACACAGCCATTTAGAGAGGACACTCAAACACTTTTGCTTAACAATGTCTATAATAAGTGGAAGATGCTTTAATACTACAAAGTACCACTTAAACGCGAAAAGTTTACAATTACCTATATGCATAAAATATTTCTTTATGTCAAATATAAAATAAAATAATAACACGCCAAACTGGCTCAAAAAAAAAACCCTAAAATATTTTCATCCACACTTCTCTTTATAAGAGTTATCCAATATTCGACCTAGTGTTCTCTTTTTTTATCAAAACTAATTTTGATAAACGGTTCCAATAACCGGTTTTTTTTTGTGAATAAAAACAGAAAAAAATATGTAATTTAGTATTTAAATTTTATTTATTTTCCGCCACATTTAATAATATTTAGGAGAATAGTTACAAATGTATGACCTAATTTTTCTTCTATTTCTATTTACTATAGGTTGGCTTTACAATACGTCATTATCAAAAAATTACTAGTACCGAAGTAAATCTATATCTACATCTATACATATAATAAAACAGAAACTCATTTCCTGTCTGTCTGTCTGTCTGTCAGTCTTTCTTTATGTCTTCGCATTGTAAAATCTACTAGATGAATTTTACAAAAATTTTGTGAGCAGGTACCCTACTATATTGACTGCAATATAGGATGCTATCTTTCTGCTGAAATATTAAATCTCCAAGAGAAAGTGGATAAAAATCAGTGAAAGTTATTTTAGTAACGAATAGAACCTTAAAATAAAGTAAATACATAAACCATAACGGAAGCACTAACCGATATGCTTTCACTATGAATATCGGTTAGTGCTACAGTTATGGTTTACGTATTTACTTATTTTAGTGGGGATGAAAACCTCTGTATAAAGTAAATATATAAACCATATCTGAAATACTAAACAAGCAAGGGTCTTGGGTGTGAATTGCTTTCAAAGAAAAATCGAACAAAATAATGCAAGGACGCTGACGAAATGGCGGGCACATCTAGTTTAATATATGAGCAAAAAGCTGCACCAACTTCTTTGGAAAATTTTACATTTTCTTAATTCAGAGGCATGCAATATTTAAACGAAACGAGCTATCAAGAAAAATATTGTACTATTTTATTCTAAATTTAATTTCAAATGCAGCCAGTATCTATACAATAAGATAGCAACTCAATTCCGTCTATCTGTCTGTCTCTCGGTTTTTCATTTGTGTTCGCATCACGTAAAAACTACTGGATGGATTTTAACAAAATTTTGTGAGGACGGACCTTAGCATCCTGATTCCAAAATAGGATACTTTTTTATAATATCTTTATAATATCTGATTTCCAAGAGAAAGTGGAGAAAAAGCAGTGAAAAAACGCAATTTCCGGTTTTAAGGTACTGACATTTTCCGTTTAAAACTTGGATATTTTAAACACTATTGCGTAACATTAGCCGCCAATTAAATAAAATTTGTATTGGCTTTGTATTTTTACTTTGTGGAATTACAAAGTTATTAAAATATTTTAAACACCTTTTACAGAGCTTTACAATAATTTTGAGAATTTTTTATAAATTTTACAATTTTATCCAGTATAAAAGTAAGTCTTACAATTAGTGTGGAATACTTTCAAAGCTAAATCGAGCAAAATATTTTCAGGACGCCCACGACGTGGCGGGAACAGCTAGTATTTAATAAGACCACATCGTAATAAATACTAAATTAAGGTCGGCCAAAAAAATAAAAAGAAAAATTTGCGAATGAATTCTAACAAAAAACCGGTTTGTGGAATAATTCGAAATTTCTCTTTCTGTAATATCCGGTTAAGAATTCCAAAAAAAATTGTAAAATCACGTTTTTCGGAATTATTGAAAACCGGGTTTGATAACCCTACACGTAACCTTTGTATTTACTGGTATCAAATTCAGTAGTGTTTTTTTTAGATATTTAAACAAAATGAAACATATGTTTTGTTTCGAAATTTGCTAAACACTTACATATAAAATAAATTATTATTGTTCTGGTAATATAATCAATCTAACAACAAATGTTTTTTTATTTAAATAGTAACAAAATTTTAATTATCAATCCAAACTGCACTACCATCTACCACAAATGATTTCTAAAAATAGTATATCAGGTGGCTATAGAATACCATCAATGCTAAATTTGTTTCCCCTAAATTGTATTAGATTGTTGTAGCACAACTTCTTCCCTTTTTTAGTTTTTTTTTTTTTTTGTTTTTTGTTTGACAATTTGCACAAAATTTTGGCTTTTAGCCAAATGTAGTTGAAATACCATTGCAATTTGAATCTCTTTCATTTGTATCTTTTACGAGTCTCTATTATAAAAACACTTAGCAATATTTGCAAGTAATAACTATGAAACCTAAAAATTTATCCCATTATTTCACATTGAAATAAATACATAATAATACAATAAATATATATTGCCTAATGAGATTATAAAGGATATTTTATGTTATGAATTTTTTAACTAAGTTTTATTGTATTGCTTTTTCTTATTTCCTGTACTCGTGACTATAGGGTGAAAAATATCTTCTAATGGTGCCTTGATTACATTTCAACAGCAAAAATCAAATAAGATGCTTGTGCTGCTTTGGGCACCACTCGACAATGGGGCAGAATCAAAATATTTTGGAAATAATTCAGCCATTTGAAAAGGGCTAGTCCGATTGATTTTAAAATCAAACAAAAAATTAAGAAATGCTAAGCTCTAAAAAAAATTTTAAGGTGCGAGTTTCCGAACTTTGAGACCACATATCGCCAACACTAGTAAGTGATTAGTGTCTAGCGTCAAAACTAAAGCTCTAATACTCCTCTGCTATGTCCGTGTCAAATTTTGTATCAATAATAAAGGACTAGCCCTTTACAAATGAGTGAATTATTTCCAAAATATTTTCTTTCTGCTCCACTGTGCACGACCATCGTAATGTCAAAAGAGACATAAATATAACGCCGAAGACATAATATATAAGTAAAAACTTGTCCAAAAGATGTTAAAAAATTATTTAACTGATTGAAAGTTTGTACTGAAAGAAGGGGATATTTCAAGTTTACCTCAGTCAATTGAAGCCGTAGTTTTTCAGAGTAGTATTTTTAGACCTATTTTATACTTGCTGTACATATCCGGCATGCCAACTAGCAATCGAGTGCACACATGAACATTCGTTGATGGCATAGCTTTTTTAAGAATTCATAAGAACTCCTTCCCCCCCTATTCGCATAAATAATCAAACGATATCTCTATCTTCGGAAGTCATATACCTCGGTATACATCTTAAACGGCGCCTTACTTGGAAAAGCCACATTGAATCCAAATTAACACAAGCAAAGTTAAAAGCAGTCCAACTAACTTGGCTTATTTGTAGAAACTCTACCCTCAGCTTACATTGCAAACTTCTACTGTACAAGTCGATCCTCAAACCAATTTGGTGTTCCGGGATACACTTATGGGTCACTGCCTCAGCTTGCAATGTAGAAAAAATGTAGATTCTTCGTATGACTGCAGTTGCTCCCTGGTATATGTATAAAAAATCGAACAACCACAAAGACCTAAACATGCCATCGGTAAAGCAGAAATAGCGAAAAATGTAGTAACGTATCTTAAGAAGCTTTTATTTCAGCCAAATCCTTTTGTGTGTAACATACTAAATGAAATTTCCAATTTTAGTCAATCGTAAAGCGATTAATTTTTTATCTGCGAAGGTAAGGTAATGACTACGGACAGAAAAAAAGGGTGTGAAGATAAATTCGTCAGTTAAATACGTCCCACACCTCTGTTAACTGCGTTCCACAAACTGTAACAAAAAATTTTTACAAATTGAAGCGTAAAACTAGTAGATTCCAGCAGTATAATTTCTACGTCCAGATTGTGCCCAGTATCGGAGATACATATATTTTAAAATTTTGACTTTTCGAAAAAAATATGAAAAAATATGAAATTTTTAAGTAGATCCAATTGGTATTTAGAGAAGACATGAATCGGGTCACAGAAATATTGAAATTAGCCTAAGACTAGTAGATTCCAGCAGTATAATTTCTACGTCCAGATTGTGCCCAGTATCGGAGGTATATATATTTTAAAATTTTGATATTTCGAAAAAAATATGAAAGAATATGAAATGTTTAAGTGGATCAAATGGGTATTTAGAGAAGACATGAATCGGGTCACCGGAATAATGAAATTAGCCTAAGACTAGTAGATTCCAGCAGTATAATTCCTACGTCCAGATTGTGCCCAGTATCGGAGATATATATATTTTAAAATTTGGATTTTTCGAAAAAAATATGAAAAAATATGAAATTTTTAAGTGGATACAATGAGCATTTAGAGAAGACATGGACGTAGAAATTATACTGCTGGAATCTACTAGTTTACGCTTCAATTTGTAAAAATTTTTTGTTACAGTTTGTGGAACGTAGTTAACAGATGTGTGGGACGTATTTAACTGACGAATTTATCTTCACACCCTTACAGAAAAACACTACCTTTGTTAACCTTGTCATAAGATATGTTTCAAAAATATTCTTATATTTACACCACCCTGTACATTGTAGATGGGCATAACAACGATTTTTTAAACCGTTTTGCTGGCCATTTAAGCCACAATGCATCAATACAAACTCAATTGACCAAGAATTTAATTATAAATAATTGAAAAGCAATTTATGTTGACCAAATTAGCCATAGAAAAAATTAAATCTAAATGCACATAATACAACATCTACATGTATATGTGTTTACCATTTAGACAACAATTAGAAGGACTTACTACACCAATTCAATAGTCAAACTTTTGGGGTTGTTTGGGATATTTCTAAACAAAAAATGTTTTCAATTTCGAAGTATTTTTTATTGAAGTGAACACTTTTGTCACTGCCCGCTTTTTCAGTTTAAAAGTCAAAACTGAAACTGCAAACACTAAAACCCAAAATCAGTCTTTAGTAGTGATGCATGGATACGCCTTTTTGCCGAAAGGATACGCCGATACTCAAATAAAAATATCGGCAATACCGATATGCTTTATGGAATTAACTTTAATGGTAAAATAGGTAAATCACAAGTCTAATTATTGTTTTTTTTTATTATTATATAAAGTATCAGCCTAACAGATTATTAGCATAAAACATCATTTTTATGCTAATTGCAGACGTAAGGTGTGATTTTGTTGCTGCTTGTGCAACACTTGTTATTTTTCGATTCTCTTGCGAGAACAAAATTAACTGTGTGTGTATTTCATCGCACCTTACGTCTGCATTACAGTGTTGCGATTTGTGGTACAATTGTATCAAATTTGGTACAATCGACACATCAGTGGTACATTGGTACACTTCATGCATTTTTAGTACAATTTTATATAAAATGAATTTCATAAATTTTTTATTTAATCAATATTTTTTTGTACTTTTTCTTACCATATTAAGCATTTATTATTTCTAAATTGCAACATTCTGGATTTATGTTCAGGATTTTTATTATTTACTTTGTTAACCTTTGATAGTTTGCAAGGCCTTTTTACTGAATTACAGCATCTGGAAGTTCTTGCATCGCCTCAATTAGTTTCCGGTAGTATTCAGGTGATTATTTTCCCATTTTTCTAGTGAGAAATCGTAAAGTCTTTTCTGCTAATTAGACGACTCTTCAATTATTTTTAAAATTAACTCTAGTCATACTCTATTGGATTAAGATCCAATTACATTGGTAGAGTTTAAAGCATTTTTTGGAAGAAAGTTCATAAGGAAACCTTCCGATTATGAAATAGTTAGGTATTTTGGGAAAATAATTGTTGGTAAATAAGCAAAACAAAAACGTAAATTTAAGGAATCAAGGTCAAATATCATCACTTTCAAATATCATAGTGTAAAAGTTTTGATTTGTCCTATCTTAATATCGAGCTACTGAATGTATATACATATGTATGTTTTGTTTGTGTTTTTTACTAAATGACAAATTGTGGTACAATTGATGCTGATTTGAAACATTTTCATTATTGGGGCCGTACAATTTAAACATTGTCAGATCCCAGCACTGCTGCATTAAGTGATGGCAAAAAACCATCCAATTGTAGAAGGACAGTAAGGAAAAATAAAAACGTGCTTTGTTTGTTGGTGTTTTGTTGAAGCTTTAATATTATTCTATTAACATGTACACTTCTCATTGTGTTTTGTAGAATTTTACTACTTACAGAATATTTTTGGTTGCTCTAAAATGAGGAAAACGGTTTCCTGATAATCTGGCCTGAGCAACCAGTGAAATACGCATAGGAACTAGCTATTTTCGCCCAACAAATAAATTGCATTTTTTATTATAAAACGTTATGGGTAATTAGCATAATATTAAATAATTTATAATCTTGTTCTTTTGATATTATATATAGAAAGTAGTACGTAACCCTACGTGTGAGTCTAACTCGCATTTGACTAATTTATGAATCTATACGTTAAATAAAACAGTAACTCATTTCCTGTCTGTCTATCTGTCTGTATTCGCATCACGTAAAAACTACTCGATGGATTTTTAACAAAGTTTTGTGAGTATCCTGATTCCAATTTAGGATACTTTTTTCGCTAGACTATCTTATTTCCAAGAGTAAGTGGAAAAAGGCAGTGAAAGTTCGCCGATATTCCTTTTACCGATTTAAATGTATTGCATACTTTAACACATTTTTTATTTTGATATTCAAAACAGCAGATGGCGCTGTTTTAAAATAATGACAAAATATGAATTGAAAGCGGGATATTTTAAACACGGTTGCGCAATAGATGACGCTGTTTGAAAATAAGGACAAATTATGAATTACTTACTGGCCAAATAGCCAACTGAATAAAATTTATATTTGATTTGTATTTGAACTTTATGGAATCACATTATTATTAAAATAAAGAAAGACGCCTTTACAGAGCCTTATAATAATAATTTTTAGAATTTTAGGAATTTATATAAATTTTAGAATTTTATCCAGGGATGGGTACCTTTATATAAAGTAAATACGTAAGAGACTTGAAATTTGGTGTTGATTACTTTCAAAGCAATATCGATCACAATAATGGCAGGATGCACACAACGTGTGTAGGCACAGCTAGTTAATAAAAAAAAAAAGCCAGTGTGTTTTGGGTTTTCCTGAATTCCTAAAGTACTTTTCGGAATTAAACAACACCTGGCAACAGTGTAATGCATATTATTAGTTTTTATTAGATATTCCCTTGCAACTAAAACACAAGTAGTAATTTTAAAACATTTTAAATATTAAAGTTTGAAATGACTTTTAAATTTCAAAATACATAAATACGAATGAATGTTGACCACATGGAAAATGAAAATTTAATTTACAATATAATTAATGATCGAATTATAATTATTGAAAAATATTCAGCAAAGGAACAGGAACAGGAAATATTTATTTTAAAATTATAAAATAAAATCGATTTGTTGTTTTGATGTTTAATAAATTTAATAAATTTGCTAAGGCATTTAGGAGTAGAATAAAATATTTGTTTCTGAACCTACAACTTTAAATTGTTTGAAATGCAGAAATGCAGAAATGCAGAAATTTAGAAAGTTTTTTGTTCACAGAAGCAAGGACTCTTTGTTTAATGGCACATCATGTAGAAGTCTCCTCATCATAAAGAAGAACCAAATTTTTGTTTTCCTAAAATGTATAAAGTGCAATATCTCTGTAATAGTAAGATCTTTGGTGAAGCATTTACGTAAGGTCTTCAGTAATTAATACATTAACGGCTTTTAAAACTATTTATTTTGATAATAATTCAGTAGCTCTTGAACCACTAAAGATGTCATTATCGAAGACCACAGAGGCTATTCCTGAGTAGAACTGCTAAGGCCAAATGGTACTTGTTGGTCAACCAAAATTGGGTACCACAAGAATAATTTTTTTTTCTTGAAACCACATTAAAATTGTGTTCATAATTTAAATGTTAGCATTTATTGAATTTAGATAGTCTTTACTCAGCTCCCAAAGTTGGGTACCTCGGGCAGTCATTTTTTTTCACCAAAAGTTTATTTATAATTTTTTGGCCCTCTTAATAGGCGACTTCGTTCTTGTGAGTTGACACCAATATATTCGGCCCTGTTCTGTAAAACGAATCCGAGTATGTTTCTCGTTTTAAAACGAATTCACATTTTCTTGGTGTTCTCTAAACCGAATTCACACAATTTTACTCGTTTTACACTCGAGTAAACAAACCTGGTCGAAAGTAAATCAAATGCAATTTTATTCCTAAAAATGACTGCAAACACAAAGAAAGGAACCATTGGAATAAAAAATTTAAAGTCTTTATTATTAATCTTAATTAAATAAAATAAATTTTAATATAAGTACTAAACTAAAATTACACTCTATAGAACACTTATATTACCCGTGCTACTATATGGCGCTGAAGCGTGGGTTCTGACGCAATCAGATGAGGCTGTTCTAGGGGTGTTTGAGAGAAAGATTCTTCGCAAAATATATGGACCTACTTGTGTCGACGGAGAGTATCGCCATCGAATGAATCACGAGCTGTATGAGTTGTACGAAGATATAAACATAGTTAAGCGCATCAAGGTACAACGGTTGCGCTGGCTGGGGCATGTTGTACGTATGGATGAGAATGCTCCAGCAAGAAAATCATTCGAATTTGATCCCGAAGGAAGACGCAGAAGGGGAAGACCCAAACTCCGGTGGAAGGATCAAGTTGAGGATGGTCTCGCAAAACTTGGTGCTAGAAACTGGAGGCGAAGCGCATTAGATCGACGCGCATGGAAAGCTATTCTTAATCAGGCTACTGACCAAAACGGTTGTTTATAGCCATCTAAGTAAGTAAGTAAGTAAGTAAGTAAGTAAGTAAGTAAGTAATATAAGTACTTTATATTATAAAAAAGTTAATTTAAAAACACTCTTAAATTGCTTCATATTCTTGCCTCAAGCTTGATAAAAATTAGGTGCACTTTTTTTGGTAAAAGTTTTAACGCACATTTTGATTCTTTGAATTCTTCGTCTGTAAGATCTAAATTAATCCATAACGGACATAAAGGATTTTCTAAGGCATCTATTGTTTTCCACAGCACTTTTGAAAATGTACTTAAGTACTTTGAAATGAACCCAATGCTATAAAGCGAAGTGTATCGGCAAGCTGAATTTTCTCCGGAATAGATACTTCTTGTATCAAATGAGCAATACTATCCAATATCATTACAAAGGTCTCTTTGTTTACCCGATAAAGTTAAACGAATCTTAAAAAAGGAAGAAATACATACATATTTCAAGAAAAAATTTCTACTTACCTTTCATCTGTAACACTCATAGGAATTGAAGCAACCCTTAATTGCCTCCTTTGTATATTTAATTGTGTTATTTTTCGTTTTCTAAGATAATTGTAACTTCATACGCATGCTCCGGGCATTTTAAATTCTTGCCTTAAAATAATAAATTTGTTTACTTTTTCAATCAACAGCTGACTTTGGGGTTTAAAAAAAGTTCGAACTTAATTTCGAATAATGCCAAAACGAGTGATTTGCAGAACACCAAATAGTAATTTCTTCGGTTTTGAAAATCGCTCGTTTTTAAAACGATTCGTTTTACAGAATAGAGCCGATTAATTTCTCTGGGGATCTTTAAAGTCTTTACAAATATAAGATATGGTGGTATGTATTTTGTATAACAGCCTTTGAAATGGCGAGGAAAGTTTTACTTGCTTTTGTAACAACCCTAGTAGTCGACAAGCCAAGGCTAACATTACGCCTAGACTTAGCAGTAAAGTGGCTTTGGGTGAATAAAGAAGGCGCGGACAGTAGGCAGTCTTTGTTTAGCGGCCTTCTAGTGATTTTCTTTTCACTATAGCATTGATTGATTGGTCTACCTCTACTAGCTGGTTGCATGAATCAGCATCGTCCATTTGTTATAATCTAAAACAATTTTATACCCTTCACCACAAGTGGAAAGGGTATAAATAAGTTTGTCATTCCATATGTAATTTCCACAATATTCATTTCCGACCCTATAAAGTATATATATATATTCTGGATCCTTATACATAGAGAAGTTGATTAAGCAATGTCCGTCTGTCCGTGTTCGGGTTGTAATGTAATTTGCCAAGTTCTCAGACAAGGTACAGAAGACTTAAACCCACTAATATGCCAGGCATAGTTTCGCAAATTATGAGATTGCAATTCAGCAACATCAGATCAGACCACTTATATTTTTTAGGTCTTTTTCATTTTTTCGGTTTTAATGATTCTTTTTTGCTTTTTTTGTTAAAACGATATTAGACTGGTAGATTGCAAGGAGTGCATACAGATCTCGGGGGATCAATAACCCCGTGCGAGGTACGATTTTGTGTTTATTTTTAGGTTGGTAAGGTTTTTCTACTTTGATTTGTATTAAGACTTTTTGCAAAGCAATACATATAGAATTAGCCAATAGACCCACTGGTAACAAGGTGCAGTCAATAGGCCCATGGGTGGAGGGGGGTGGGGGGTGACAATATGAGAAAATTCATCAGCACTCCTTGTATCTATTTACTTTAGGTAGTGTAAGCATCATTTATTTAACCAACCAAACCCAGATAAAGGAATACGAGAAAAACTGTATTAAATCATCAATCGTTAGTTGGTGAGAACGAAATCCACCAATACCTAAAGCTTTCATCTTGTTTATTATTTTTACTTCAATATTTAAAACTAAGCCCTATATGTATGTACACTGATGCGGTTATTTCAGTAACAATGAAAGTAAGAAAAAATAATAGACTTATTAGTCCTTAGTCCTTTGTATGCGAACTTTTGTCCGCCTTTGAAATAAAAAAATCGGATTTTTTTTAAATGTCTTAATTTAGAAGTTGAATTATTTACAAAACAATGAGTGCGTTAAAAATTTTAGAAATAAACAAATTCCACATAATTTAAATACTTGACCGTTTTTGTATTGCAGCAAATGAGTACAGTGGTTACTTAATCGCATTTTTTATATAGTGTTCTTTTGTAGTAAAAATGCTCATTAAAACTTTAAGAACCTCTGCAAATAATATGTTAACAAATTAATGCTTTTAATATTAATTCTAGTTTTATGTGGGCATTCCAGTCAAATTGTTAGAAATCTCGTTTATAACGAAATAAAAAAAAAAAAAAAATACCTAGAATATGTTTGTTTTATATGACCACTATTTCAATTCTTATGAATTTTTACTTAACAATTTTTTCTTTCATTACAAGAGAATAGAAAAACTTAAATAAAATAAAAACACTGAAAATATATATTTCTTTGTATGTGTTTTATTTTGCATTTAAAGTTATCAAATCATATTTATTCATTTATTTATTCAGTTACCAAATAAGCACTTTGTGGTATGATGGTTCTGCAAAAGTTGTTTTGTCTTTTTGTTTTATTAAAGAGAAGAAACAAAAAAAAAAACACTTTTGGTTTTAATGTGGTTTTGAATTTCATAGACTTGGCCTCTTTTCGTTTGTATTGTTGCTTTGGAAGACATTTATGAGAATTTTGCCTTTAAGTAATTCACATTATTATTTAATTCTTTGCAAGAAACAAAACAAAAATAATGTGTATTTCAAATTAAAACACAGTGTTTTTGCAAATAAGCACGTTGTAACAACCCTTTTTT
>OX451217.1:69042599-69271113 GCA_949628195.1 Phasia obesa | reverse complement strand
AAAAGTCTGTTATTACATTCTCCAAAAAAAAAATGAAGGGGTGTATCCTAGAGGTCGTGTTTTTGACAAATTTGACCATATTATTTTTTATATTTTTAGGCTGGCACTTGACATTCAGACAAAATAATTAACAGTTTAAGGATGTCTGCATGGAAAAAGTGATTGTGACGTATATACGTATATACGAGTTATCTATACATATAATTTAATAGTAACTAATTTCCGCTTGTCTGCTTTTTATTTGTGTTCACATTACGTAAAACTACTGGATGGATTTTAACAAAATTTTGTAAGGAAGTACCTTAGCATCCCGATTCTAATATAGAATACTTTTTTTGCATTGCCAAGAGAAGTGGTTTAAAATGGTATATTTTAAAAAGTATTGAGCAAGATTAGGCGCAAATTGAATAAATTTGTATTTAATTTGTATTTTTACTTTGTGGAATTACATTGTTTTCTTACAATAGGTGCAAAAGCAAAATCGAGCAAAATATTGCCAGGACACCGACGACGTGGCGGTCACAGCTAGTTAAAACATAAAAATAAAAATTAAAGAGTGCCCCATAAACACGTGAAAAAATAAAAAAAAGTACTTTTAAAGTTGTATATTGAATGTAGTAGGGAGCCGTACGTGACGATAATCTAAATGATATATTTAAAAATGTTGCTAGCTTAAGTGTGACTCTAACTGGTACTTAATATTGGTAATAATATTGGTACTTGATTGTTTTGCCTGCAGGCAAAGAAAAAACAACATGATTGAATTTATGGTTGTAAGGATACCATATTATTATTGATCATAAAAATGTGATGTTAGAACCATATTATTGTCTAAAGGGTCGTCAGTTGTGGGATAATCGAGGTTAAAGTTGGACAACTAGATTGTGTAATGTCCCGCACTGAAAATTTTACCCTGGCAAGCTAAGGTTCCTTTCATCAGCTTTCGTCACATAGTTAATGATTAAATTTTAATCAAAACATGTTTATCGTGACCATAGTTATTTAAAAAACAATTAAAATTTTCTTTATTTTCAAATGCATAAGTGTAAGCAACCTCTTAATTTTTGGCATAAATTGTGTCTGTTGATTCTCCACATAGGGGTATTTTGCCAATCTACCCGGAGATTACTCTTTTTAGGGTTCCGTACACAAAGTGTAAAACGTAACCATATTGTTTTCGCTACAATGTCTATCCGTCTGTCAGCGCCTTTTATCTCTGGAACCGTAATAGGTAGACTCTTGAAATTTTCACAGATGATGTATAGCTGTTGCCGCTATAGCAAAAAATACTAAAACTTATAGGGTGTTCCAATAGAGAGGAGTTATTCACGAATATGTGCACATTTCGTGAACTGTAGGTGAGATACACTTGAAATTTACAAACAGTAATTAAAACTTAGTTCACTATATAAACAACTATCAAAAAATAGAACTAAAAATTAAAGAGTGTTCCGATAGTGGTGTGATTTGCATGTATAAGGCCTAAGTTTTGATCCATAATAGGTAGACTCTTGAAATTTTCACAGAAGGCGTATAACTGTGGCCACTATAGCAACAAATACTAAAACTTATAGGGTGTTCCGAAAGTGACGTGTTATTTGCCTGTATATCTTTATTTCTTGAGCTATAGGAAGCAACCACTTAAAATTTGCAGTGATTTAAACTATGTTCGCGTTATAAGCGAATTATGATTTGCATGTATGTATATGGCATACGTTTTGAACGACAATAGGTAGACTCTTGAAGTTTTTATAGGATGAGTATTACTACGGCCACTACAACAAATAGTGAAAATTAAAGGGAGTGCCGACGGTGACGTAATTTACATGCACATTGACTAATTTTTAAACCATAATATGACCCCTATAAAAACAATAAAAATTTAAAGGGTTTTGTCGACAGTGACGTGTTTTGCATGTATAACGACATATTTTTTGAACCGTAATAAGTAATCTCTTCCAGTTTATATAGAAGATGTGATGCCATGTCCGTTATGACAATTACTAAAAATTAAAGGGTGTTCTAACAGTGACATGTTTTTCACGTTGAGTAACTTATTTTTTAATAGTAATAGGTAGACTCTTTATATATTCATAGAAAGAGAATTGCCGCCATAGCAAATAACAAAATTAAAGGGTGTTCCGACAGAGACATGATTTGTACGTAAATAGCTTTATTTTTTGAACCGTAATAGGTAGACTCTTTAAATGTTTACAGTAGATGTTGTACTTCGGCCGCTGTAACAATTACTAATATCTAAAGGGTGTTTCATCACTGATATGTTTTTCACATATATTACCTTATTTTTTGAAACGCAATAGGTAGGCGCATGTATATTTTTATAGATCGTGTATAACCATGGACGCTGTAACAAAAATTCCTAAAATTTAAAGGGGGGTCCAACAGTGATGACTTTAATCTTAAAATTAAAGGGTGACTCATAAGACATGAAAGAATTAACATCTTGAAATTTTCACAGGAGGTGTATTACTATGCCCACTATAACAAATAGTAATAATTAAAGGGTATGCCGACAGTGACGTGATTTGCATAAACATTGACTAATTTTTTAACCATAATAAAAAAAGGATTTAAAACAACATATTTTTTGAACCGTAATAAGTAGACTCTTCCAATTTGTATAGAAAATGTGTTGCCATGACCGTGATGACAATTACTAAAACTTAAAGGGTGTTTTGACAGTGACATGTTTTTCACGTATAGTAACTTATTTTCTTAATAGTAGTAGGTAGATTCTTTATATATTCATAGAAAGATAATTGCCATGGCCGTCATAGCAAATAACAAAATTAAAGGGTGTTCCGACAGCGACATGATTAGCATGATAGCCTAATTTTTTGAACCATAATAGGTAGACTCTTTAAATGTTTACAGCAGATGTTGTACTTCGGCCGCTGTAACATTTACTAATATCTAAAGGGTGTTCCACCAGTGACATGTTTTTCACATATATTACCTTATTTTTTGAATCGCAATAGGTAGGCGCATGTATATTTTTATAGATAGTGTATTACCATTGCCGCTATAACAAAGGTTGCTAAAATTTAAAGGGTGTTCCAACAGTGATGCAATTATGACTTTAATTTTAAAATTAAAGGGTGACTCATAAGACATAAAAAAATTAACAATTTGAATTTTTAAAGTTGTACTAAACATAGTACGGAACCCTAAGTGTGTGAGTCTAACTCGCACTTGACTAATTTATTACTTTATAGTATTTAATTTATCTGAGAATAATTAATTTATTCATATCTAGCTGTGCCCGCCACTTATTTTGCTTTGAAAGTAAACCAAGTTAAGACTCTTAATTTTATAGTTTTTCAGATATGGTTTATGTAATTACTTTATATAAAGGTACCCATCTCTGGGTAATTAATCAGAAACATTGGCTTTATATAAAATCTAAAATTTGTATAAAATTCGAGAATTATTGTAGAGTACTGTAAGTAGCGTCTTAAATTACACTCTGACAAAAATAAAAGTTGCAGCAACTTTTTGCAGTACCATTGAATTGGCAAAATTACGTACTTTCACTCCTTGTTCTCTCTCTTTCTTGGTAGTGAGATATATTTACGGGGGGAAAAATATCCTATATTTGAAAAAAGACACTAAGGTACCTCTCCATATAATTTTGTTATAATTCATTTAGTAGTTTTTACGTGATGCGAACACAAACAGACATACAGAAAATCACAGTTTTATATTATATTTATGTATAGATAATAAATAATAAATAAATAATTTACAGTAGTAACAATAATTTTGTATTTAAAATAATAAAAATTAATTTATTTAAAACAACTTATAAACCAAAAACATTTTATGACTGACAAAAATCTACCTATGCAAGATGATCAAAAACAGAAAAAAAGGTGAAATATTTAAAAATCGCAAAAAAATATCGCAAAAACGCGCAACGTTTTTTTTTTCTACAGTATAAAAGTAGAGATCGTGAACTTTATAGTGATATATAACATTTTTAGGATCGCGATGGCCTTCATTCCCAAAAAACTTTTAACAAAAAAATTATTTTTTAATTTCGAAAAAAATTAATATAAGTAGGTGCTATATAGCCTTTCACGGTAAAAAAATTAATACAACATCTTTATTAGTTTAGCCACAAAAAAATATATTGCAAACCTCTCAAAATCGTATAAAGGCAATAAAAACGTATGCGATTTACTTAACTTTCCTGATTTCAACAGAATCCCAAAATGACAAATCTCAAACAAAAGCCTTTGTTATTTTGTTATCTGTCGAGCTGCGTACTTAAATTTTTACATTTCTTAAATTGAATTTTTGGCCTAATGTCCGGCTAGATTGGCAAAATATCCTACTGTGCTGTGCGCTCCTTTAACAAATGCGTTTCCAATAGAATAATTTAATTTTTTAGTTGATAACTTCATCATCGATTATTGAACATGTTGTCAAGTACAATTTGATGGCTTCAAAACGAAAACGAAAGCATAATTTTGGTTTTAATGCGATCAATAAAATATCATTCTTTATTGAAGGAGTGCGAGTCGGTAGATACGATTATTGCTAGAACTTTTAATTTCGTATCTTCTGCTCAGATTTTAACTTTCGATAAGATTTTCTCAAAAGACGTGAGATATTTTTTTTTTGTTAATTCATGTTGTTGCAACTTTTCATGTTTTCGATGATTTTTGTCTGGACCGGTTTTCAGGGCACGTTCAGAGCCAATGACATACAACATTGGGGCTGTTTTAATTTATTTTTAATGTGGTTTTTTTCGTTCGTTTGGTTAACTTTTTGATTACTGTTGATTTGGCAATGAAGAAATATATGTATTTGAACAGGCAGGCAGGTAGTTGACTTCTTTCTTGTAAGTTCTTTTTTTAGGGATTTTGTTTTGTTGCATTTTTATTAAATTTACGTTTCTTTTGTTAATTTTTTCTTAATGTTTTAAAAGAAAAACAAAGAGTGGGTTTTATTTCATTGCCAAATAAGGGATTTTCAATGACATTTTTGATTGTAGTAAATTAAAGCTTAAACATGCTTGCTTGTGCTTTGTTTGCACAGTGTTCTTTATCAATTATTTCCAAAACATGTTTCTTAAAATGGTTCGAAATTAATTTTAAGTCAAGCAATAAACTGAAGTTTTCAATTTGATTTAATGCTAAGAAAATAAAACGATTTTAGGGTGTTCCTTAAAATCCGTTTAATTGTGAAAATAACCTAATTGTTAAATTTGCTTGTACATACTGATTTTAGTATGTTTTTTAGTTATTATTTTTATGTGAAACAAACACAATTTTCTGTTGCGAGAAAAAATCTGCAGAAAAACCACAACATAATTCACAAGTTGTAGTTTTTCAAATTACCAAAGTGTTAAATGAGGCAAAAAAATAAAAATAAAAAAATTCAACGCGGAACCAGATGATCTTTGCTGGCATCGGTTTAAAAACAAGGTAATAAATTCATCTTTTCTCTGGCTCAATTTTCTTTTTATTTAATGCAGAAAATAACATTTTGCTTCGTTTTGCATTTTTTCATCATTAATTGAAGAAATAAAATAATTTATCGAACCAAAAAAAAAAAAAAAAAAAAAAAATGCAATGTTAAAAATTACATCTAAGAGTGTTTTTCGAATGAATGAATGGAAGTTTCATACAAATAACTGTAAAATACTACTTTTAAATTGAAATCAGTTATCAACTTAAAGTAGAATAGCTGTTGGTAAAATTCCATGAAAGAAATGGGACTTCTCTTTAAAGTAAATGCACTGCTTCACGATTCCAAATATAAATAAATATAAAACCAAGCAACCCATCGAGAAACTTGACATTGTTTATTAAGAGGTGCCAATGTAGCAATTATTTTACACATGAATAAGGCAAGATACATATACTTACATATATATAATTTGCATATGTATAATTTTTCTTAATTACTTTTTGGACAAAAAGTAATAACTTCTATTTCAATAACGCCACTTCGTTAGCGTTCTTGCAATATTTTGTTCGATTTTGCTTTGAAAGCAATCCACACCTTACTTTTTTAGTGCTTCAATTATGGTTCATATATTTACTTTATATGTATAAAGTTTCTCATCCCTAATAAAATAAGTAAATACATAAACCATAACTGAAGCACTAATCGAAATGCATAGTTTAAGCATATCGGTTAGTGCTTTACTTATGGTTTATGTATTTACTAAATAAAGGATCACTGCTCATCATCCTTGCTTTCCACTTTCTCTCTTTCAGGTACCTAAGGTACCTCCTCACAAAATTTTGTAAAAATGCATCAAGTAGGTTTTACGAGATGCGAACACAGACAGACGGAAAGAAAGACAGACAGGAAATGAGTTATTATTTTATTATATGTATAGACTAGCTGTGCCTGCCATTTCGTGGGCGCCCTGACAATATTTTGCTAGATTTTGCTTTGAAAGTATTCGACACCAATTGTGTGACTCTTTCTTTTATAGTGCTTCAGTTATGGTTTATGTATTTGCTTTATATAAAGGTACCCATCCCTGGATAAAATTCTAGAAATTATAAAAAGTTCTAAAAATTATTGTAAAGCTCTGTAAGAGGTGTTTAAAACAATGTAATTCCACAATGTAATTCCACAAATTTTATTCAACTGGCGCCATCTGTTGCGCAATTTTATTTTAAATATCCCACTCAAAAATAAAAGGCTCGGAGATGTGTTAAAAATATGCCAGTTTTTAATAACCCACTTTCAAAAATGAAAGGAAAATTTCATTACCTTTAAACCGGAAATTGCGTTTCTTCACAGCCTTTTCCCCAGTTTTTCTTGGAAATGAGATATTTTTCGGAAAAAAGTACTCTATATTGCAATCAGAATGCTAAGGTACCTCCTCACAAAATTTTGTTAAAATCCATCCAGTAGTTTTTGCGTGATGCGAACACAAATGAAAAACAGACAGCCAGACAGACAGACAGACAAACTATTTTATTATATGTATAGATATAGATATTTTGTTTATTTCTAATGTCATCCATTTTTTATTCATCTAAACATGATAAAGGCTTGATTAACAATTTTTTGTTTGTTTATAACTTATTTAAATTCCTGTGATATAAATGTTCTTAAGTTAGTCAATTTTTAAAGGGTTAATAGTAATTATTCTCTTTTAACTTCATATTTAAATAAAAATTTTTTGTTCTATAGTTTTTTTTAAATGCTCATTTCATTATAGAATCTCTTTGAATTTCGGTAGTGGAATTTACAAAACATTTGCAAATCTCTCAAACAAATGCTCAATGTCCATTCATGTTTACAATTGGCTTTTTAATGAGACTCTCGTTGCCAAGATTTCTGGGTATTTTGAGTAAAACGTTTTCATTTATAGCACAACTACGTCAAATACTATAATGCGGAAAATAGATAAAAAAAACAAATTTTACAATCACACACACATACGCACATACGCACCCATATAAAGATCCATTTACTAAACTGTCTGTGTTGGAATTAAAATCAAAACGAAATTGCCATAAATTGCACTTCGTCGCAGTGCATTGACTAATTGATAATAAATATTTTTATGCACTTGAACTTATCGAAGCCAGTTAATTTAATTTCTTTGGAAATTACAACTAATTGCAAACAAAATAATAAATAATTTCAAATGAAATGGTTAAAGTAAAAACATTTAAACGGATTTAATACATAATTTACGAAGACATGATATTCATGTGTGAAGAAAATTAGTTTAATCGAAATGAGGGTTTGTTTGGCTTGTGTGCGTTTTGCGCTAAATAATAATAGATTCAGTCACATGCGAATGCTAAATAAACAATTTGAAATGGTTAATTAAATATGTACAGTGGAAATAAATTTGATAATTTAAGATGACAGGTATTGGTTAAAAGTTGCAATAATGAGCCTGTTCGTACACAAGTTCATTCGTGCGATGCATCAGACGCGCATACGTGATAAGTTT
This sequence comes from Phasia obesa, assembly GCA_949628195.1. Classification (NCBI taxonomy): domain Eukaryota; kingdom Metazoa; phylum Arthropoda; class Insecta; order Diptera; family Tachinidae; genus Phasia; species Phasia obesa. Next base: position 69,263,153 of record OX451217.1, on the reverse strand, counting down.
GCGATGGATGCTCATATCAATTGTTTGTACTCTTGAACGTAAAGAAACACAATTTATGTTTTTTTTTATTTTACAAACAACAATAATAAAATGTTTTGTTAAAAAAGTTGATTTAAAAGGAAAAATATTACTAAATTGATTAGTTACAAAAAAAAAACATATCATTACAAATGCAATTAATTTGACCTCATATGACGCGACCGACATATTATGCTGAGTTGTCAACTGTCGATATTAGTACGATAGTTCTGATAAGATTTTAGCTTGATAATATTAAAAGAGTCATACAGTTTAACTCCAAGAAAGAAACAAAGAGCCGTTTGAGTTGCCCCTATAGGAACAAAAATGCCATTTTTATGCCATTTTCGTTTTGAGCACTTTCCTCCAGATCGATAGGTTTCTTTGCTTACTATGATTCTTTAGCCAGGAAAAAACGTAGAATTATACTAAAGTATACATATATAATCATAAATATATATATATATATATATATATATATATATATCATACCTTTTATCACACGATTCAAAAAGACTTTAATTACTAAGCTGAAGCAAATTCTAAGCTAGAAAGGAATCATCAATTCGGATTCAGAAAAAAATTTAGTAAAACCGAACAACTAAACAGATTAGAAAATATAGTGAAAAAATATTTGAGGAAAGAAAATATTGTTCAGCTCTTTGCATAGGCGTTTCGCTAGCTTTCGACAAAGTGTGGCATTAACGCTTTATATATACATACAGAAGTTAAAGTTAAATTTGCCCGAAAACTTATATAACCCGTTAGATAGTTGTTTAACTGATCGAAAGTTTATACTGAAAGAAGGAGACTTTTAAATCCACCTCAGCAAATTGAAGCTGGAGTTGTCCAAAGTAGTATATTGCGATTCATCTTATATTTATTGTATACTTCGAATTTGTCAACTAGCAATTCATACATCGCGATTTGGCTGACATAGCAAAGCATTCACGAAAGCCATCAAGTTAAAGCACGATATCTGCAAAACCACGTATTTAATTTAGAAAAGTGGTTGAAGAATAGAAAGGAACGTTCACATGCGTAGAGACAGACTCATGATATGTCAACATATGTCAAATACATCACGGTCGAAGCACAGTGGTTTATTTTGCAAATAATTCGCTAGCTCATGAATATCAAGAGATAACTTAATGAATGATTACTTTTGATAATATTTGGAATAAATTAGTATCAAGTTTTATTGTAAAAACTCCGTTTAATCAAGGATTACCCCCAAAATGGTGGTACAGCTGTTTTGTTTATATAAATTAAACTTACTTCACTGCTGGTAAATTTGTTTGAATCCTAGAACTGGCAAACAATCGATAGTACTATCGATAGTTCTGTTTGCATTGGACTATCGCTAGTTTTTTTTTATTGCAATAGCGATACTAACGTCGAAAATACGATACAGTACTAAGTAGATTTATAGAACAAAGCAAGTAAGATTTTGTTTATAATATTATGTGACTTACGTTATTTTTTGCATAACTACAACTTTGACAGTATCCGAGAGAATGATAAGCAAATCAGGGACCATTATTTCAGATAGAAGATATGGCTTAAAACAAAAATATGTTAATATGCATAGTAATGCAGAAATTCACTCATTATACTGAGGAAGGGAATTAAACCCACAAGCCCCAGACTGATATACTAGCATACTATCCCACCAGGGTAACCGATAAGTTGGACTTTATAAAAAAATTATTGGGTAAGTCGATAATTATAAATAAAACTATTTTTAACAAATAATCGGAAACACTATAACACACAACAATTTCGATATAGTATTTTTAATAAAAATATGTTCATATAATATTTATACAAAAAATATATCTCATTTTTAAATTTTTATTTTTTAATAGAAAAAATATAAAACTAAATTATGTTCGTTTAATATAATAATTTATATAATATATAATTATATATAATTTAATATAATTTATAATTTCTATTATTACAAAAAATAAATTTAATCATTTATAAAAGAATTCCATCCTACGATAGTATCGATAGTTTTTCGAAAATGATGACTATCGATAGTTTGCCAGCTCTACTTCTCCCTCCAGACTAATCCAAACATAGACTATTTTAAAACAAAATTTATATATTATTATAAAATTACTTCGAGTGCAAAGCACCGATTCAATAAAAGTGTACAGTGTTTTAAAACTATATATTTTGACTTCATAGTCCAAAAAGGATTTGACATCCCCGTGGTTAACAAAGACTGGGTAGCTACTTTTATAAAAGAAAAAGATTTTTGGAATTTATTACGTTTTAGAAATTCAGGTGTTTGAAAAATAAATTAATAGGTATAAATAATTTGTAAGGATATCTCAGTTTGAACAGAAATTGTGTCAATTCAAATTCTATGCTTATTTTCTTGCAATTTGAAAATGTCAATTACTTGTATAAACAAGTAAAAGTGCTATATCGGGCAGTGCCGAATCTTATATACCCTTCACGGTGGTGATTACCGTTTTAACACCCCCCCCCCCCCCCACCTATACGATCACCTTACATTCATTAGACCTACAATGGTAAGATCAAAACTTTATAATAGCGATCACTTTATTGACACACCTTCTGTTACCTCTTGACCGTTGGACGCTGCTGAGTTTCATTCAAAAATTAATTATTTGTCTTAATTTTATGTGTGACCATAATCGAAGCAAAAAGGCATAAAAACTAGAGGAAAACAAATTCAATATTGCCCTACTACTAAAAAGGGGTTCTGGCCGCACCATACCCCGGCTTTCGTTGGTCCGCGCTGAAATAATTGGTACTAAAGTAGTCAGACCTACGTAAAATAAAATTGACAAAACTGAAGAAAAACGAACACAATATTAACCAAACAACCACCTCCCCATCGACCTTCCCTTTGCCCACGTATGACCGTTCTGCTATTCATATTGACTCAGAATCTTCAGACTAGAGAAAAAACCATTACAATTTTGTTCCCATATTGCCTACGTCCCCATTAACCATATTGATTTGTATTAAATTACAATTAAACCATTACAGATAAACCATAAAACAAACACAAATTCGAGTCTCCCAGGAGGTTATTACCACCCAACATATGTACGGGAATGCAATCTATTGGTCCCCGTCTAATATTTAGTAACAATAAAAGCAAATGAAAATCATTACAACCGAAAATTAAAAACATCCTGAAAAATATAAAAAAATATAGAGGGGCGTGGGTTTTGCTCCCAGCCTTGAATGGAATGGTCTGATGTTGCAGAATTGCAATAGCAAAACTATCAACTATCAACTATGCATGGCATAGTGGTGAGCTTAAATATCCTTTATCTCTTCTGGTGCCTGGGCAAAGTTGATTTCAAACCGAACACAGGCTGACAGGCGGGCATCGCTAAATCATCCTTATTATGTATAAGGATCCAGAATATATACACTTTATGGTTTAGGAAATAAATATTGTAGAAATGACACACGGAATGACAAACTTATACATACCCTTTTTCCACTTGTGTTGAAAGGCATAAAAAAATATTTTTAATAATAATAATTTAATAAATTGATGTTGGTCATTTTATATGTAAAAATGCAAAATGTATATAAAAAACATATGTGAACCTAAAAAAGGAACAAAAAAAGTATAAACAGGTCAGAAACTCCACTCGAAAACACTTCTGCTTCGGCTTTGCGAAATTTCAGTAAGATATCTATTGTAGTTCATGATAATAAAAAATCATATATTGTAGAATCAAAGTTCTCGTTTTTGGTAGAAACCTAACCTCAGCTTAGATTGCAAAGTTTTACTGTATAATTCGAGCCTCAAACCAATATGGTCTTAGGAAATTCAGCTTCAAAAAATTGGAAAAAATTGGTAAGCGCCAAAATAAAATTTTGCAAATGATTACAGGCTCTCCCTGTTATGTTAAGCTTCGATGGATGGACCTAATTAAGTGCAATTTAGTTTTAAGATGTGAACACTTACAATTTTATTTCTACCGTACGTTGCTATGACTTTAAGAATCTCTTTGTTATAGTTCTTTTATTACACGATAATAATATTTTTTTTATATGGGAGCTACCACGCCCATTGTTTCAATTTAGCCTGTTTTTTTTAAGACTCGACCTATTATAGGTCCCAAGTAACATGATTCACTTTGTATAGGAAGTGCCACGCCCACTTGAAATATCAAGAAATTATATACCGCATATTTGATAACATACTGTATATATAAAATTGTTATATTGTATTATTTTATTTCACATTGAGCAAGGGAAAAATTGATCTCGCTTTCTCTAGTCATAATAGAAAATTAAGCTCTAGCACTCTTCTAAAAAAGCCATATAAATTTATGATAGAGCTAGCCGTTTTGTAACTACAATTTTTTTTTAGATTTTTACCCAAATCGTCCACAGTGCCTCGTTTCTCAAAAAGTTTCAATTTAAAAATATACATATTTTGTACACAAACACTTAGTAGACCTCGCCCAACACCACGCAAGTTTTTTATAGAAATGATATTTTCATGAATTTTGGTAAACGATAAAACTTAATGCTTCAATTATAAGAAGAAAAAAAAAAAGCCAATTGAAATCGCATTATTTTTTAAGTTGTTTAAAGAACAATAAACATTTACACAGTGCTCGAAATGATTATTTATGAAATGTGGATCAAAGAGTAGAAAAATGTTTTTTAATTGGTTGGTGCAAGTGGTCATTGTAGGGTGGGAGTGAAATAAAGGTGTGCTACAGACTAAGCACGTAATCTGAATATTGAAATAGATTTAATTGAAAACAATTAAAGATTATTAGTCATTAATGTAATATTCAAATTAAATCAATTACTTCAAAGAATTTTGCAAATTATAAATAAAACATAGGTCTGTCTGCCAAAACATCAAAAAAGAACCAACACCAACTCTTATACATTTTTAATGTTGTCTGCCATTAATAAAATTTAATGAATAAACTACAAAGTGAAACAAAACATTTTCATATGCCTCATGAGTTCTTGTGTAGTTCTCGTATGCCTTTTTCATACATATTGATGTCTGATTTTTCAATTGCAGTCTGCCACTGAATGTGTTTTAAATTTCAAGGATCATTTTCAATTGTTTCGGCTTTGTGTGTTGAAAGTCTTGTTTGATTGTTTGCTGAAAAAATGTCATTATTGGCATTAATGTTTTGTGGCCATTTTCAGTCACAAAATTCCATTAAAGTTTCAAAAGTCTGCAAACCATAAAAATTATTTTCTTTCCATGTGTGCAGACAGACGAGTTCACAAATATCCACAAACACTATACTGTGGACCAATGTATCTACATACATACATGTCTGGATGCAAGTGTGTATGTAGGGTATACAGTATAATATTTAAAAATCTTATTATTGTTTTTATTCAACTGAAATATGATTCATTAGGAATAATCTTTTTTTTTTACACTGAAAGAAATTTAAATATGCCCTTGATTACATACTTATTTTCAAGCAATGCATATAATAAAACTGTAACAGGACCGTTTCTGTATATGAAATATTTTTTGAATTTAGATGCTGGTTCAAATATTAATCGATATGAAATACAAAACAGCAATTTTTGGAATATCTCATTTCCAAGAGAAAATACAGATAAAATAGTGAAAGTGCGCAACTCTACCGATTGAAAAATCTTCATCATCCAGTCTTCATAAAGCAGTTGTCCAAGCAGATCACCAAGCAGAACTCCAATAAACATGAAACATTTGGAACATTCAAACCCACCAAACCTTTATGAACAATGAAAATTAAAAGCTATGCATGGAAAGCACCCGAATGAAGCTGAAAATTCAGCAATAGATTTTGGTTTTACTAACCACTGCTTCTCAAACGGCAGCCTGTATCCCGAGACAGAAGGCTTCTTAATTGCGATACAAGACCAAGTTGTTTCTACAAAGATTTATAGAGAATATATAATTAAACAACAATGAATGACGATCGCTGTAGAAAATGCAATTCCGAATCTGAAACCATTCAACATCTGCTATCTGGATGTCCAGTATTGTTTCAAAATGGGTACAAGGCGAGGCTTGATAACGTGGTAAAAATTTTATACAGAGAACTCTTAAAAAAATTCGGATTTGAAAACAATCCGGAACCCTATTACCAACTCAAGCCGCACGGCGTCATCGAAAATGAAGATATAACACTATACTGGGACAAAACTTTAATAACAGATCAAACTGTGGAGCACAACAGGCCTGATCTATTAATTTACAACAAAACATTAAGACAAATAACGGCAATAGACAAAGCAGTAACTGGTAACTACATACAACGGCAAAATAAATAATTACCAGCAGCTCATGAAACAACTTAAAACCCATTGGAATCTTGAGTCTACAAAAGTAGTTCCTATAATATTATCTTCAACAGCACTCATACCGAAAACAACTGTAACAGTAATGAAATCCCTGGACGTAAACAACCTAAACAACCTAATCGATGAAATGCAGAAGGCAGTTATCTTAGACAACTGTAGGCTCATCAGAGAAATTTTGGAATAGGAGGGAAAATTTCATTGATTTATTTATTTATTTAGTGAATTAAAGAGTTCATTAAGGGAAAATAGAAAATTTTACTTAGACGTTAAGTTTAAATAAAATTTTAATTGTAACCAGTTAAACTGAGAAATAAAGAATAATAAGAATCTAGAAGTATATTTATGTACATATATGAAGTAAATACATAAACCACCCAGCAAAAACTTCACTTACGAAGAAGCTATTTAGTAATCAGAAGTCGTTGTTGCAACTACTTACAATTTTGTTCGAGATGTCGCTAAAAGAATCCAATACAAATTAAATATCATAACTAAAAAATAAGTTCTTGTAAAAAGTAAACTTACATGATAAATATTACAAAAATAATATTTTTTTAGGAATAGGTAAATAAATAAAAATAAAGATGGTTAGTGTGATAGCTAAGTATTAGTAATGGCAACACTTGACTGCCAGCCATTGCACGTTATGATTATTTTTAGAACAGTCTGCAGGCAGCGCCTCTGGTGTTATTTCGGTGTATTAGTTCGAAGTAAGCATATCTATCCAATTTATAATTATTTTACTTTTCCGACCACTTAATATACTAAGTGGTAATACTGGCGATGGAGGGCGCTGTGATATGAATTATTGAAAAGATTATTATTACACATATATCAGAAAACTTGATTTGATGTTGCCACGGCTGAGTATTGAACTCGTGACCATTGTTTTAAAGTGTTTTTACACGACGTGTATTTGTCATATGACTTGTCACTTTTCCATGTGTAAATTCTAAACACGTTGTGTGAACCCTTTCAAACATAACATTGTATTTTCCATGTGTACAATACATATGACATTTTTCATTTAGAACGTGTTCTCTTTTAATGTGACAAAGCATCTGACATCCTTTAATGCCAACTTTATATTTTGCTATTTTAGGTTTTTTGTGATACCAAAAGCACTAAAAGCGTGGCAAAAGCATTACGTTAACATCTTTGCATCAGCTGTGGTTGGGAAAACAAAAATGTGTGGCAGAAGAATTATATATTATAGGTTATGTCAGATGTAATTACATATGTACGTTTGAAAGCAAAAATTATAAACCCTATGTATAATGCCTATTTTGACAAACACATGAAATTACATATGGGTTATCGTGTAAAACCACTTTTAGTAGTCAACGTGCTAACCACTTGAGTTACAGCACCCTTTGTTATAATAATATTTATATAATAAGAATATTTATACTACAAACATTTAAAAACTTAAAAAAAACAACAGTTGGTCTGGAAAGCCCGACTGGAAGGTCACTAATCAACTTGCTTAGGATCCAAATAATTTGCTAAAAACAATTTTAAAAATATTTTTATAAATTAACCAAACATTTTAATATTCACAGATGGGTAAAAAATACGTTGTCATTTATAAATGTAAAATATTTATAGAAACGAATACACAGAAAAAAAAAAAAATACATACATATATCACATGAGGGCAACGAGGATTCCCTCATGTCCATGTACATATTTATATAGGTGTGTTTGGAATACAGAATGCATACATAATGGACGTGCGATTCATCCCAACATGGTTCGCATCACAAAAATTGATTAATGCTTTGTTTATTAAAAATTGTTAAATTTTTTTTATTATATTACTCTAAATGAATAAAACATAGTGTATTATATTGCATATGAATATTCATACAGCTGATTTGCTCACGAGAGACAGGTTTATTAATGGTAACATGAAAACAAATTTCATTCAAATGTATTAAAAATTATTTTGTTTTTAAATAACAAGGAAACAACGTTGTCTTGTAAATATTAGTATATTTAAAAATTTAAGATCTAAAAGCTATATCTACTATAACGGAAAACATAAATTTTCGTTTTTAAATTAAATGTATTATTTATAGAAGAAAATAATGAGTTGTATAATTTATCATGGAATTTTGATTGAGAAGCTACAAATAGTTGGAGTGGTGGAAAGGACCTTAGAGATTTTTTTTTCAAATTATCAAATTATATAACTAATAGAAAAGAATTGGTTCAAATGGGAGAATATAGTAGTCCTCTGTCAGACGTAACATTCGGTGTTCCTCAAGGTAGTGTTCTCGGCCCTCTTTTATTTATAATGTATGTGAGTGACGTCAAAAATATTAATTTTTTGGGTAAACAAATCATGTATGCGGACGACATATGCCTATTTTATAGATATCAAGATCTAAAAGTTTTGCAAACTCAAATTGAATATGATGCTGCCAGTCTTAGCGAATTCTATAGACTTAACCGACTTGCTTTAAATTCAAACAAAACTACACTTATACGATTTAGGCCTTATTAAGAATTTATTGTTCACATTGATGGTAATGTCATGGCTGAGTCAGAAAAGGTTAAATTATTTAGGCATTGAATTAAGTCCCAGTTTGTTGTGGGATGAACACAAGGCACATTCATCAGGTAACCTCACTACGAAGGGGAAATATTAAGGCGAAAAATTTAAAATTTTTTTTATATAAAGTTTGATAGTTCAATTTCCATTTAAGGGGAAAAATTGTAAGTTTAAGTGTCAAAATCAATATACAAACAAATTGACTATTTTCGCCTTAATATTTTTCCTCAGTAGTGAGGCTACCTGATTAATAGGCCTTGCATGAACATATATCCTGACTTAAAACAGAAATATCGTCTCTAATTGGTTTACTTTACATATTCAAAAATAAATTAAGAAGTGATGCAAAGCTGTTAATATATCAATCCTTGATACACTCTCACTTAACATATCTTCCACTTGTATATGGCTGTAAAGTAAACAGCAATTTAAAGTCTCTTCAGTCCGCTCAAAATAAAGCATTAAAAATTCTTTTTAATCTCCCAATAAGGCATTCGACACTTGATTTATTTAAGTCTTATGCAAAAAATATTTTACCAATTCGTGGGTTATTTAAACAAAAAATTTTAATATTTGTTTACAAATTGATTAGAAGGAATTCCCAACATAATGTTGAATTTCGCAGAAATGCAAATGTTACAATACGTGAAACACGCCAAGCTTTAAACTTAAGATTAGCAAGATGCCGTTTAGAATTGACGAAGCAGAGAATAAGTTATGCTGGACCAGAAGAATATAACAAATTACCTTTAAATTTAAGGAATATTGAAAGTAATTATGTCTGTTTTTAAAGCCCATATTAAAAAATATTTATTGCAGCAAGTCGAAGCACTTCTAATGTAATTATTGTAATTATTTTATTAAATTATAACTTTATGAATATAAATTTTAAAACTTTATAAATATATTTTTTTAATATTATTTAAATGTACAAATTATTATATTGTTATTTAAATGTTGCCTTTAGCCTTTCTAAAGCTTTCTAGGCGCTAAGGCGTAAATTTTGATTTATTTGGATTAATAAATATGGAAAAAATAGTAGTTATTAATTAGCTACTAAGTAATGCAGCGAGTGGCGAATAAAGCTACAAAATGTTGCATTTAAGAAGTTCTTCCGACTGAAGTTGTGAGTAAAAATTTTGCTGGGCATATCTGCAGCACTAAAAAAATTAGAGTCTTAAAATCTGGTGTGGTGTACTTTCAAATCAATAACGAACGGGTCCCTTGCCTATGCACACACCGTGTAACTATAATACTTTAAACACATAGACGATAGCGGTTACACCGCTATATGATTACAAATGCCGTGGGCTACAATTGTCGCCGAGTAGTCAGTTATTTAATTATAATGAAAACGGCGTAAACTCTGACATTGTTGTAGAAATGCATATAAAGGGTCCGCCATCTAACGTTTTTTTTTCAAATAGTGCTTATTTCGTGAATGGTAACATTTAGCTTACCCCCGGGGGTTCCAATTGTCACTGCAGGAATATGGCAAATGCTTTGACGCGGTTCACTGGGGAAAATAGGGGCACCAGACGCTAGGGTTCCTAGAGCCTAAATCTGGAAGAAAAGGTCTGTGTGTTAAAACATACGGGTCCTCTTCGAGGCCCGACCAGTGCCCAAAGGACTGGTACCACGGGAATCGGTGGCACCACAGAGAGCCTATCCTCTCTGTGACCGGTTATTGGTGAGGTCCCCTTCGGGGGTACACGTGGTGGTTTAAGATCGATTTATGTAGGTATGGTGCACGGTCGATCAAGTCTGCTGTTGCACTCTCAACAGACGGAGTTTGGATAGTCTCCAAACCCCTAAGCAAGAGGTTATAATGTGAATCTAGGCTTGCCTTGGAAAGGCTTTCCATATTATATAAATTGCTACTCATTGTGACTGTATCACACACAAAAAGTGATTGGTAGCAATCGTAAAGTGTTGTTATACTACACAATGAGGGCGGTAGTCTACGCCTAAGTTTCACTCGGTGGTAAGACCACCGTGAGGTTAGGCCGAGTAGGCAGGTACTCACGTTAATCTTGTTCCACAATTGTAACATTTAGCTCATGTCTGATTTGACAGATAATTAGTTTTATACTTCCGCTGAACGAATATGGTTGTGTATACGTGTTTTCACTTCGCTAAGTGGGTCTGCGATGGACTTACAGAAGATGCCGATTTTGCCAAAAAAATTCATCTTTTCAGATGAAGCTGATTTTGGTCTTGGCGGGTATGTAAACAAGCAAAATTGTCGCATTTGGGGCATAGAAAACCCGCACGCATACATTGAAAAGCCGATGCACCCAAAACGAGTCACTGTTTGGTGCGGATTTTGGTCCAGAGGCTTAATTGGGCCATTTTTCTTCGAAAATGAGCAAGGAGTGGCCGTTACAGTCAATGGCGATCGTTATCAGGCCATGTGAATTTTTGTTCACAAAAATTGAAGAGGAGGATATTGGAAACATTTGGTTTCAACAGGACGGCGCTACGTGCCACACAGCCGAAGCTACACTCGATGTTTTGCGCCCTGTATTTGAAGATTGCATTATCAGCCGCAGAGCTGATGTCGTTTGGCCAGCTTGGAGCTGCGATTTGACACCGTTGAATTATTATTTGTGGGTTGCCGTCAAAGATAAGTGTTACGCCGACAAGCCAGAGACAATTGACGCTTTAAAGGACAATATTCGTGAAGCCATTGGTGAAATACAGCTGCACACAATAAATAATGTGCTTAAAAATTGGACCGATCCTGTAGGCCGAGGCAGCCATATGAATGAAATTATTTTCCATTATTAACCGGAAGGATTGTACTTTCAAATAAAAAAAGAAATTTGAGAAAATATTCAGTAGTTTTTTTTATAGCATTTTCAAAAAAAAAAAGTTATTTGGCGGACCCGTTATTACTTTTATAAAAGTGATATAACTTTTTAATAAATTTATTTGCTCAAAACCTCTTGATTGTAAGTAAATTTGTTATTTTTAAAATTGTGATAGTTATTTTCTTCTGTGGAATGAAATGAAATTGCTGCTTCCTAAAAATAAATTTAGCCTAAGTTGGGTATATCGACAAGGGTGGTTGTGTAGCTTAAGATGTCGTTAAAATAATCGTCTCTGAATCTTCGACATTCCTGTACATGTTGGATTTTGTATAAAAACTGCCAAGGATCTGTCATACATATATTGAAATTGCTACTTTTTGTGCTGCTGATGGCGTTGGCGTTGACGCATTGTATTCACCCAGTGGTAAGACGGCCGTCAGATTAAGGAGACAAGCTTGATATAAATCTTATCTGTTATGAAAGCATTAAATATAATAGACTTTACAAGGTGTATTTTAAAACAAGATGTTTATATAGCAAAGCATATATCAACTAACTCTATGTAATTTGGAGCAGCTTTGCTCGCCTTACCGTCTAGCCAACCTGGCGGCCTGACGCAGATTTATGGAATTCTGCATTAGCTTATTTACTCGCTATGTTAAGAAGAAACCCGGTTTCTTGGTCGATGTTTTACCGGACATTGTAATCTTAGATTTCACCAATATATCTACGTAATTCTGAAATCAGCCATTGCAAGTTTTGGGAGCTACACGATGAGACTTCTCAGAAAATATTTTGGTGATGTCTTGGGGTTACGTAGAATGGAATTTTTGAAAATTTCTTTGTTGACAGTTCTACAATTTAGTTTCAAGCGAGTTTTTGGCTCTGTCAATAGCATAGCCCTGTGCGGGAAATATAAAATATCCTATCGATCCACAACTATCTTTATTAAAGAAGTTCAAATCAATCATTTCGCTGATCTATTGGAACGTCCAATTTTTGTGGTTGTGTTGTTTACCACCTGGAAAATTTCATGTGGGTTGACGTTGGTTCATACATGATTTTGCTTGGTAACTTAGTCATCATTCAGCCTTAACTTAAAGTTTCTTCCTTCGGACATACTGCTTAATCGTGTTACCTGAAATGGCGATTTGGAAACTTTTGTGGCCACAGGCTTTTAATATGGACCCGTCATAAATAGAAAAAAAAAATTAACAAGAAACATCTATGATTTTATGACAAAATCGCTAAAAAGTAAGATGCGAAAAAAGATGAGCAATTATATCCGTAACAAAGACTGACAAATTAAAGGCTGAACAGAAAGAAGGAGTACGAAATAAACTCTCACCTAAATATTTTAGTTTCTTTTTTTTAAGTGGTTTAAATATATGCTAATGATTTTCAGGAATGCGTATAACGATAGTTGCTGATTTATTTAAGATCAACAATGTCGAATAACTTTGTTGAAATACGACATTTCGGAAAATTAAATATTGTTCTAGACTTTATACTGGGGTTGAAAAAAAAAAAAAATTGTACAAGATGAAATGTTAACTAGAACCATACAATTTTTTCACGCTGAGTTTTTTGAAATTAAGTGGAAATTTTCTTAATATATATTTGCAAAGTTTATTCTGAGCTGCACAAATTAAAAGTATAAACCTATTAGTAAATAAGATTAATCATATTTTTATATATTATTTTGCGAATTTGCAAATAGGCGTTGTTTACTTTTTGCTGCAGAATATTGTTAATAAGCTTTCCCTTTCATATCAAAAAGCTGAATAATAGAATAAATAACTTTTTCCAGAAGTCAGTAAACGGTAGCTAAACATTAATCGTTTATTGTTAACAGGTTTAAATCAAGTACACTAAAGCGAAAAATTGGAAAATGTTGTGGACTAAATAAGTATTGAAAAATAAAAAAAAAGAAAATTTAATCTTGAATTTATATGCTGAGATTTCATTATCTTCACATCTATATCTATATATATAAATTAGGATGTTTTTATGTATGTAACGTATGGACTCCAAAACGGCTAGGCCGATTTTGATGAAATTTTCAGGGAATCTTCAGGCGAGTGACACTGTAAAGTCTAATTTTTGATATTCGGTCTGAGGGCGGAGGGGCCAATTTTTATATTGCACCACCAATGACATATACATACATACATATATTTATTTTTTTGCTTTTTTATTGTATTTTATTATTTTTTTTTTTGAAAGCCGTTCTCACATTTTACAAAACGGTTATGTAGTTCCGAAAATATTTACAAAAAACCTATGTTAATAATGATCCAATATCAAAAATTTAAAACCTTCGAAATGTTGCATTCAAAAATCCGAGTGAGTTTTCGGTTTATTTACAAAATATTTACATTCGTCGATAACACAAGATATTCCGCGTTTACTAAGCTGCAACATTGTGCAATAAGTTAAAAATAATATTATATTATCAATCAAACGTGGAATTTTGGCACCAAAAAAATGATGACAACAGCCTGTGACACACGGTCTTCACCGAAAGGTATAACAACAGTTTTTTTATTTACTGGCGGAAAAAGTCCAATCAATTTAATGATGATGTCAATTGAAACTGCCCGTCAAATTAATCAAATACAAATCGACCGATCGACAGTAACGGATGGAGAACAAGCCGCTTATTATCCCACTGAATTTTTGAATTCATTTTTCCCGGAATGCCACTGCATGTACTAACATTAAAAGTTGGATCACCGATAATTCTTATTCGCAACTTAAACGCACACAAAGTTATGCAACGGAACCAGACTGACCATCAAAAATGGTTCACCTAATTTAATCGAGGCAACAATCATCGGTGGCAGATTCAAAGGCGAAGTCGTACTTATTCCACGAATTCCGATGATTTCCAACGATTTACCATTCCAATTCAAGCAGCTCCAATTCCCTTTGCGTCTTGCCTTTGCTATTACCATCAACAAAACACAAGGCCAAACATTGACTATTGCTGGCTTAATTTTGGAAAATTCATGTTTTTCACACGGCGAGTTGTATGTGGCTTGCTCCCGAGTTGGCACGCCAAAAAATGTATACGGTTTTACACAAAATAAAAAAACAACAAACATTGTATATCCGCTGGCCTTAAGATAAAGTAATAAATAAATATAATTTCCAATTCGCCTTAAATACATGCGTTTTTTTTTTGATTGAGCCCACCATATGTAAGTTATTCTGTAAAAAAACTTTATGTTAGATATTTTTCGTTAAAAGCTCAATTTAAATCGCTTGGTAAAACAACACTAATGTTTGCTTAGGGCCAGTAACGCCGTCCGGGTCAACTAGTATGTATAATAAAACTGTAACAAGACCATTTCTTTAGACCATAAGGCGCATCAGTGTGCCTGAGAATCTCGTTTATGTTTTGTTCCTACTACAAATTTGGCTTATTGTCATGTCCATTGCTCTAAAATTAGTCTCTTAAATGGGAATAAATTTGCAACAAAATATTCCCGAAATCATCCACGATATCTAAAACAAATTCACGCAATTTGCAACCGTTGTTTGTGATAACATGGCAAAAACAAATAGATCACAAATGATGTTGGAATTCCCAAAACTAACAAACCAATGATAGTTTCATTCCTTTCGGAAAATATAAAATAAACACCCCTTTTTAAAAAACAAACAATAAATTAGGGAGGTATCACATAGCGGTATCGGCGATAATTGGCATTATCGACACAAAATTTCTTAATTAATTTTGAAATATTAACTTAAATATATCGGAACGCTACAGGGATTAAAGCGTTTACAATAACAAAGCGTTGCAGGAGCAGTTTGTCTAAAGAGTGAAGAATGATAAAAGTGATGGTTGCTCAAATTTCACTTCAAATAGGCTGCAAGGTCAATTAGCAATGTCACTGCTGCATGATCAGGCGTCATTCCGTAACAGTCTTCGCAAATTAATACAAACAATAATAAAACCGGATTTATTATAGATTCTAATATCAGCTAAACTTTATTACTGGCTTTTAATGAAAGATTTAATGGTCTGGTAAATAATGAAGCATTCTGTTTATCTACAATGCTAAATCTTCCACACAAATCGCAAATAATTCAGTTACAATTGTTGTGCATTGCTAAACTGTTGGAGACACGTTCACCAACCCACATCGTACATCACATGTCGTACAACTTCTGACAAGTCTTGCCATGCAATGCATTCTGCCAGAATCAGGAATTTTGGAAGGAGCATAGATGGGGTAGTGTCTGTGGACATTCGATTTGGATTTTCCTTGATTGAAAGTGACAGGAAAGAACTCGGCAGATGATTTCACATACGAACCATTCGGCTTAAAAAAAAGTTCCCTCTATGCGATTAACTGGCAAATCGACCACAAATGGATGAGGACCTGATAAAAAGCGTGTTGTAAGCCAAAACGTGCGGAGATCGGAAATAATTTCCCTAATTTCATTAGAGCTCTTTTCATTGTAGTAATGATAAAATAACGAAACACATCCCAGAGAGTCAATATAGTTATATACCCTCCCAGCAAAAAAAGCAGGTTTGTAAGGGAGAGAGAAATAGACTTTGCTTTCCAACCTGCTTCAGGAAGGCATGATTTTTGTTTGCCATGTCCCACTTGGTTTGCTGCACCAATTTCTTTATAAAAGCTTATTCGCTTACATACCAGCATCCGCGTAAGCGAGAGAGGTCTCTTTGTTTCACTAAACTTTATAAAGAAAACTTATTCGCTTATGTATCTGCATCCTCGTAAGTGATATTGTCTTACAATTATAGCATTCTCGAATGTGCTTATTAGATGCGCTTATGAAACACCATTTTTGGTCGAACGTCTGCATACAATATTAAGTCTTACGAGCATTAAAATCGACTCTTTTCGTCTGGCCCCAATCAGATATTGTTCGTGATTGACTCGTGGCCTCAATCTCTAAAAGGTTCGGCCGTTTGCTAAATGAATGCGCATGAAAAATGCTGCTGTTAATCTACGAAAGAGTAGATGTGGTTGAAAGTTTGACAAACAAGGTCATTTATAAAAATAAGAAAAAGGGTAGGAGAAGGAACATAGCCTTGTGGAACCCTTGAATTTAACTTGAACTCTTTTGATGAAATCCCATCAGCGCGATCCCTGAGGAAGCTCGATATAAATTGAGAAAATACATATATTACCGACACCTAAATAAGTTTCAAACGCTATTATCAAACGCCTAAGAGATATCTGGAGTTTGAAAAAAAAGAAACTACAGGAGAATCAGGGAAATATGTACTTGTACATTCTAAGTTTTAATTCTCCTAAAGAAGAAGTCAAGATATATCTAAGGAATTGTAATATGTCTACAAGTCTTTACTCCGCTAGTTTTCCGGTGCAATGACATATTATATTTACCAAAACTAACAAGTAGTGGAGCTGTATTTAATTTTTTAAGTGAGTTCAGATTGACTATTTTCCACTGCAGGTCTCGTTTAAACAGTCTTGTGAAGTCTCTTTCTCTAAATAATTTTACAATTCTTCGCTTTCTAAATAGAAATTATAAATATTGATTGATTGATAAAATTCCAAGCCCAAGGCGTATAGGTATCGATATCGCCGATATTTTCATTTGTGTAGTGGTATCGATGCTTAAAGACTTTTATGATTTATTGCTATCAGTATGACACACAGCTTTTTGTAATTAAATACTTCTAACTAAATAATTATATTTAAATGGGATACATATTTATTAAGAGGTTTTTTTAATCGATCTAGTGTTACAAAGTTTTTTATTAATGACGTTTATTTAGGAGAAACAAGTTTTTTTCTTAAAACTTATTTATTTATTTGTTTAATTAAATAGCACTTGTTGTTTCCACTTAAATAATTTCAATATCATCATTTTAACACATTCAATGGTAAACAATTCTAACGCAATTTCCTTGCTAAAATAAACAAACAAATACATATTTCATAACGTTTAATATTGGCTAAGTTCGCACATACAATAAAAAAAAGCAAACAATTTCTCTCAGTGTAATGCCTTGATATAAACAACATGATCTCACTGTGCGTAAAAACATCAATTGCAGAATGCATGCAAAAGTTATTAATAAATATCACTTGTGGATGGAATGGATGGGTGGATGGATGGTTGCTTGGATATTGGCATCCATGTATTTACAAAAAAAAAGCAATAAGAAAAACAACAACATCTGTAACAGTACCATCTTCATCTGTGTTAATAAAAGCAAAAGTACAACGATTCATTTCTTATTGTTTAAATCACAGCAACATGACAACAAAGTGCTTAAAAGTTACACAAAAATGTAAACAAAGCCAAGATAGACAACCGATACTGGCTGGCTAACATTTCCAAGTAAACATTAAATTCCAGAGATTATCGTTAACAATGTGACGCGACTGGAACCAAGAACAGAAAAACAATTTTTTTCTTGTGCACAACTAATAGAGAGTGTGTATCAGCTGTAGTTTAAAGAGATTAGTAACAGGGATGGCAATATATGTATACTAACACACTGTGTAATTTTTTAAGTCATGGCAAAATAACCATATAAGTACACCACTACGTCATAAAAGTCCAAAATAAAAAGACCCCTGCCTCTCAGTTTTGCCCAAAGTCCTCCAGGTTTTTTTTTATGGGCCCTCAAAGATGTGGGGCCTCGATGTAATTTTTGCAAAAAATTATCATTTCCTCAAGCTCATATTTTGCAAACCGTTTGAAATTTGGATATACTCTCTGAGGCAAAGTTGTAGCTCTTGTCATAAAGAACAAAAATTGTTAACATATAAAATCAAAAAAAACTTCATCTTCAAGGTCAAAATCGCAAAAAACTTTAAAAAATTCATTTTTTTACCTTTTTTCCCCTGTTCAGGTCTATAGGTACGAAAATGAACCTAAAATCTCAATAAACAACTTTCTAGAACATATGAACTTCCTAGGAATGATTCTTAACACCGTTTAGGTAGTCGCAAAAGTGAAAAATTTCCCGAAAATTTTTTAATTTCATTTGTTTTTTCTTTACTTCAACATTGAGATACTATAACGCCTTCTCCCGTAAGTGAAAACGCATATTGCAGGTTTCATTGTTATACTATTACTGATTTTATTAATCTTAGTTCTTAGGTGATATGGGTTGACATTTAGAGTTAGGGTTGTAACAAAGAGTACTAGCATGGTGCTGCTGCGGTCGTTGCGTGATCGCGTGATACCTAATGATACCTACAATGTGTTTCCAGGTATTTTTTATATTTTGGGTTGTTTTTATGTGAATTCAATGCTGCTGTTTGCTTCCAGGTAGTTTTTTGATAGAAGTTTTTTTGATTTTATGTGTTCACAATTTTTGTTCTTTATGACAAGAGCTACAACTTTGCCTCAGAGAGTATATCAAAATTCCAAACGGTTTGCAAAATATGAGCTTGAGTAAATGATCATTTTTTTGCAAAAATGACATCGAGGCCCCACATCTTTGAGGGCCCATAAAAAAAACCTGGAGGACTTTGGGCTAAACTGGGAGACAGGGGTCTTTTTTTTTGGTCTTTTATCACGTAGTGGTGTCCGTATATGGTTATTTTTTTCCGTGTTGCACTGTGTAATCCAATTGTTTTCTATAAAATGTTAATATTCAATAAATGTTAATGTATAAAATGTTAATGTTCAATTAAAGAAATGTTTTTATCGTCCTAAGATCTACTTAGGAGCCGATGTTTTAGAAATTCAAAAGGGTTAATTTTATAAAACCAATTAGACTGCCGACAGTTAGGGATACTTGAAATGAAGCATCACACAAGAGAACAACGAGTTTTCAGTATTAAACAATACTTTCACAATTAAGAGAGCTATACTGAGCCGTATCAAATCTTACTGCTAAACCTAAACAAGAGCGTAAGGCGCAATATAACTGTCAAAAATACATAATGTATGAAGCAAACCTAAATAGCGGCGTCAAAAATCCAATTTTGACAGAACGTTAGATAGTGAAGTTGTGTGCAAACAAAATGTTTGTGTTTTTTTTTTGTAAAAGTGGTGCCATTTTAGCTATTTTCTGCTTTATCTAGCGATTTTATCTCTATTTTGCGCCGTAATTTATTTGATTTTGCTAAACAAAATATGTTAAGATTACTGCTTATTACAAAACCTTGCAGTCTTATTTAGGTTTGTTCAAAGCTAGGCGCTAGACGTCGTTACGTGTTACGCCCTTGTTTAGGTTAGTCAGTTATATACCTTTCACCATAAGGATGTTAAATATTCCAATTATTATTATGTTTCCAGTTTTCCAACACCGGTTCGGTTTTTATTCTTATTATCGTAATTCTAATAAAAAAAATAAATTGCTCAAAAAGAAGTTTTGTTTATAATTAAACTAGCTATCCCCGGTACGTTTCGGTACACCCTTCCACAAAAAATACAATAAACACTTGGAAGTATAAGAAAACTTTAATTCGAAAATTCACGTCATTCTCGGAGAAGCCTACATTTGACAAATTTATAATGGGTCTCTATTGTAGTTCTCTAGATATAGGATAATTACTTTGGGGTAGCCAGTCCTCCTGTCCTAAACACCTAGCTTTAAATCGAAAGCAAACGTTACTCTCAGAGTGAAAAATTTCAACACTTTACCAGTTATAGTTCCCTAGTTTGACAACAAAAGTTTTTCAGTTTGTATGCGAGGTACGATGCACACTGTTCCTATCCAGTTTTTCTTTTTGTATGGGGGTGCCACGCCCACTGCCCCAATTCAGTCTGTGTGTTGCTAGATTATGCACATTATTATGAGGGTTACTTGTGCAAAGTATGAGGATTCTACCTATTGTAGTTATCTCAGTACACGATAATAATTATTCACTTTGTATAGGAGGTACCACGCCCACTATTCCAATCCAGTCTGTGATTCGCTAAACTATGATATTAATATGGCAGTTACTGGTGTAAATTTCAAGAGTCTACCTAATATAGTTCTCCATCTACACCATAATAATGTTTCACTCTGTATGGGAGGTATCACGTTTATTATTCCAGTCCAGCTAACGAGTGATTTTTTAAGAGCTTGAGAACTTTTTTTTAAAAAAAAAACGCATAAAATTTGCAAAATCTCATCGGTTCTTTATTTGAAACGTTAGATTGGTCCATGACATTTACTTTTTGAAGATAATTTCATTTAAATGTTGACCGCGGCTGCGTCTTAGGTGGTCCATTCGGAAAGTCCAATTTTGGGCAACTTTTTCGAGCATTTCGGCCGGAATAGCCCGAATTTCTTCGGAAATGTTGTCTTCCAAAGCTGGAATAGTTGCTGGCTTATTTCTGTAGACTTTAGACTTGACGTAGCCCCACAAAAAATAGTCTAAAGGCGTCAAATCGCATGATCTTGGTGGCCAACTTACCGGTCCATTTCTTGAGATGAATTGTTCTCCGAAGTTTTCCCTCAAAATGGCCATAGAATCGCGAGCTGTGTGGCATGTAGCGCCATCTTGTTGAAACCACATGTCAACCAAGTTCAGTTGTTCCATTTTTGGCAACAAAAAGTTTGTTAGCATCGAACGATAGCGATCGCCATTCACCGTAACGTTGCGTCCAACAGCATCTTTGAAAAAATACGGTCCAATGATTCCACCAGCGTACAAACCACACCAAACAGTGCATTTTTCGGGATGCATGGGCAGTTCTTGAACGGCTTCTGGTTGCTCTTCACTCCAAATGCGGCAATTTTGCTTATTTACGTAGCCATTCAACCAGAAATGAGCCTCATCGCTGAACAAAATTTGTCGATAAAACACATTTCGAACCGAACACTGATTTTGGTAATAAAATTCAATGATTTGCAAGCGTTGCTCGTTAGTAAGTCTATTCATGATGAAATGTCAAAGCATACTGAGCATCTTTCTCTTTGGCACCATGTCTGAAATCTCACGTGATCTGTCAAATACTAATGCATGAAAATCCTAACCTCAAAAAAATCACCCATTAGTTTTTTCATTGCATTATGCATATTAATAAAAGATTTATTTGAACAAAATTTCAAGCTATTACATATAAGAATTACCAAGTAACACTATAATATATATTTTCTTTGTTTGCGAAGTGCCACGCCCACGTAAAATATCAAATAAAAAAAAATAACTAAGCTATTTCTCCAACCACATATCTGTCCACAGACAACCGTATCATAAATGATTCGATAAAATATAATATGTACCCTCAAAAATTTATATTTTCTATTTCAATTTATTGTTTGTTTTGAAACATGATAGACATTGCCATCCCTGATTACTAATACAAAAAGATAAAGAGGCCAATACAGTAACAGAGGCCAATATAGTAACAGCTTTTGTCCGAAAAAAGTACTATGGTGACTGCAATCTTCCTCTAGATTGTGAAAAATGCTAAGGCTTTTAATAGTCACTGCGATTCAAAACATGCAGATAAGAATTGGGCTGAAACTCCATTGTCAGAAACTCAACATGCTATGCACCAGTCCGTTGAAAGTTAGTCAAAAGGAATGTCTAGTTGATTTATTATGTTTCCGTGCCTTGCGGGTTTTAAATGATCCATATCACTAAGTTTTTAACTATTTCTTTGGGAGTACATGAATGTTATGACTTCCCTGCCAATTTACAGAAACAATTTGGACTACCAAGTTGCAAATGATATTTATTTAACTTTTTTGGTGGGTGATATTTGGGCGATATTGATAAGAATAAACGCATTACAAAGCAGATAGTATGCCAATATATATTTAACATTATCTCAATCCATCTTCCTAGTGTTAAAGCTGAGACCGAAATAGTAATTGCGGCTACAAAAACCCCTGCGTGCCACTTAATATGATCGATATGCGTTTAAAATAATATACATATGTATGTATACGCGGACCCCTATACTGCGATGATGTTACTTATCATCAGGCTGTATTACAGTCAGTTATAGTGTCTCATTTATCAACCTCTTTTGTTCTTATTTCAACACCATCTGACCAGAGGGAGAAGCCGATATAAATGGCGACCAGTGGCGGCTAAGAATACACTCGGCGCCGACTAAAAGTCGACTAAAAGCCGAAAGCATATCAAAAAGCGGCTAAGCAAATATAACCGTCTAAGGCAGAAACTAACTTAAAATTTGGCAATTTTTTTTTTTTTACAAAGATATCGCCCCTTTAATCTCCCCCGGGGTCATTAAATGTCATTGCAATCTACCGTGTTACTCTGTCACATTGCTTTCGAGGAATATGGGGAAATAGACTCCGGGGTTCCTAGAACCTGTATCTGGAAGAACAATACTTGTATTGTACAATGAGGGCTAGGCTATGACAAAATTTTACTTAGTGGTAAGACTACCATCAGGTTAGGCCATTTAATTCGTTAGGCCATAATGGTGTTTTGATGATGCAAATTATTTTAAAATTATCAATTTTAAAATAAATAATATCAAATTTAATAAATACCGAACACTTCAACAGCGATTAACTACTTCAACAGCGATTAACAGCTTCCAATTTATGTCGGCGGCGGCTACTAGCCGATCGGCTTGGCGCTCTGCATCTGAGTTTGCGAGAAAACATAGCTAAAATCTCATTGAAATCCATAAGCTGGTCCAAGTTTATTAAAATATCTAGGTACCCTGCAAATTAAATGATCCATAAGTTAAATGATCCATTAAGCGTCCATAAATGTTGTGACACCTGGGACAATTTGAAGGACCAATCTTGACAATCAGTAGATGCCAGTGATACTTTTTGAACTTTTTTATTTGTTATATTAGCGATATAGCCTATATTGCTACTATCAACTAAAACATTAACATTATTGTTAGGAAGAAAATTCACCAAGTAAATGGAACACCAAGACGCCCTGGTAGGCCACATAAATCGACTTCTACAACAAGCTAAATGTTCTTAATATAAATAACTTCTTAAATTATATATTATTTTGACATTGATCAATTTTCTTACCAGAAATATTGTCAGTATGGAACTTTCGCGGACCAAAATGAGACGCTTTACGCTTGTACAGTAGTAGGAAATATTGCTTTAGTGCCTTGTGAGTTAATCGTTCAATGCCAAAACAATTTCTATAAAAGTCTTGCCTGTCACTTGCAATGTGGAATGTCCATTTTTTTGTTCGAAAAGCATGCGTTGCTTGGTTGGGTTCATTCGTAATATTGCAGAATACTATACAACATTCCGGAATATTCCCAAATCTTCCAGAACAATGAAGAATGTTCCGTGATGTTGTGGAATGCGCTCGACTGGCTGTCCCAAAAATGTCTAAAGAAACAACTTTCATCCATTATATCTTCAAAACCTTTTTGCTGGATGCTTAAGGAACACAAGACTATTTGTTTTAAGTTTTTAGCAAAAACGATTTCTTTAGGGCAAAATTTTAAGCCAATATATTTTTAAAAAGAAACTGCAGAAAAAAATTAAATAGAAGTTCAAATCCAAGGCATATTTATCATACTCAGTGTCGTCCGCCTAGCTGATTTAGTAGTTGGACATGTCAAAAGTTGTATGTGTTTAGAAATTTTATAGTGCAGAAGTGAGAAAACCATAAAACACACACACGCCTTCTCAATTTTATTCTATCTCCTCAACCTTAACAAGGGCGTAAGGCGTAAAATAACTGTCAAAAATTCTCATGTACATACAAAATGTATTAAGCAAACCTAAATAGTGCGGCTTCAACGCTTTGCAATTGGAAAATCCAATTTTGACAGAGCATTAGGTAGTGAAGTTGGGTGCAAATAAAATTTTATTGTTTTTTTTTTGTGTAAGAGTGGTGGCAATAAGCTCTTTTCTGCTTTATCTGGCGATTTTATCTCTCTTTTGCGATTAAATTTATTAGATTTTACTAAACAAAATATGTTAACATTACTGTTTATTACAAAACGTTGCGCTCTTATTTAGGTTTGTTCAAAGCTAGGCGCTAGACGTCGTTACGCCTTACGCCCTTGCTTAGGTTAGTCAGTATGTTTTTGACATTTCGAACAAATTACCATGTTGTTCTTGTATTTGCCGTAGCGACGCCACTACCTAATAATATAATATACCTTGTTCGAATTTTTTTTGATTTCTCAAAAAAATAAAAAAAATACTCCACTCTTTCTCCATTACCCACAATTCCCTCACTTACTCATCACTGCCATGGCACAGAGAGCACAAATGTATGTTTTTCATTAACATTTTTATTTCGTTTTGATAACAATTTTCAGTTCAGAAATTTCAGTTTATGCTGTCTTCATGAAGCTCCACAAGTTTCAGTTCACGTTTTCAATTCGCAATGAGTAGACGTCAAAATACGGTTTCTCAGAAAATATAAAAACAAAAAATATTAATTTCGTGATTAAAAATAAACAAATCGTTAAACAGTATTATTGTATTCGTTTAAATAATTAATAATATAATTATTTTTCTTGCTAGTGTGTATTATTTATTAGTATTTAATTATTTTTTTATTACTATGAATTTGATAAAACAAATATGTTGGAAAATTGATATATGAAGTATTTCAACTTTGAAAATAATAAAACAATAAAAAAAAACAATACAAAAACTTGTAGAAAACAAAACAGAATTATTTTTAATAGATTAAAAACCTATAAAGTGCCTGTATTTTAGCTACTTGAACAGCAACAAGTAAGAACATCTGAATCCGGATGGTTTTAGAGATGTTTAAAAAAAAAACAATTTTGTAATAAAAAGAAATCAATTAAAATGGAAATGTTTTGCTTTCGATTTTAGTAAAGTTGAAATAAGTATAGTGTTCTATTGAACTTTTCAGAACTTATTAATAAAATCAGGAAACGAAGTTGTTAGCGTACTTTTAATGCGCTACACCAAATTCTTGTTTCGGACTTTTTCCAGTTACGTTTCATAACGTTATTAGTGAACCGTTATTGTGTCCGTCAAAACTCAATTTGTGACTAAAAAACATCAGGAAAAAAACTCAATAAATTATAAAAAAAATGTGGATGTAGATTATATTAAGCACTTTTCCCCTACCTTGAAGACTTTTTCCTCTTAATTTTCTAGATAAACGATAAAAAGCAAGGCTCGGAGTTCTAAGCAGAAGCATGTTTTTTTCATGAAAGTTAGCTACTTGATAATCATTTATCGGTCCAAATGATCAAATTTTAAGTAGTTGGGCATCGATTTGTAGTTGCATATTTTCGTGGTAAATGCATATTTTTGCATATATTAGTAATAAATTAATATTTTTGACATTTACAGATTTTTTAGCGTTTTTAAAAATATTCACTGCAAAAGCATTATTTTAATTAATGAAATTACTTTAAAAGAAGCGCTATATGGGCAACACTATGACACTAAGTCATATAATATTCCTAAAGCCAAGTTAAGGCTGGGGCACATAGAATCCGTCATACGTTATACTTTGATGTGTTCAACTGGGATTAAAGTTCCGACGGCGACGTTGACACAATGAGTACTTTGTTGACGGATATTAAGTCAGGAAAGAAAACACTAAAAATGCTTTTTTTTCATTTCATTTTACTTTATTTAATTTATTTATTTTATTATATTTGGTTTTATTTTTGCTGCCACTCAACACAAAAATTCAATCAAAACATAGAAAAAACCACTAGATATTGATAGCTTAACATACGTCAAAAGTTGCCCAACTCTCGTACTTTGCGTCGACGGACACGTACTGTTTGTGACAACACAACACATGTATTTTAACTAACTTGAGGGTGCTGTAGCTTAACTGGTTAGCACGTTGACTACTAAGCAATGGTCACGAGTTCAAATCTCAGCCGTGACAACATCAATTTTTCTGATTTGTATTAATTTTTCTTAATAATAATGCATATCACAGCGCCCTCCTTCGCCGGTATTACCACATAGCACTAAATCGCCGGCGAAGTAAAATAATTATAAATTGGCTATGCTAGCTTCGAACTAATTCGCCTAAATCACACCAGAGGCGCTGCAATACTGTTCTAAAAATAATCAGAACGTGCAATTGCAGTGTTGCCAGAATCGAAGCTTTACTATCACACTAACCATCTGTCTTATCTACTACTACTATCCCTTTCCAAAGGATGTACCACAGTTAATGTAGGCATTTACTGCCTGAGTGGTACTTCTCTTTCAAAAAAAAAAAAAACTTGTCAGTTAAAAAAGCCCCGTCCTTTATGCTTCTTTAACTTCGATATAAAACTTTCTTTTTAAAACTGTTAACATTTCGAAGGACTTAACACCCTGAATGGACAAATTTATTGCATTGAAGAAACCTAACAAATTAATAATGTGAAATTTTTAATATCAGTAGAAGCAAACTTATTAAGATTTCTGGGAAAACAGTGTTTACCACATTAAAAAGAAATCCCAAAGCATATTCATAACAGATAAATTCGCGGCGACAAAAAGTACAACACTGTAATAAAAATACGTACATTTTGCTTTTGTATAAATCATTTTGGGCTGTCAAAAAACAAAATATTTTTACATTTTGACACTGATAGATGGACACAAAAAATAGTCAACTGAGCTCTCGAGTTTACCTGTTATGAATTCACCTTGAGAAATCCGAATCAGTTGAATCAAGGCTGATAGAAGACAAGGTTACGCCATCACGAAAATAAAATTAAACTTTTCTGCGCATGTCGGCGTAATGACGTCACGAAAATGTCTTTCTATAGGCTAATAAATCTGACTGAGAGTATAACTATAAATTATAAGAGTTTTTAATAAAAATGTTGAGAGTTTATATGCAGGGTTGCCAATTTGCCTATTACTTAGATTTTTTTGTACGTGTTTCTTTGAAGCAATTTGTTGATTACAGACTTGGCAACTTTTAATTGGCCGTAAAACGTCATCTAATGGGAAAACATGCGCATGGCGTAATCATGTTTTCTATCATTCTTGAATTGAATAAGGTTTAAACCAGTGACCGGCAAAATAGCGCAAATGTGCGCTTGCTCTCTATCAACATAAAGAGAAAAACGCAAGTAAAATTATTTAAAAGAAAATTATGGTGGTATGAGTTAGCGGATCACTAGTTCATTTGAATGGTCAAATATCGCCTATGAAAATGTCTACTTTTAAGTACACGATCACATATGTAAGTTCAGTTACTATGAAATGCAAAACTTATTTTTCGCATCTGTGTTATGCTGGACTATGCATATTTGTATGAGGGTTACCTATTCAAAACTCTACCTATTATAGTTCTCAATGTACACGATAATAATTTTTCTGTTTGTATGGGAGGCACCACGCTCACTATTCCAATCGAATCTGTCTTTTGCTAGATTATGTATGTTAAT
Organism: Phasia obesa; assembly: GCA_949628195.1. Lineage (NCBI taxonomy): Eukaryota > Metazoa > Arthropoda > Insecta > Diptera > Tachinidae > Phasia > Phasia obesa. The sequence goes on along the minus strand of OX451217.1, from coordinate 69,235,145 downwards.
ATGAGGGTAACTGGTTCATAGGTACACGATAATAATGTTTTAATGCGAGGTACCATGCCCACAATTCCAATCCAGACAGTTCCCAAATAACACGATGATTAATATGGGCATTTCCACAGAAAGGTCTACCTGCCCTGATTAAAATTAAAAAATTAAATGTTAACGAACAGTTTTTTTCTTTTTTGTAGTATTGAAGAGAAATGTTCAAAATTAATAAAAATTAAAGGGTTCAAAGCTTTCCTTAGCTGCGCTTGCGAGAAAGTTCAAGTTCTCGTTTCGGTCAGTTTTGTTTTATTTCTAAGGGTATCTTATCTTTACAATTTACATGTCTAAGAGTAATTGTGAAATTCGCATCTTACCGTAAAAATTTAGCTACAACAACAACTAACCTTAAAATAAATGCAAAAGAGCAACCTAATAGCAATTAGCGCCAAAATTTGTACTTGCTTCTAATGGTATTCTAAGACGTCACGTCACGGCAGACAAAAGAGTAGTGCTGGCAAATTCGACTACTTTCAATTTCCTAAAATACTACCACAAAAGTATCGATTAACTACTTTTGTGTATTGGGTACCCAAAAAAATGATCGAGTATCGAGTACTCGGTACCCACTACTCAATACTTTGCCAGCACTACAAAAAAGCACTTATTCTCATTATTTTTAGGCTGACCATAGCAAGTGTACGAAATTTGGTATTTTAACAAAGGTTAGTAAAGTAAACCAATTATATTAAAAAAAAAAACTCGGTTATTAAACGAATAATTAATTTTATATTAATTTTCAAAAGTGTGAACATTATGTCATATTATGCCATAGAAAAAATTACTCAAAGCTCTATTACAAAAAATTAAAATCAGCTTCACATAGGCTTAATATAAGCCGGGCTTTCTTTAAAAGTTTAGGTTTAGCTTAGCCTATTCAGTTTTAAGATTAAAATTGAATTTTTATTCATAAAATTTGGAAAAGCCACTACTGTTTAACTAGTTGAGCACAAGCGTAATAGCTGTGTGAATATGCTTTTCCTATAATAAACCATTTCGATTATTATATTTTTTGAAAATAAATATTTTGTGTTTCTTTCATAAAATATTTTTTTTAATAAATTTAAAAAAAGGTATTACGCATAGTTAGAAATAAATAATACTATATACGATTCCAAATATAATAAATATATAAATTTTTGATGTAAGATTCAACATCGTTTTATTCTTTCTAAGTTGAAAGAATATTTTTTACAAATTATTTCAATAACAAATATTTCGACTAATAAGACTTAAATATTCAGTATAACAAATATGTTTATATAATTTTCTTATATTTTTCTTATTTGTTAATAAAAAATTATTAAATGGAAATTTAAGTAAGGTAACGTCAGTAACGTCACGCCAGATACTAAGGCTAATATAAAAAAAATAATCAAAAGGAAGAAAGCTTTTTAAATTTGATGACTTGGAAAATAAATGTATATTGTTCCAAATTTTTATAAAAAAAAGTTTTATACAAAAAGTCTTGCCCAATTCGCAGAATTTTGCAATTTGGTAATCCAAGTCAAAATACTCTTCAACTACGTTTTTGTGAAATCACGCCAGCACATATTATTGCTTATAAATATCTTCAAATTCAGAGGATCGATTGTTTTAATTTCTTTACTGAATATAGTGTTTCCAAACCTATTTACTAATTTTACTTTTTCCATTTTTTTTTACTTTTTGTCGTACAAATTTCACGTCACGTCACGTCACGTCACATTGGAAATGCCCATATATAGATTATTTTAGACATTTCGAACTTAATTTCGATTTTTATTATCTAAGCAAATTATCAATTTTAAACTCAAAAAATCTTATCTTTTATGTAAGAAGTTGAAAATATGGAAATTCACTTTGAAAACTAGCCGGCAACCAATTTTATAGCTTTTTTTATAGCACACAAAATATAAATTTTGAAAATTCGCCAGAAACGATTATTTTGTCATTAAAACGCAACTCCAATGCAACATCTGATTTTTTTTCAAAGCAATACTTAAATTTTGTATTTCTTTTAACCATTTTTTTTACATCACTTAAGCAATAAAAAGTGGATGTTTCCTAAAGCAGATAGTTTTTATTCTTTAAGAAAAAGAAGTCATTAAATACCAAATCACAACTATACGATAATTATATATTTTGTGTGCAATCATATACATATTTATTTGAAGGTTTAAAATGATGTGGTTGAAGATACCTTATGTGGACATACATACATACTAACATGTATGTACATATGTATATCAAAAATTTTGATAACAATTTAAAGTGAAAGTTTTAAAATAAAAGAACAATTTTAAATATACCTTTGTAAATATTTGCTAGGGGACAAAGAAATTATGATTTAAAGCAAAATATCATTTAATTACAAAATTCGTTCAATGTTAAGCTTAAAAAATTATAAATTGAAATTTCACAGTTGGGTTTATGGAAAATATTTACAAACATATACCCTTACATCGAGCTAATGAAAGCCATGTTTTATTAAATAAAAGTTATTATAGGCAACTCTAGAAACAAATATAATAAAATAGTAACTCATTTCCTGTTTGTTGGTCTGCCTGTCTTTCTTTTTTTTTTTTTGTGTTCGCATCACGTAAAAACTACCGGATGGATTCTAACACAATTTTGTGAGGAGGTAAATTAGTATCCTGATTCCGATTAAGGATACTTTTTTCCGCAAAAATATCTTATTTGCAAGAGAAAGTGGAGAAAAAGCAGTGAAAATACGCCGATTTTTTTTACCGATTTAAAGGTACTGCATACTTTAAGGCAGATTTTATTTTTGAAAGCGGTATAAGTATTTTAAACATGGTTGCGCAATAGATGGCGTTGTTATAAAATAATCACAAAATGAATTGAAAGCGGAATATTTTAAACACTATTTTGCAATAGATGGCGTTGTTATAAAATAATCACAAAATGAATTGAAAGCGGAATATTTTAAACACTATTTTGCAATAGATGGCGCTGTTTTAAAATTATTACAAAATATGAATTACTTACTGCCAAAAATCCAATTAAATAAAATTTGTATTTGATTTGTATTTTTACTTTGTTGAATTACATTGTTATAAAAATATTTTCAACAGCTTTTACACAGCTTTACAATAATTTTTAGAATTTTAGAATTTTATATAAAATTTTGAATTATATCTAGGGATAAGTACCGTATCTTTATATAAAGTAAATACGTAAGAGTCTTAAAATTTGCTGCGGATTACTTTCAAAGCAGAATCGAACAAAACATTGCCAGGATGCACACAACGTGTGTGGGCACAACTAGCAAATAAATAAGCGTGTAAAATGAATGGAAGCTTTGAATAAAATAGCACATTTATTTCTTTAGATTGCTATTTCTTTATATGTATGGTAAAGAACATACTAAAGGTCTAGCTGTTCCCACTCACGTTGTGTGCGTCCTGGCAATATTTTGTTTGATTTTGCTTTGAAAGTAATCCACACCAAATTTTAAGATTCTTATAGTGCTTCACGTATACGTATTTACTTTACCCATCTCTGGATAAAATTCAAAAATTTTTATAACGTTTTAAAAGTTCTTGTAAAGCTCTGTAAAAGGTGTTGAAAATATTTTAAAAACAATGTATTTCCACAAAGTAAAAATAGAAATAAAATACAAATTTTATTCAATTGGCTATTTGGCAGTAAGTAATTCATATTTTATCATTATGTATTTTAAAACAGCGCCATCTGTTGCGCAACTGCAGTTAAAATATCCCACTTTCAAAAATAATAGGTGCCACCTCAATCTATTTTGCATATTTTGTCATTATGTATTTGAAAACACCGCCATCTGTTGCGAAACTGTGCTTAAAATATACCACTTTTAAATCGGAAATTGCAGGGAAATTTCGTACTTTCACTGCTTATTCTCCATTTTCTTTAAGAATGAGAAAAAGTATCCTATATAGGAATCAGGATGCTAAGATACCATATACAAAATCTTTTTCCATGGCCATAAATTTGGCTAAATTTGGTTATTGTAGCGTTGAATTTCCTCATTCCATGCAGTAATTTGTTGGATTATTGGCACAGACTTGTGACCCCAAATAACTCCATAAAAATAAACATAGGTGTTAAAGATTTGGTCCCGAAATAAGAGAATACTCAACAAGGAAATGTCTCCTGCAGTAATAAAACTTTTTAATGGGCGGTATGGCTTGTGGCACCTTCTTGTTGAAACCACTTGATCCCATTAATGTGAGGCATTTCATGTAGCTTTATCAAACATCATTTAAAGGTATTGCTGGAGCATCCTCATTTTCGAAAAAGTATGTTCCAATGATGCCTTCAGCCAAGGATGATAGAAGACAAGGTTACGCCATCCCGAAAACAAAATTGAAATTTTCTGCGCATGTCGGTCGAATGACGTCACGAAACTGTCTTCCTATTGGCTAATAATTTTGATTGAAAGTATAACTATAAATTGTGAGAGTTTGTAATATAAATTATGAGAGTTTTAATTGCAGCGTTGCCAATTGCTTAGATTTATTTCTACGTATGTACTTATATGAAGCAATTTGTTGATTTCAGACTTGGCCACCTTACATTGGTCGAACAACGTAATCTAAAGGGAAAACATGCGCATGGCGTAATCTTGTCTTCTAAATATTATTCTTGATAGGGTGTACATGTTATCCACCAAAGTTTTCCAAACAAAGATTTTTGCCATTAACTACATTTTAAACAAATTTGAATACAGTCACACGCACATAAATTCACACACCCAAAAAAATGTATCGTTATTTTATTTTTTTGCGTGTAAAGCAACAAATATTTGCATGTGCGATTTTGTATTCAATATAAAAATGTGATGCATCACACGCTTTGGTATGGGGTACTTTTTGTTTAAAGTTTTTTTCTCTCTTAGTTTTATGGGGACAAACAAATCTACGTAGTTGCGAACAAACAAATGAAGAAGATATTAATCGTTTTCATAAATCAAAGTATTTATAGGATTTTAATGGGTTTTACATCTTATTGTTTAGATTTTAAATATGCATATCATGGTATTTAAGTCTTTATGTTGTAAAGAGCTTTAAATAATCTTTACATTTTTTGTAAGCAGATTTAAATAAGTGATTTATGGAATAACAATTTTCATTTTATAAATGTAGAGAACAAAGTAATTATTTTATTGGCGCGATTGCTTGTATCAAATGACCTGAATAATCCTACAGATACATAATTGTTCATGTTTCTCCAACTTTGGAATTTGGCCTAAATAAGATAAAATAAACAAATGTATTTTATTATTTCAAATTTATAATCATCGCTCTTTTTCAGCTCTGTGATTTTGTGACTCATTATTTTTTTGGAAAAACGAAATTATAAATAAATTTTCCAAAACTAATAAATTTTAATTAAATACTCGTATAATAGCTTTCTGAGGAAAAACTAAATTTTTGGAAAATTATGCACTTTATTCTCTGCTGAAATCACATGTTAGTAAGTTAGTAGGCAAACACATATATCGCTCACGATGACGAATTGCTACATTTGACACATCGCTTGTGGGCGCTGTGTGTGGCGTCTTTCGCGATGCATTATCTTTTTATCTTTAAGAATATACGTATCCATAGTATTTCGAATGAAACGCTCTGATGGACGATTATGAGTACCATGAAATGCACGTAATGTCCGATAAGTTTGGCGAATTGAACCATGAGTTTAAAAATAAATCTGAACAATTTGCAAATGTTATTCTGGCGTGAGTCACTTAATGATAAATTGCCACACCACACTTAACTCAAAACAACCGAGATCTGCCCAAACAGTTTTCAATACCGATACCGGTTTTACTTTTATTTTGATTTAGAAAACAGTTTCGGGGACAGCTTATTAATAATTTTTTTGCTTGTTTCTTGTCTCCGGCTAGGATTTCACCTGGCATCTAGAAGATAGACCCCTTTAAAAGACGGACGCACAGACCCTTAAAAAGAACTACTGGTTTATGCAAAACAAGACTTTCTCCACTCTCAACACAGAAGAAACAATTTTGGAAAATGAATGAGCACTTTCGAAAATAAGCAACAACAACATTAACTACCGAGTCCAATCTATTAAGTCTTAAGCAAAGAATAGATAAAGTAAAAAAATTGCACTGCAAAAATCCTTTGGTAAGTACGATTAAAGTAAAACGTTCTCACCTCTGGGTTCAAAATTTGAAAGCAGACATAGCCCCTTCTAGACATGAATCTTACTTTGTTTTAAATTCTTTAAAATCGGTTAAATCGGGCGCGAGTTTTAAAAAGAGTTTAGAAAGGAGACATAAGAGGATAGGAGAGCCGTTTAAACTTTACCATTTTTTTTAAGTGTAAATGCCTCTTGTAACTCCGAAATTACCGATTATGAACGTTTTTTAAATTTTTTCCTATACTCAAACTACACACTGAATCAGAGGGGAGCTCAGATAGGGATATATCCTACTATATGGGGATATATCTCTGGTTTTTAATGATTAAAAAAAGACGATTTTTGTCAATTTTGAGTTATTGATGTCAAAAATGTTTATCTGCTTACACATAGAAGGGTGTAAGAAAATTTTGTAAACTGAGCGCCAATCGGATAAAATTTGTATGGCTTATACTTATCTGAGCCTAACCGATTTCATTAAAATTGGTTCAGCTGTTAAGCCTTTAGTGACGAACAAATAAACGAACTTCGAAATAGATTTATAGTAGACTTTGTGATCATCATTTCGTATTGCCATAATATACTTAAAATTGGCGATATGTACTTGTACATAAAAATGTTGTTGTTGGCTTTCAAACAAAAAAGTATTTAAAATAAATAATAAATCCAAGTTTAACAGTTTATTGTCCTGCCGTAATTAAAGAATAATTTTTTAAGTTAATTTCTATAAGTTTTAATATTTTTATTTTTTTTATTTTTATTATTTACTTGATAGAGAAGTATTTTGACTTTTTTTTGGCATTATGTATAACAAATATTGAATTTTTATATGTTGAATTTTTATATTTAAAATATCACCTTATATTTGTATACCCTTCACTACAGGTGGAAAGGGTATATATAAGTTTATCATTCCGTGTGTAATTTCTACAATATGCATTTCCGACCCCATAGGTTAGGTTAAGCAGGCAGCTTATAGAAGAGGAGAAAAGAGAAGTGGAATAAAAATAGCTCACTTGGGTCCATTATGTTGGTCCCTTTGTGATACCTGCAGATAAGAGGATAGATAGACAGAAAAGATAGAGAACAAAGATCATTATAGACTGAGGAAGAAACTTAGAGACAGAAGTGGGTAGAAGGTCATAGACGGGGAAGGTGTTAGCTCTGAAGGCTCTATTGGACGTGACATACTTTGATGAGCAGCTATGACACATCACTTGGAAGAGGGTTAGAAAACTAACCACAGTTCCTTAAAAAGGAATTAATCCTGATTGGTTCCAGAGATGAAACACAAGAAAGGCTTTCAAAACATCGTCGTCCCAAGTGTTGTAGGCGACAGTGTTCTAATGCAGGGCAATGACATAAAGTAAATACAAATATTCTGGATCCTTATAGAAAGTTGATTAAGCGGTGTCCGTCTGTCCGTGTTCGGGTTACGCTCGGGGGTTCCAATTGTCACTGCAGGAATGGCAAATGCTTTGACGCGGTTCACAAGGGGAAAATAGGGGCACCAGACGCTAGGGTTTTAGAGCCTAAATCTGGAGGAAAAGGTCTGTGATAAAAATCACGGGTCCTCTTCGAGGCCCGACCAGTGCCCAAAGGACTGGTACCACGGGAATCGGTGGCCCCACAGAGAGCCTATCCTCTCAGTGACCGGTTATTGGTGAGGTCCCCTTCGGGGGTTCACGTGGTGGTTGTGGTTTAAGATCGATTAATGTAGGTATGGTGCAAGGTCGATCAAGTGCTGTTGCACTCTCAACAGACGGAGTTTGGATTGTCTCCAAACCCCTAAGCAATAGGCTATAATATGGATCTAGGCTTGCTTTGGATAAGGCTTGCCATATTATATAAATTGCTACTCATTGTGACTGTATCAAACACAAATTGCGATTGGTGGCAATCGTAAAGTGTTGTTATACTACACAATGGGGGCGCTAGTCTACGCTTAAATTTCACTCGGTGGTAAGACCACCGTGAGATTAGGCCAACTAGGCAGGTACTTACGTTAATCTTGTTCCACAATTGTCCGTGTTCGTGTAGTAATGTCATTTGCCATGGCACCAGACGAGATTTAAGCCCACCTATCTAACATAGTTTCGAAAATTCATTACTTCGGAGGCTGCGTCTAAAAAACCACGCCCTCCTATAATTTTTCATGATTTTTTTTAAATTTTTTTAAGGTTTTAATGATTCTCTTTTGTTTTTTTTTTGTTAAAAAATTATATCAGACTGCAAAAGGCAGATCGCAAGGAGTGCATAGAGATCTCGGGATATCAATTACCCCCTGCGGGCGCCGATTTTGTGTTTTTTATTTTAGTAAGGATTTTCTGCTTTGATTTGTATTAAAAGCCTTTATAGAAAGCTATACATATAGAGGTAGATAGAAAGACCCACAGGGTGCCCATTGGTAACCTCGAGCAGTCAATTAGCGGGTTCAATATGAGGAAATTTTTAAAGATTATTTTTGTTTTAGTCTGACCCTTCTAACACAACATAGTGAAATATTTATAGCAAATTAAAAAAAAAATTATAATAAATTTAAAAAAAAATTTTGAAAAATTTTCGAAAAAATTAAAAAAAAAAATTACAAAATATTAAAAAAAATTCTCAAAAAAATATTCAAAGAAAAATAAGAGTATCTAGAATTACTATGGTGAAGGGTATATTAGATTGGGTATCGCCGAATATAGAACTCTTACTTGTTTTTTAAATAAAATTGTCGGTAAATTTAAGTTGTAAATTTAAGTGAGCAATTTAGGGTGCCTAGACATGTTCAGACTGTATTGGTATTTTGACAAAAGTTGTTCAGTATTGTTAGTACAAATTAAAGAGTCCCTGTAAGTTATGCTGTAAAAAGTGCAAATTTTTTTTTTACATAATATGTATATAGAATTTATTAATTGAATCCTCGGATGGGCCCACTAATTTTTCAAATCTTTCGAGGACTATAAATAAAAATTAGTCACCAATTTTGCCAAACTGAGTATAGGATTTTACTACCCTTAAATAGTAGAAATGAACCTATATTGTCAAGTTCGTGTATTTTTCAAAAAGTTTTTTTTTGTAGCACTGTGTAATTAATAATTATAATTATTTTTTAATAAAAAATAATAAATTTAAATACTTGATTGTTTACAAATATGACTAGTATTTAAAAACCCTCTTTGCAAATCACAATTAGAATGAAAAGCAAAGCACTACCAGAACTCTTGGCTAATGTTTTATATAACACTTAGGAAAGATTGCAAAGGTGTCAAACCGTTTGACCTTGATATGTTCGTAATACTAGTTTAACTGTTGTGGAAGAACACCCTTTAGAAATAAAAATTGAGCATAAAATATTTATGCATTTTATTGACTTGTAAATTTAAATTAAGTTATATTAATTATATTTAACATAAATCATTAAAAATAAAATTAAGTTGAATAATTATTTTCGCTGAAGTAGAGGACAAATTTAATGACGCATAATATTTATTAACTACACACGTTCTGGAAGAGGAAATATATTTAAAAAATATAAACAATAAAACAACTTCGAGTGTGACTTATTTTGATATGAAATATTAACAAAAAAAAAAAAAACAAATTTTGCTCTTTATAAAATTTTTAATATTTTTAAAGTTTAAATAAAAAATCATGTCGCTTAATTAATGAGCATTTGTCTAATTGACGTCTGATCGAATCTTAAAGCTTTAAATGTTTGTACTTATTTCACTGTAACAAATGATAGGCAATTAAATCTTGTGACTTCTTGTTATGCTACTGAAATGGCCGATATCGGCTAAAAACGAAGAAATCAAATAAAATTCGCGTCGTATCAATTTGTTTGCATTAGTAAATTCACGGGTGGCCTTTGAAGTAAAACTGCAAGCAAATACATGCAGTTTTATTACATTACAGTTTTCCAGCGAAATTAAGTTTTTGTTTCCTACACATATGACAAATTGCTGACTGACAGTTGGCTTAAGCCAAACTAATCGAGTATTAAGTAATAGTAGGCCAATCACATATCGCTCCTTAAATGCAACATTGTCATATCCAACGTTGCCGCTTGGGTTATTTCTAACCAAAATTGGTTATTTTATTTTTCAATGTGGAGATGTGAACATTTTTTTTTATTTTGGATACTTTTTTTTACCAAAAATATTAATAGATTTTTTTTCACTGGCTGATTATTTGTTACGGTAAACCTTGACCTAAACAGAAGTTGTACATACATTTTTTTTTTCACTCCAACCCTAGTGATACCTATTAATTTTTTTTTTTTAAATATGACTATGTTGCACTAAACGAATGGTATGATGTACTGTAACCTAAACATTAGATTAATGAAAAAGTTTCTTTTTAAAAAATAATTTTATATTTATACTTCTAAAGTGAATATAATTCTTTGATTATATTTCATACCTAATGCATTTGCCAGATCAATGTTATTTATAATCAGAATATTATTGCTGATTCTTATTAACACTAATAACAGTTAAATTCTTATTTAAGGGACTTCGATAATAGACATTGTAGTTATCTCCATGATTATTTTAAAATTATACATACTGAGTATTTTTCATAATAATCATTTAGGGGAAACCAGTAATGTTCTTTTCAACCCTCTTCATTCGTTAATGACTATGATAGTCTTCTTTTAGTATTCGACTTCCTCAGTCGTATGAGTTCCGTGTACACTTTATTTTCTATACGTACTTTCAGCTTTGTTAGTTTCTGGCCATTCTAGTTATTGATCTTGTTTCTTGAGTCTTGAACAATATTCAAACTAACCCACAAGTTGCTGTCTTTTGTCACCATTTCAAGGTTCAATAAAAACTAGATATTAGCTTCTCCTATACCGTTACCTAGACCTTCAGTAGGTAACGTATCTGCTACATTGACTCCATAGTTAGCCTAGGTGGAATTACCCGAAATTGTTACACATAAGACGTTTTTCCAATCCTCCCCTATTAGGAGTAGTCACCTCGTTCATTGCTCACATGTTATGCCTGAAACAAATCTCTCCACCCTATTTCTAGGGTGGTTATCTCATGATAACGGGGGGACCAGTCTAACCCCGAAAATGGACTTTCTCAGAGCGTGTTTTAAAGAAGTATATACCTGAAACCATCCCCTGGGGTACAAACTGTCACTGCTGCATTTCCAAATGCATTGAAAATGTACTCTCGGGGAAAACGGGGGCACAAGATAACAGGGTTCCTGGAGCCTGAATCTGGAAGAACAGGTTTGTTTCATTATGGGACCTCTTCGAGGCCTGACCAGTGTCAAAGACTGAACCATGGGAATAGGTGGCCCCGCAGAGAGCCCCTTCACGTGGTGGCTCTGGTTTGGATCAAGACATGCATGGTTGATGAAGTGTGCTGTTGAACTCTCAACAGAAGCAAGAGTCCAAGGACATGAGTCCAGGCTTCTATTCTATAAATTTCTGCACTGCTCGATATTGTGCGATGATGGGATAATGGCATTTAAAGGTGATGCTACTGTCACTTCATTGCGCTTGTACTATGTAGTGTGCGGTATAAATTATGCTATGGGGGTGCTGGTCAACACATCAAATTACACCGGGTGGTAAGAACACCGTCAGATAACGGCCAACACGGCTAGGTGCTGACGTTAATCTTGATCACGAACGTATACCTGAAACCACGTGTTGTCCACATCTACTTCATCCAGTTTATACAGGAAAAACTCTGTTATCATATGGTGATATAGAGCAGGAAAAATGGTCACTGCTTGACCAGCCCCTATATCAAAGAAATATCACCCAATAATGCCTTCAATTTAAAATCCCAACCCAATATGCGGCAATTTAGATGATTAACAAAGACATGAAGATGAAAAAAGAGGCTGCTAAACTATAATTGTTTTTAAATATTTCTAGACAACTACAACGCGTAGTTTAATCTACAAATGCTCTATTTTTAACTAGCTTTGCCCGTCACGTTGTGGGCGTCCTGGCAATATTTTGTTCGATTTTGTTTTGAAACTATACCACACCAAATTTTAAGACTCTTAATTTTATAGTTCTTGATTTATAGTTTATATATTTTATATAATATAGAGGTACCCATCCCTAGCTACAATTACAAAATTTATATAAAGTTTATATAAATAAAATAAAACTATTCTAGAGCTCTGTAAATAGTGTTTTAAATTTCCCGCTTTAAAAAATAAAAGGTGTTGTCAAGTTTACAGTACATTCAAATCGGGAAAATTCCGTACTTTCGGTATTTTTTCTTTATTTTCTTTTAAAAATTAGATATTTTTGCGAAAAAAAAATCTTATATTTGAATCAAAATACGGAGGTGCCTCCTCCCAAAATTTTATTAAAACTCATCCAGCAGTTTTTACGTGATTTCTATTTTCTATTGCATTTCGATTACTAACTGCAACAGCAACAACATTTTCAAAATATATTTCATATACAGAAATGGCCCTGTTACAGTTTTATTATATGTATAGATAAACTTAAACTCTTATATTGTCAGCTGGCAGTCTGTTTTTGTAGGGCTACCAACACTTTACTGCACAAATTTTCTAATTCAAATTTGGTCTTACTTTTCTGACACTCCTAAAAGTTATTAATAATGGATCTTATAGCAATACCAAAATTAATAAAAATATTGTTGCGTTGTTTTCTTTGGTAGTTGGTATTTTAAAAGACCTCAGTTCTCAAATTTGTAATCAGAATTCAAAGGTTTAACATGCAAAAAAAAACAGACAAAAATCTTTCGTAACACCATTGAAGTGTTATTTTGTATAATATTTAAACAATATTAAGTGTTCATTTGCTTTTATTGCTTAAAAGATATTGCGCTCAGCCTTTAGAAATTTGTTTAGATGTAAATAAACTTTCACGCAAATATTTTCTCTAAGCACCCCACTGTGCTTATAAAATTAATATTCAACATCAATACTTTTTGTATATTTATGCTTGGGCGTGTGTGCATAATCTCGCACTTGTTAAAAATATTTATTTTCATGCTAATTTAGAGGGACGTTTTAACACTTGTAAACGACCACTCAATATTGTTGTTAGTTGTCAAACTAAAGGAAAAAAGAAAAATTTCCTTCCTGTAAATAAAAATATTTTGCTAGTTTGGCTAGTTTGTTTTCTATATTTTAAACACTTATCAATTGGTACACGGACAGCAGAAGAACACTTTAACCTCTTCTGATATTAATGTTCATTCAATTTGTAGATTCTGTCATTTTACCTTGGTGGTTCGAGCGAGCAGCGCAGATACAACTCAACTTTAATATTTCTACTTTTCTTTTACATTTTTCTATTAAGTTTTGTGGTTGTTGCTTTTTTATTGTGCCATCATTTTTTGTTTTTTTTTTTGTTTCCTTTTGTTTATATTTTTTATTTATTGCAATGAATTAAAGTTTAATGCACTTTATGGCCAAGTTAACGTCATGAGTATCTTCAAGATTATTTTTGGTAAAAATAAAATAAAATATAATAAAAAAAACATTTTTGATGCCATCATACACGAGTACCCGTATGGTATTGTGACTGTTGTTGTTTTGTTTTTTTTTTGCAAGAGTAAAAATAAATGAGAATTTTTGAAAAAGAAAGGAAATCAAGTTGAGAAGCACTATGAACTTAAAAAGTGCAAAAAATTTGCTACAAAAAAAGTGTTGAAAGTAAGAAAACGTGCGGTATAAGTATAAAGATACAAAAAACTCTAGCTTCGTCAATGAACATGACATACAATTGTTGTTAACAAGCAAACAACCAGCAACAACCAATTGAACTACGTAAACGTTTGATAGAATACGACTTGAAGATGTGCTACATATGGGTATTATTTCATATTAAGACAAATTAAATAAAGGGTGGACCATTTTACTTTGAGATTTATTAAAATGATTCAAACTTTAAATTTGAAAATAAAACACAAAATCATACAATAACTATTATGATTGGGCATACAGTACGCCAAGGTACGCATACAGTAAGACAATTAAAATTTTCTGCGCATGTCGGCCTAATGACGTAACGAAACTGTCTTTCTAATAATTCTGATTAGATTGTTAACTAGAGTATTACACAAAATTATAGGAGTTTTTTATACAAATAACTAGCTGTGTCCGCCACGTCATGGGTGTCCCGACAATATTTTGATAGATTTTGCTTTGAAAGTATTCCACACCAATTGTAAGACTCTTACTTTTATAGTGCTTCAGTTATGGTTTATGTATTTACTTTATATAAAGGTACCCATCCCTGGATAAAATTCTAACAATTATTGAAAAGCTCTGTAAGAGGTGTTTAAAACAATGTAATTCCACAAAGTAAAAATACAAATTTTATTCAATTGGCGCCATCTGTTGCACAATTTTGTTTAAAATATCCATCCCACTTTCAAAAATAAAAGGTGCGCAACTGTGGTTAAAATATCCAGGTTTTAAAAATATCCCACTTTCAAAAATAAAAGATGCGCAACCGTTTTTAAAATATCCCAGTTTTAAACCGAAAATTTCAGTATCTTTAAACCGCAAATAACGTACTTTCACTGCTTTTTCTCCACTTTCTCTTATAAAATATCTCATTTTTTGCGGAAAAAGGGTATCCTATATTGAAATCAGGATGCTCAAAAAAATTTGCATAAATCACAGACAGACGGAAATGAGTTACTATTTTCTTATATGTATAGATGAGAGTTTATTTGCAGGGTTGTCAATTTTTGCCTCTTACTCAGATCTATTTGTACGTACTTATTTGAAGCAATTTCTTAATTACAGACTTGACAACCTTAACTTCCCGTCATCTAACGTGAAAACATGCGCATGGCGTACTCTTGTCTTCTATAATTCTTGCAGTAAGCCCTCCGATCTACGCAATTTTCAAGTATTTTTTGGATTGTTTGGTTTTGAAGTTTTATGGCCTCATTAACATTATTGTTGATGTGATTGTTTAATTTTCGAATGTATGGGAAATAAGTGCAAGAAGTGTATAGTTTCGGAGAACGATAAACGATTTATGTTGATACATATTCACTAATGTTGTGATTTACACGCGAACGTGAACGGGTTGTTTTCAATGTTGCCAGAATATTTAACTAGAAAATCTTTAAAATTGTCTTAAAAAAATTCTGCAAATTCTGCATACATTTTTTAAAGTCTCCAAAAATTCAGGTAAATACTAAAAACACATACATACATAAGTATGAGGTTTTTATGATTTTTTTTAAGAAAATAATTAAAAAAATAAAAATCAAGATTATATATTAATATTCAACAGAAAAACAAGAAGTATGTATACATAAATAAATATATATGTACATTATTTGAGTACACTTTACAAATAATCGAAGAATTCACGTCCGTAATATTTTTTTAAAATACTAGTGTTTGCAAAGCTTCTTGCTTTTCTGCAGAAAACACCGATATTC
This sequence comes from Phasia obesa, assembly GCA_949628195.1. Lineage (NCBI taxonomy): Eukaryota > Metazoa > Arthropoda > Insecta > Diptera > Tachinidae > Phasia > Phasia obesa. The sequence goes on along the minus strand of OX451217.1, from coordinate 69,219,552 downwards.
TTTGTCGGGAATCGAAACCGCTACCCTCAGATAGGAAGACAACCAACGAGTGCCTCGATTGAAGTATTGGAATAATTTCTTTTATTTAATTTTATATTTTTAGATACAAGCGAACAATTTTCGAAATAAAGTCAAAATTCTTGAATCAATAAATTTCACAAATATTTTTTCAAAAGTTTAACGATCTTAGTTTGCCAACTTTTTAAAAGCAAGTGATTTAAGCTCTCAAAATTTGAAGTAAATTTTTTGATTTTCTTAATTTAAAAATAATGTAAGACACATTCTACATACATTCTGTCTCTTCTACGTTTTCCAATAATGCAAAATATATAAATCTTTAATGATTCATATAGATCGGTGCCACAATTTTCTTTTAAATGAATTTTTCTCTTTGTGTTGAGAGAATAATGAGAAAAAAACTCATTATTCATACTTTAAAGAAATAGAAGACAGCGGCTATGCAGCTAAATGAAAACAAATTCCGTTGGCTACAATTGTCGCCGTGTAGTCAGCTTCTTAATGATATTGAAGACGACAGCTACATCGTAAATTCTGACATTGTTGTAGAAATACTTATTTTTTTATAAAATTAAATAACTTTTTCAAAATATAATAAATATTTTCACCAAAATTTTTGTTTGTATATGAATTTGTAATTTATAATTTTGTGAAATTTTCTTTTGTCGAATAAAATAAAATTGTCGCATACAAAAATAGAAGTTAGCTTAAGCTTACTACAGCCACAACGGTGGTCGTGTAGCCGTGTAACTGTGCTGGCTGTAAAATATTCGTGTGTATTTTATTTTTGACAGTTTGTAGTCGGTATCCTAATGCTGGCTGTGTTTTTAATAAATCTAGGTTTTAAAACAGACATTTCATCTATTTAAGATTGAAACGTATTTAAAAAATATGTTACTCTATATACACACATATATTCTTAATATTAAAAATATGTTGTTACATTCATGATTTTCATTTTCATAGTAACATTCAATTTTTTTTTTAATATTTCGAAAATTGTTTGTAAAAATTTTTGCAAAATTTTTTGTAAAAAAATATTTTTTTGAAAATTTTTCGCAAAATTATTTTCGAAAATTTTTCAAAAACATTTTTTCGAGAATTTTTCTGTAAAACTGTCTTTTTTGAAATGTTTTGTAAATTTTTTTGTAAGTATTTAAAAAAAATTTTTTAAATGTTTGAAATTTTTTTTTAAATTTAAATTTTTCTGCAATCTATATTGATTTAAAATGGTCACACTAAAGCTAATAACATCTTTGAAAAAAATTTCCTCATAGAGACCCCCCATGTGATTTTAACTGTTCCTGTTTACCAGTGTGCACCCTGTGGTTCCATTGGCTATTTCTATATGTATTACTTTTTAAAACGTCTTTAATACAAATCAAAGCAGAAAAAGCCCTACCTAAACACAAACAAAAATCGCCCCTCGCAGGGGGTTATTGATACCTTGAGATCTGTATGCACTCCTTGCGATCTACCTGTCGCGGTCTAATATTTATTTGACAAAAAAGCAAATCAGAATCATTAAAACCGCAGCCTCTAAAGGAATGATCCGATATTGCTAAATTGCAATCCCAAAATTTTCGAAACTGTGCCTGACAGATTGGTTAGCTGAAATTTTTTGTATCTTTTCTGGCGTGGAAAATGTCATTACTACCCGAACACGGACAGACGGATATACTGACAGACGGACATCGCTTAATCAACTTCTCTATGTATAAGGATCCAAAATATATATACTTTATGGGGTATGTATACATACCCCATAAAATGAGTATTGTAGAAATTACACACGGAATGACAAACTTATATGTACCCATTCCACCTGTGATGAAGGGTATATAAGGTGCTAAAATGTGCTTAATAAAAACCTTACAACACTTACGCCTTATCATGTGTAGGGTATACAAAATAAGACAAAACAAAAATTCCCTAACTTTTCCCACTTGAACAAGAAGAAAAAACAGGAAAAATATTTATTTATGTTCGTTTGTAAACTGACGTTCACGATCTATACAATTGATTGGTTTTCTAAGTGATTGGCGCTGTAAGGTTTCAAGTCACTCAATTATTTTGTTGCCAAAAGCAACAATTTCTATTGTTCACGTAGTCAGTTGGTTGTAGATAAACATCAAAAACACTTCAGAGACATGTTAAAAGCAACAGCAACATCAACAACTAACTATTGCACGTTCCTCTTTTTTCATTTACAGGTATTACACCATGAATTTAAAGACTACCTTGGGAATTTTTCTTTCATTTGCTACTTTCCAAATTTACCACAACACAGTGATATCAAATTGTAACTTTGAAGATACCGTGAATCTGACAAATGCCAAAAAGTTTGATAATGGTTCCTATTTGTATGAGAATAAGCTTCTCATACCACCTGATTTAGTGGGTATATATAATTTTGAAGAGATTTATGATGGGAAACGCCTACCGGTGCAACCCCATGTACGTGGCTGTGTTTGCAAGGGAAGAAATTGCATAAAGTTTTGCTGCCATCCTACCAAAGAATTAATATCCAACATGTCCCGAGTGTGCTCACAAGCTGAATTAGAAGAGGAGTTGAAATATGATCCCTATTTGGAAGTGGTATATAATAATGGTTCCAAGCTAAAAACACATGCTATTGAGGAGTTTGTTGTCATCCAAGGGGTACCCTGTGAGGGTGGTTATCCATTGATGCCCCAAGATGATGAAGATGATAAGTGGGACATATTTGAGAATGGTACAATGTATCGTCATTTTGATCAGTCGTTTATAAGTAAAAGGGATTATTGCTTGATGCCACAAAGTATGAGTGATGGCACTTGGGTACTAAATCCTATGAATTGTCCCATACCAAATAACCCACCATTATCCAATCGTATCAACAATATTGGTAAGCAAATCAATATATTTTTTACTCAATCAATGATATTAAGTTACACCACCATTTTCAGCCATGGCCATATCAGTGCCTTTTATAGTTTTAACCATATTTGTGTATCTCTTTATACCGGAATTGCGCAATCTTCATGGTAAATGTTTAATATCATATTTAACTTCATTGGCTGTGGGCTACAGCATTTTGAGTACCATTACCTTATCCGAAGTAATATTTTCCAATTTTGTGTGCAGCAGTTTAGGTAAAGTATTCAAATGTTACTTTTGACCGCAGTGTTTGATTGTAATTGTAATTGAGATTGAATTTCTTTTATTTCATTTTAGGTTACATTGGTTATTTCTCTTTTGTGGCTGCCTTCTTTTGGCTCAGTGTTATTAGTTTTGATTTGTGGCAAAATTTCCGTATTACTGGTCCAATACGAATTGGCCAGAGAAAACGTTTTATTATGTATTCGGCGTATGCTTGGGGTGTTCCGTTTTGTTTGACTTGCATTGTGATGATCATACAAAATTCCGACATTGATGTATATTACAAGCCGGGCATTGGTGACGACTATTGTTGGTTGAAAAGTGAGTTTTTATGCATTTTTGTACTCTCACTCTTTATTATTGCTTTAAGCACTTACGTAGATATACAAGGTTTTTATTTAATCAATAAGGTGCCGTTATCGATAATGACGTCATATTGATATCACAAAGAAAAAGAAAACAGAATAATAAAAGGCAAATAATCAGTATGATGTAATTCAGTTTTAAAGGTAAATTATATATAAGTAAGTTTGTGATTTTCAACAGTTAAAAACAATATGTTACTATGGGACTAATTTTAGTGGTCAACAATCTTCTTATTCCAAATATTTTTTTATCTATTAATGAAATTGTTCCTTGAAGGTAAACGAAGCAATTAGTGTAATGTTCTTGAATTCTGTTCCTAAATGATTTTGGTTTAAACTAAATACAGGTGGATGGACAGACTTTTCAAAAAATTAAATTCAATTTTTATTAAAAATCCCTTATCTCCAAGTTCTAAGTTGTTTTTAGAGTCAAAAATTAGTGCCAATAAATTTTACCAGATTATTACTATTAGCAAGATAAGGGCTACATTAGGTATGGGCAAGTGAAATAATTATATCGATCTGTATTGTATCCATATCTATTTTATCGATATATATTGTATCGATATATATCAGGTAAAATTTATCTATATTTCCGTAAATTATTACTATATTTACGCAGTCCCAAGAATGCACAAAAGACACACAGATGTAAAAGGAATATTTTTATTCAAAAATCTAACTGACTAATCTAAACAAGGGCGTAAGGCGTAGCGACGTCTAGCGCCTAGCTTTGAACAAACCTAAATAAGAGCGCAACGTTTTGTAATAAACAGTAATGTCAACATATTTTGTTTAGTAAAATCTAATAAATAAGGGGGCAAAATATAGATAAAATCTCTAGAATTGTTTAGGTTCAGCAGAAATGTTTTTATTAATGCTTTACAGTTTAGCAGTTCTATTCTCAGACGCAGATGACAGCTCAGCAAGCTGGTAATTTAAGAGCAAATTTAAAAAAAAGCTTTCTCATGATCTAAATATGTTTATTTATGGGCCAAATCTATACAGATTTCCTGTGTGTCTTTTACAGGGCTTTACAATAATTTTTAAAATTTTAGAATTTTATATAAATTTTAGAATTTTATCCAGGGATGGGTAGCTTTATATAAAGTAAATTCGTAAGTGGATTACTGTCAAAGTAAAATCAAATAAAATATTGTCAGGAGGCACACAACCTGTGAGCGCACAGCTAGTTCATATATAAAACATTAACTCTAATTCTAACCGGAGCAGTGTTGCCAATGCACGGATACAAAATTTTTCACAAAAGTCCATGAATTCTACCAAGGTCTTTATTTGTAATATTGCATATGATAAAGGATATTAAGATTCCAATGCACTAAAGTAAATATAAATATATCGATGTATCGCCAGTACAGATATCGATATAAGTTTTATAAAAAAATCATCATTTATAATCTATACAAATTTAGCATCCAAATATAATTATACATATCGCACTTGATCAACAAGAAGGTATTTAGTCAAAATTTTTAAATTTTCACTTTTTGCAAGAAATCAACCAACAACATCAATATCCATCTACTGGTAAAATTTGAACGTATTCTGATTACTCTTTCATCTCAAAACCCCCATATGAGACCATTTTCGTGATAGTGTCTTGAGTACCTTTATGTCAACAAAAAGGTATTATTTCTATTGGACAATAATTGCAAAAAAATTAAAAAAAGACAGTGTAAATATATTATTGAATGGAATTTTCTTACTATAATATGTTCGGATTTTTAAATTATCTTAAAATGTAATCACAAAAAGTTTTTAACCTCTACTGAAAATTTTGAGCTAATACCCTCTTGTTGATCAAGTGCGATATGTAGGTACCCTTGAGGTGGAAAAGTTACAACTAAATTTTTAAAGAAACGATTACTGCCACTATTTACATGGTTAATAAATGCTTTGGGCCAAACTGTTTCTAATAAATTGTTCTCTATTGCTCTCCAATTACCAAATCTTAGGCCAATTATTATAACTTGCCTTTAGCTAAAGTTAGGATTTTGTTGGAGCGATAAATAGTTCTTCGTTATTAAATGTGAGCTAAAAACCACTTTTAACTATCACGTACTATAAGGACAAGTTATAGCAATGACTATTATCCTCATTATTGTAACGAAATCCAACAAAATCCTAACTTTAGCTAAAGGCAAGTTATAATAATGGGCCTTAGTCTATCATTAAAGTAATTAACATTGCTCTATTTGGCAGTACTTCATTTGTTTGTGTTGAGTTGTGAAAATTGTGAGTATTCTTATCTGTCAGATAAAATTTCGGAGATGTTGCTATTGAAAATCATGAAAACAGCTTATGAAGTTCGAAGAGATATTCGAACAAAACACTAGAAGCAGTTTAATTTTTTCACATTTTCCCATGTTATTGTTGGCTTTTGTTTTGTTGCTCTGAAAATCGAAAATTCACAAAAAAAATTCACATTTTCAACAACGTTTTACCAAAAAATAAAATCGCAAGTTTAGCAAAAAATTCGACTATTTTAAATTTTTCAAAATCTGGACATAAGTATGTATGTTTACGCAAGAACTTCGTTTGACTATAAAATATTGAAATTTCTCAAAAAATCAAAAAACTTCGCTAATAATTTCAAATTTTACATAAAATTTAGTTTTGAACGAAAAATAGATTCGACAAAAAATTTTGAATTTAATATTAAATATTTTAATTTTAATTAGTCAAACTATATTTATTAACATACAAATGAAATTTTAGAATTTAGCAAAAATCGATTTTTTCCGAAAAATTGAAATTAAAAAAATAAAAAACAATCGCAACTCCACATCCCAGCTTAATTTCTTCACAACAAAATCCTTACAATTCGTCCTAATGGCCTTTCTGGAGGCAAAATTATATACTACAAAAAAGTAGACTGTTATAGATTGTTTTTTGCCGCGATTGGGTCAATATATCACACCACATTCGTGCAGCGTGTCAAGCCTTCCCGGCCAGACTCTATACCATTTCAACAATAAAATTATAAACAGCTTCATTATATAGCATGTTTCCACGGAGCCCAATATTCTTGATGGCTTTAAGATGATTCAGTTTGAATCTACTTGCGAAGCATGAATAATTTCTCTATTCTATTCTCTAATTTTTATGGCAACTTTATCTAAACTAGCCTAGATTACTTCATATATGTATGTACATAAAAAAGTAAACAAAGAACAAAATAAAATTAAAAGTGTTGTTTAAATATAAATAAATAAGAAAATAATTAAAATACTACTTAAAATAGATAAATAAAAATAAAAAGGAAATCGTGCACTAAATTTTTAAACTCAAACAGAATGAAGCACCTACAGCGGTCAAAAAAAGTTTTCGACATAGATACAATTTTATTTGTTTTTCAATAAAACAAATTCGATTTTGTTTAGTGCCAAAATTGACATACAATTTTATTTACTAAGGAACAAAGAATATAATTCAATAAAAAACATCTGATCTTTACAACTTTTAATACCAAAAGACATAATATTTACAACTTAAGCTAAAAACAGAAACAAAATATATTAGTCAAGTGCGAGTTAGACTCACACACGTAGGGTTCCGTACTATGTTCAGTATAATTAAAAAATTCCAGTTGTTTATTTCTTTATGTCTTATGGGACACCCTTAGATTTTAAAATTAAAGTAATATTCGCGAATATTGCATCATAATTGGAATAGCCTTTAAATTTTAGTATGTAATTTTATAGCGTCCATGGTAATACACTTTCTATTAAAATATCAGGAGCCCACCTATTGCGGTTAAAAAAATAAGGTAATATTCGTGAAAAACACGTCACTAATGGACACACTTCAATTTTAAGTATTTGTTATAGCGGCCGAAATAACACATTTACTGTAAACAGTTCAAGAGGGTATCTATTACGGTTTATGAAATCATGTTACTGTCGGAACACCCTTTAATTTTATTATTCCTTATATTGGCCATGGCAATTTCCTTTCTATAAATATATTAAGAGTCTACTTATTACGATTACTGTCGGAACACCCTTTAATTTTTAGTAATTGTCATATCGGCCGTGGCAACACATCTTCTGTACAAAATTTCAAGAGTTAACTGTTACGGTTCAAGAAATATGGCTTTATACATGCAAATCACTTCACTGGCGGAAAACCCTTTAATTTTTACTATTTGTTATAGTGGCCATAGTTATACACCTCCTGTAAATATTTCAAGATTCCACCTATTCATTCAAAACTTAGACTATATACATGCAAAACACGTCACTATTGGAACACCCTTTAATATTTAAGTTCAATTTTGTATACTTGTTTATAAAACAAACATAGTTTTAACTACTGTCTGCAAATTTTAATTGGTTGCCTCTTACAGCTCAAAAAAAGACATAAAGGTAAATAACACGTCACTTTTGGAAAACCCTACGTTTTAGTATTTTTTGCTATAGTGGATATACACTTTTGGTAAAATTTTCAAGAGTCTACTTATTATGGTTCAAAACATAGGCCTTACACGTACAAAGCACGCCACTATCGGAACACCCTTTAATTTTTAGGTTTATTTTTTTAGACTTGTTTATAAAGCGAACTAAGTTTTAATTACTGTTTTTAAATCTTGAGTCTATGCCTCCTACAGTTCAAGAAATAAACACATATTCGTAAATAACACCTCTCTATCAGAACACCCTATAAGTTTTAACATTTGTTGCTATAGCGACCATAGTTATACACCTTTGGTAAAATGTTCAAGACTCTACCTATTATGGTTCAAAACTTCGGCCTTATATAGGCAAATCACACCACTATCGGAACACCCTTTAATTTTTGTTTTATTTTTTATACTTGTTTATATAGTGAACTAAGTTTTAATTACTGTTTGTAAATTTCAAGTGTATCCCTCCTACAGTTCAAGAAATAAACACATTTTCGTGAATAACACCTCTCTATTGGAACACCCTATAAGTTTAAGTATTTTTTGCTATAGCGGCAACAACTGTACATCATCTGTGAAAATTTCAAGAGTCTACCTATTACGGTTCCAGAGTTAAAAGGCGCTGACAGACGCACAGGCGGACAGACATTGTAGCGAAAACAATAGGGTTACGTTTTTACACTTTGTGTACGCAACCCTAAAAAGTATTCGACATTTCAAAAATTAAACTCTTATTGATATTCTAGTAACGAGTTGCTCTTCCTTTGTGTCGTATAACCTCTTTTAAACTTTCAGGTATAGACTTTACCATTGACATTGTGTATCCTGGATTAATTTTATACCATTCGTCGTTTTTTATTCCTTCATCTGGTTTTATTTGTGAACTCGCGAGATCTCAATTTTTTTCCAGATGACCCCAAAGGTGTTCAATTGGGTTAAGATCTGGAGATTGTGGCGGCGTTTTTATCACTTCCGGGCAGTTGTACAAAAGCCATAGTTTTGTATTTTTGTTAAGTTTTATCAAGATAATGTTTTGGAACATTATCTTGATAAACCTTAAATTTGCCTGCAAGTCCTAATTATTCTGCGCTTGGACACAAATTTTCCTTCAAAAGGTCAATGTATTTCAAATGATCCATAATTCCATCAATGAATGATAAATTACCCACTCCTAATGCCGCCAAACATCCCCATAATACCATAATACCACCTCCACCGTGGTTAACCGTTGGCATCATATTTATTTCCTCCAACTCGGTATTTGGTTTTCTATATACTAAAACCTTACCATCACATCCAAAAAAATTATATTTGCTTTCATCAGCCAAAATAACATTTTGGCGAACTCTAATCGGATATTTTGATTTTTCTTTGAGATGTAAGGTTTCTTCCTAGCCGATCGTGCATGAAATTGGTGCTTCTTTAAAACATTTCATATTGTTTGGGGAGTAACTGCATATTGCTGGGTATTTTTAGCTAATGTTGATGCATTAACTCGGGGATTTTTTTTTACTTCACGCACAATTTGTCGCTCATGTACCTCTGTAAGTTTCCGTGGACTACCACTCCTGGACATATTTTCAACTGTTTTTGCTTCTTTGTGTTTTTTTTTATTATATAATGGACATTCCATTATATCCAACGATTTTTGAAATAGAATTGTCCAATTTGCCTAATTCAAAATGGTGGATTATTACATTTCTTATTTCAATAGAAGTTTCCCCTCCTTTGCGTCCCAATTTTGTAACTACGTAAAACTAAATGAAAATAATTCTTGAAAACAGCTTCGATCTAAACTCCTAACGGTATTTACAACAGCAACAATGCGCATATTCAACATATTAATGCAAAGGCGACAAAAAATGAGTGATGTCGAATACTTTTTTTGCGTTTCAATTTTAGCGATTTTTATAAACGTACGCACAATTATCTTAAATCTTCAAATATTATTTATTTTTGTAACTTTTAATAAGAGAATACATTCACTGCAATAAAAAATACAGCTAAATGCTTCAAATTCTGTTATGCATGTAAATCAATAAATGATTTAAAAAAATAAGATTTGCTGTCGAATACTTCTTTTGACCGCTGTATGTGACGTGTAAACAGTATGATTCGCAATCATGATATATCAGAGAGCGAAGCAAGTGCTTCGTTTTGTCGCGAAAACATGGCAATATGAATAAAGGTACTACATATTAGGCACCGCCCAAGGCAAATTCATCCCAGGTGTGTGAGCAGTACGGAAACAACTACATCAAAACCACAACTTTGACATTAGACTAGCAGATATAAAACAATGTATTTTTGACAAGACATTAGCAAAAAACGAGCAAAAAATAATCAGCTGGGCTATCGGCTCTACCTGGTATAAATTCGCCTTGGCAGAGCCGAACATAGCACTGTTTCCCAGGCACATTAATCAAGTAGTCTCACTACAGAGGGAAAATATTAAGGCGAAAATTTTTAATTTTTTTATATGGATTTTGACAGTTAAACATACAATTTTTCCCCTTAAATGGAAGTTGAACTATCAAACTACTAAAAAAAAAATTAATATTTTCTTCTTAATATTTCCCCCTTATAGTGAGGTTACGTGATATATGTGTCTTGACTGTTTCTTGTTTAAAACATACGTATATATTTTCGAAAATAAATATATCGTTCGTTACCACGTGCACACGTATAGTAAAAAAAAACTTAATTGAGGAAAATGATTTATGCTTTGTACATTTAAAATAAATTTTCCATTAGCCCTGAGTGTCAAAAAATTTGTCTGTCTTTAAAAAACATATTCTTTATTTTTGTTAATATTTATTGTGATTTTTAATAATTCAGCTAAATTCGAAAACAAAAGCGTTTCATTAATTGAATTTAAATAAAAAAATAAGACAATTTTGACAAAAACATGACATTAATGAACTTTTAATAACAAATTTTATATTAATGTTTGAAAACCAGTCAACCATAAATTAAGAGAAAAATGCATCACTTAATAAAATATTTTCATTCTTTTTAGGATTTTGATTTTATTTTTGTATTCGATTGGTCAATTTTATCACTGTAAATAACTTTGTTTAAACCGATAGTTTAAAGCTGGATTCACCCATTTGTTACGAACAAAATTTTGGTCCGGAAAAATTTTTTTTACTAAGAGTTTTCTGTAGCCTGATTCGCTAATTTTGAAAAATTTGTCTGGAAAAATAAAGATGTCATATGAAATACAAACTAATCGAACATTTCATAATAATTTATATTTTGGCGTTTTTTTCGTGTGACACAAATTTAATATTACTTAAACCAATGCTTCTGTTAACAGTTATTCAAATACATTATAACGATTACTTGCGTACATTTAGTGCGAGTTAGACTCACACACGTAGGGTTCCGTACTATGTTCAGTATAATTTCATTCAATTCAGTAAATTTAAAAATACAAGTTGTTGATTTGTTTACGTCTTATGGGGCACCCGTTAATTTTTAATTATTTTTTAAACTACAGCATAGTACTAAATACCCTGTGTCTACCTATAACGTTTAGAAGAGAAAACCAAATTCCTCAAATTCGCGACAGCTAAGGAACACCCTTTAATTTTTATTAAATTTATTTTAATTACTTGTTGTTACAGTAGATATTGTATAATATAATCTGTGCAAATTTTAAGTGTCAGCCTATCACTGTTCAAATATAAGGACTTTCTAGGAAAATATTAGGAGCCTACCTATTGCGCTTCAAAAAATAAGACAATATACGTGATAAACATGTTACTGTCGGAACGCCCTACTGTAAAAATTTCAAGAGTCTACCTATTACGGTTCAAAAAATAAGGTCATATAATTCCAAATCATGTCATTGTCGGAACAGCCTTTAATTTTTAGGTTTAATTTTGTATACTTGTTTATAAAGAGTATATAGTTTTAATTACTGTCCGCATATTTAAGGTGGTTGCCGCAACAGCTCAAGAAATAAAAACATAAACGCAAATAATACGTCTCTTTCGGAACACCCTATAAATTTTAGCACCCACAGTTATACACCTTCTGTGACAATGTCAAGAGTCTACCTAATATGCACGTCACTATGGGAACACCCTTTAATTTTTACGTTTTTTTTTATACTTGTTTATATAGCGAAGAAAGTTGTAATTACTGTTTGTAAATTTAAGACTATTCCTCCTACATGTTTAAGAAATAAACACATATACGTGAATAACACGTCTCTATCGGAACACTTGTTGCTATAGCATCAACAGTTATACACCTTCTGTGAAAATTTCAAGAGTCTACCTATTACGGCTCCAGAGATAAAAGGCGCTGACATATGGATGGACAGACATTGTAGCGAAAACAAGAGGGTTACGTTTTTACCCTTTGGGTACGGAACCATAAAAAGGCTAAAAAAAGTAGAAGAAATGTAGTAAAAAAATATTATAAAAGGAAGAAAGGTCAAACAACTATTTTCATTTATTGATTCTTAAGATGCATTAGATATAACTTTCCAAATGATTTGCTTCACTATTGCTATTGTTCATATCTTGCATTCACTCTTTTCCAGGCTCTTTAATTTCTACAATAAGCTTTATGGCAATCTATTCATTAAATTCAAATTTTCAATAACATTATTTTTTAATTCAATATTTTGGAAAACAAAACCCATAATTTTATTATGCAAAAATTATATGATGTAGCAACTCACTTCAACTTTGTCCGGACAAAAATTAAAATTAAACCAATTTAAGCTGAGAGCACTGTTGCCAAATTTGCTGATTTCTCTGCATTTTGCTGATTTTCCATCGTAAAATTGGCTAGGTTAGATTTGCCGATTTGCCTCCTCAAATTGCAGATTTTATAAAGTGACTGTGTTTATCTGATCTTTGTCAACTTCATTTCGTTGAATACGAAACGCTGAAACTTTAGCTTGGACAATTTAATGATATGAAAAAAGATTAAGAGAAATCAAACATCAGAATATATTGTATCCCAGACAATCGCATTGGCTTTAAATCGAAGTTGTTGTAAACTGTTTAGTAGATCTATACCAACCATCAAAGATTTATTTTGCATTAGTGGAAAACGTAAAAGATACAGCTAAAATAATGTTAGACAATTTAAATAAAGATATGCAAGCAATTGACTCAGAATTTGGAACTCCGATTTTGAAACTTGTACCGTGCTAAGCTTTTGTAAAAATATATGTCAAATTTATTGATTCAAGAATTTTATTTCTAAAATTGTTCGCTTTATATTTTTGTTCTGTTGTATTCGTCCTCTAATGTGGGACAAGTGTTTTAGTTTGAAAAACGAAACAAGAAGTCGTATGGACAAAAAGGCAATTGCACGAATTTTATATAATAAAGACTTTATAAAATTAAATAAAGCAAATTTGTTCAATACTCGATGCTTCGCAGGTAGTGTCGCCTAAAAAAAATGTTCTTATATTTTTCTGTTAAATATGTATAAATAATTCTGAATATTTATTGCTCCATTTTATTTTACCTGATTTTATAATTATTTTCTTAAAAACCTAATATTTATGTGTTTTGTTAATTTATCAGATTTTTTGACGATTTAAAAAAATTTTGCAGATTTTGCAGATTTTTTAACCCATTTTTGAAGATTTTATAGGTAAATTTTCTGGCAACACTGGCTGAGAGTTATCGAGACAAAATAACTACTCTCACTCTCTGAGAAAAAAAAAATTTTGTCTGAACAATAATTCTGTCCGAAAAAATGGTTGAATCCGGCTTAAAGCTTCTGAACCGTTTATTTTGAAAGTGACATAAGTCACTTTCATTTTAAATCGCTATATATTAAAGAATTAGAGTGTATATTTATTTTGGTTTTCCCAAAGCAATGTCTATTACACCAAATTCGTGATCGTTAGTGGCGCTTAACATTTAATTGAAAATTTTTTTCAAATGAACTTCATTAATTTGGTATTTTTGGAAATTGACTTATGCCACTTTTAAAATAAACGGCTCATATAACTATATTATTTCATATTTTTTACTGACCTAACTAACAGAAAATCTAACAGAAGTCCTGCTAATAGATTTTTTTTTTCATAAAAAAATAATAAACTTTTCACTTTTTTGTTTTAGCTAACGATTGGTCTGCTATGATTTATTTTTTTGGCATTAATTTAATAATCATTCTCTTGGACACGGCGTTCTTTGTAATGACTCTGCACAAAATACTCATAATTCAAAGAGAAATTAAGAAGGTGACAATGAATGATGGCGGCAATGATAAGAGCCGCAACTTACGTCTACACAAGAACAAGTAAGTTTTCGAACAGATTACCATCAACACCATAATCATAGTAAATTTGTGCTTCCTAATAGTGTTGGACTGTTTTTACGGCTGTTGCTTATAATGGGAATAACATGGCTGTTGGATATATTTTCGTACATAGAAAATCAATTACATCCGGGTGTCACCAATCCTCTCTATTACATCAGTGATTTCATGAATGCCATGACAGGACTGCTCATCTTTATATGCTTTGTATTGAAACCCAAAGTATTGAAATTAATGAAACGAAGGTATGTTGTGCATTTAGAATTTGTAGCGTTTCCGCTGCTCAGCGGAACGCTTGAACTTGAATATTAAAATTATTTACAAAAAATTACTTTCGTATATTTATAACTTCCTATAACTTTGCTTAAATTAAAAACAAACAAAAAATTCAAATGAATGAAACCCTCTGATTCATTTTATATGCAATTTTTAACAAAATATCATATAGAATCTTGGGTAAAGAAGAACCATCTGATAATACAGAATCTGATTATTCTGATGATGAATTTGCTTTAGAAGATCGTGGTAAAAATGATGCTCTACAATTTATAAATTAGGTAAAAAGTTTCTCTCAAATAATTTGTTTTATAAAAGAAAAATTCAAAATTAAAAAAAAAAAACAGATTTGGACAAAAATTTTATTTATTGGTTTTCTGCACGTTCTCTTTTATGTGGGTGGTGTGGTGTTTAATTAAAAATAAAAACTTTTCTTTTGAGCATGTTCTTGTGTTAATTAATTTATTCTTTTATTAATTCTAACTAACTTGGATTTTTGAATTTTGTTTACTTTGTCATTTAACAATACTAAAAATTATTATTTTTTATACCTAAACATCAATATATTACACTGTGCAACACACAAAATGTAACTACATAATTGACTGAGGGCTATATTTGACTTTGCATATTTTGCTAATTCCATAATATTTTTTTTTTGCTTTGAATAACAAATGACAAACGCTAAGTTATATAGTCAGGTTAATCCAACGCACACCGATATCCTCCTATCGTAATGTAGGTTCTTTCTCTTCTCTTCTCTTCTCTTCTCTTCTCTTCTCTTCTCTTCTCTTCTCTTCTCTTCTCTTCTCTTCTCTTCTCTTCTCTTCTCTTCTCTTCTCTTCTCTTCTCTTCTCTGCTCTTCTCTTCTCTTCTCTTCTCTTCTCTTCTCTTCTCTTTTCTTTTCTTCTCTTCTCTTCTCTTCTCTTCTCGTCTCATCTCGTCTATTCTCGTCTATTCTCGTCTCTTCTCGTCTCGTCTCGTCTCTTCTCATATCATATTTTATAATATATATTAATAGGAAAAGCTAAAATAAAGCTTTTCCTATTAAAGACTAGCTGCGCCCGCCACATCGTGGGCGTCCTGACAATATTTTGCTCGATTTTGCCTTTAAAGTATTCCACACCAATTGTACGACTTTTACTTATATAGTGCTTGTGGTTTATGTATTTACTTTATATAAACGTAATAAAATTCTAAAATTTATAAAAAATTCTAAAAATAAAAAAAGGTGTTTAATATATTTTAATAACAATGTAATTCCACAAAGTAAAAATACAAATCAAATACAAATTTTATTCAATTGGCTATTTGGCAGTAAGAAATTCATATTTTGTCATTATTTTAAAACAGCGCAATCATGTTTTTACTATCCCGCCATCAAAAATAAAAAATGCCTTAAAGTATGCAGTGCCTTTTAATCAGTTAAACAAATTTCGGCATACTTTTACTGCTTTTTCTCTTTGTTATCTCTTGGAAATAAGGTATTTTTACGTAAAAAAGTATCCTATATTAGAATCAGGATCCTAAAGTACCTCATCACAAAATTTTGTTAAAATCCATCCAGATAAATATTATCTTTACATAAAGGTACCCAGCCTTTGATAAAAATCTAAAATTTAGTTAAAATTCTAACAATTATTGTACACCTCTGTAAAACGTGTTCAAAATATTTAAATAACAATGTTATTCCAAAAAGTAAAAATTCAAATCAAATACGTATTTTATTCAATTGGCGCCTAATGTTGCGCAATAGTGTTTAAAATATCCCACATTCAAAATTAAAGGTGTGCAACCATGATTAAAATATCCCAGTTTTAAACCGGAAATTGCGTTTTTTTCACAGCTTTGTCTCCACTTTCTCTTGGAAATGAGATATTTTCAAGGACAGAAAGTATCCTTTATTGAAATCAGGATGCTAAGGTACCTCCTCACAAAATTCTGTTAAAATCCATCCAGTAGTTTTTACGTGATGCGAACACAAATGATAATCAGATTTATTTTATTCATGTTAATTTTTATGTACTTTTCGAAGTCTGAAAATCTTAAATTATGAAGATGTATCAAGAGCCGATGCAATATAATTCGATCTATTATCAATTATACTAATTGTTAGTGTATAAGTAGATATATCAGTGTGAGGGTTGCTGCTTCGATTTTCGTCAAATACTCTAAGATAACCCAGCAGCTTCGCAGGTAGTGTTGTCACGTGTATTCTCAGCTCTTACGAATAACTGACCTATCAACTTTCGATGATAGTATGTAGTGACTGCCATGGTTTGCAACGGTGAAACAGGGTTTGATTTTGAAAAGAGAGCCTGAGGAACGGCTACCACATCTAAGGAAGGCAGCAGGCGCCTAAATTACCCACTTTTTAATTGATACATAGATTTTTCAGATTTTTTTTCTAAACCAAATAGATTAACAGTAACAGAATTTTGTAACCAAAAAAAGTGATTAAAATGAAAATGCATTGGTTTGCTAAATATTTAGCGAAGTGATACAAACCTACATTGTTGAAAGCTGGTATGCTACTGATTTAAAATATTTACATGTTTTGTTCTCTTTGTAAGATTCTGGTTGAGATTGTGTATGTGCTCACAGACCCTTAGGGGGTTGCGTGGGGGCTCTTGTTTTATAGGTGGTTTAATTTCTACAATATTCAGTTCCGACCCCCGAAAAGTATATTTTTATACTTGTAGTAATATAGGAGAGCCAATTTAATTAAGTTGAAGAAATTTTAAGTATACCAATCTATCAGATACAGTTTCGAAAATTTTACTATTAAAAAACAGTCAAATCGGTCAATAAATGTGGGAAAAAAATTTCGCTAAAAGATCAAAGTTTCGATAAAATCACGTTTTCACCCAAAAATTAAATTCTGTGACAAAAAGGAATAACTGCTTAAAATCTTTTCAAACTATAACACTCAGTAGTAAGACTTGTCAAATAGGTCAAATAATACATAAAGGAATGTGACATATGTACCATAATACTACATTATTTTGAAAAATTTTTTTTAAACACTAGGATTTTTCATTTTATGACCAAAAGAAAACAAAGCAAACAAGCCGACTTTTTCGCAGCCGATAGCGCACCGCAACCGATGATAGTTTTTCTTTGTGCCGCATCTACTCAAAGTTGCCCCTAGGCTCCTCGCCTTTGTACTCTGTTCCCGCCATGTTTACAAATTGGTTGATTTTCATATGAATTACACAAAAATAGTTAATCGATTATTTGACAATTACGTTGATATATTTCCGTTGTTATTATGTTTAAGGAAGTATTGGGAACCAAATTGAGTAGCATTGAGCAGTATCGGGAAATTTCGACCACTAGTCCAATTATAGTTTAGAATTGGAGTCTCTGTCTCTGTCGTTTTAATGTTTTTAACTTCATTTGTTTTAACTTTGCTTCTATGTGACTTTTCAAGTAAGGCGCTGATCAAGATGTAACGGGTGGTCCAAATACAAGTATATTTTTAAAAACTAATAACATATTTCATGGCTTCATAAGTAACTAGCTGTTCCCGCCACATAGGTATTTTGGCAATATAACTGTCCATTGCTTTTTTAGCTTATATTGGCTCTGAAAATTTACTGAGTGCCCGTAGATTAATGAAACTTGTCAGAAAAATGTTTTATGGCCATAGGTTGTTAAAGCTGTAAAATAAGAAAAATCGGACCAAGGAGAAAAAATTCCCTTAGAAGAACGAATCCTACTTTTGCAAATTTTTTTTTAAGTTTACTCATACTTTTGATTACCAAATGCAACTTTCATAGTCAGCGAATGTTCAAAAACCTAAACTTGGACA
This sequence comes from Phasia obesa, assembly GCA_949628195.1. Lineage (NCBI taxonomy): Eukaryota > Metazoa > Arthropoda > Insecta > Diptera > Tachinidae > Phasia > Phasia obesa. The sequence continues at coordinate 69,201,212 of OX451217.1, read as the reverse complement.
CTGGAAATCCTAGAATGCCATTGTTTGCTCCGCCCCCTTTTTGTGTGCGGTTACATAAAATTTTATGTGCAAAAATAATGTAATTTTATTAAAAGAAATGAATTACATACCATTAAAATAAAATGTTTAAATTGGCATGGGGATTGGGAGGGGGAGGTAGCCCTCCAATTCCACCCCCGAAACATCTATGTGATTTTTTTTTTTAAATTTTTAAACAATTTTTTTTTTTGCTAATTTTATGTCGAATAGAAGAGCATTAATAACAGTAATTTTAGTAATTTATTACTTTATGGTATGTATTTAATTTATCTGGAAATAATTAATATATTCATAACTAACTGTACCCGCCACTTCGTCAGAGTCCTTATTTTGCTTTTTTATTTTTTTATTTTTAAATTAGTAACAATAAATTTAGTAACAATATTAGTAACAATAAATTTAATTTAAAATAATAACAATAAATTTATTTAAAACAACTGAGAAACCAAAAAGATTTTATGACTGACAAAAAGGTTTCTTACTCGTATCTACCAAACAAACAGAAAACAAAAACAGAAAAAAAGCAAAAAATGGCACAACTTTTTATATAACATTTTTAGGATCGCAATTGCCCTCAGTCTCAAAAAGCGTTTTACTTTTAAAATTTTTCTAAAAATTAATATAAGTAGCTGTTAATATAGTCTTTCACAGATAAAATATCAATACAAAATATTTATTCTTTTTTGTTTTCATAATTTATTTATTGTATCTTCAATATTTTTGAACTCACAATAATTACTCGTATATTAAGTCTAAAATAAAATATTCTTTTTAAGTCCAGCCAGTGGTAGACAAAAATAATGTTTGTTTCACGGATTTCGCAATCATTTGCGGGTCATCCCTCTAATGTACGGCCAAGAAAAGCAGTATCTCTTCTTTTTAGTCAAATGTAACCAGGTTCATTCAGCATGTTACGCGCCAAAGGGTTTGGATGAGATTCAAGCCTCTTTAGATATGTGACTGCATGTTTCGCTATTTCTGTTTTAACTGATGGCATGTTTAGGTCTTTGTGGATGTTTGAATTTTTTATATACCAGGGAGCAGTTGTAATAATACGTAAAATCTTATTTTGGCGCCTTTGAATTTTTTCTACATTGCTAGCTGAGGCAGTGCCCCATAACTGAATCCGACTTGTACTTGTAGTAGAAGTTTACAATCTAAGCTCAGGGTGGAGTTTCTGCCAATAAGCCAATTTAGTTGTACTGCTTTTAGTTTCATTTGTGTTAACTTGGATTCTATGTGGCTTTTCCAAGTAAGGCGACGGTCAAGATGTATACCCAGGTATTTAACGTCTGAAAGCTGTGGCATCATTTGGTTATTTATGCGAATAGGAGGGCATGAGTCCCTACGCAGTGTGAAAGTTATGTGAGTGCATTTTTGTTCATTCACTTTTATTCTCCATTTTTCTAGCCATTTTTCCAAATTGAGTATGTGGTCTTGTAAAAGTTGTGATGCTTCTTGGGCACTTTCATGAATACTTAAAAAAGCTGTGTCATCTGCAAAAGTTGATGTGTGGACTAGGGTGCTAATTGGCATATCCGATGTGTACAGTAAATATAAAATTGGTCCCAAAATACTACCTTGGGGAACTCCAGCTTCAATGAGCTGTGGCCACAAAAAAATATATTGCAAACTTCTCAAAATCGTAAAAAGGCAATAAAAACTTTCCTGATTTAAACAGCGCCCCGAAACGACAAATCTCGAGCAAAAAATCTTAAAATTTCACTATAGGATGCAAAATTTTGTTATCTCTCGAGCTGCGCACTTATATATCTTAAATTGAATTTTTGGCCTAATGTCCGGCTAGATTGGAAAAATATCACTCTGTGCGTCGTATTTATAGTGCTTCAGTTATGGTTTATGTATTTATTTTATATAGAGGTACCCATCCCTGGGTAATATCTCTCGAATAAGCCCTTATTAGAGAGTTATGTTGAATTATAAAATTAATATAAAATTCTATAACTATTGTAGAGTTTAGTAAATAGTCTTTAAAATACTAAGATACCTCCTCACAAAAATTAATCCAGTAGTTTTTCACGTGATGCGAACACAGAGAGACACACAAAAATTCCAAAAATTCCGTTTTTGTATTCCACTTCGATTGCTATCTGTACCAGCAATAAAATTTTATGTAACTGCTAAAACAAATAACATATAATTTATAAATACATAGACTTGGACTTAGAACAAATTTAAATATGAAAAATATCGATAAATATCGATGATATTTTTAAAAGCCGTATGAAGATATGTGGATAATTCTAATTATGTTGCACCTAGTTTTTGCTCTTTCCACATTGCTATTACTTCACCTTTTAAAGCCTTAATAAAGAAGAAGACATACTTATTTAACTTTTATTTATTTAAGATTTTAAACTCTTAGCTCTTTTTGCTTGATGCATTTATAATTTAAGTTCTTAAATTTATAAGAGTTTCTTGATTCTAACTAACAATTTGTTTTATTTTAATAAAATTTTTAAGTTTTATTTTACTTTGTGTTGGTTTTATATTAAAAATTAACAAAATTACAAAATTTCTTTTAAGAAATTCACTCTGTTCAATTTTATTATATTATTTTTGGCATATAATTTTTGTATTTGTTTAACTAACCTCAAAAGCACTTCTTATATAAAAAGAATTGAGAAAATAATTTGTTAACAAAAAAAAAAAATGTTTATTAATTCTACCATCTCATTACAGATTCCAAATTCTGCGTGAAGGCAAAAGTAAATTTAATAACCGAACTGTAACATCACATATGAGTCTATCGAAAACTCAGTTGAATGTTTTATTGCCGAAATAAATAATTGTTAAATAAAATCGTTCGTATTTCATTCAGGGTACTCACTGTTTATCAACATTTCATTTACGAGCTTGTATGGTATGTGCCATTGTGGGTTTCCATTGTAAGTTAAATAATAAATAAAATTTTAGGTTTTAGAATCTCAATACTGAAGCGAAATTATTTTAAAATATATTTAATTATATGTATGTGTTTTGTATATAACTTTTTTAAATAAAATTATTTATATATTTTTTATACGAGTAATTTTTTTTTATATTAAATTAACAAAAATTGAAAAAATATTTTTTAACAAGTTTTTTGGTACTGCCTTAGTAAGGTAACGTATGAAATTGTATAATCTTAAGTTTTTTATTTTTTGTATTTATTCTAAGGGAAATTTTTTGTTGAAATTAAATATTTATATTAAATACTAGCTGTGGTAGCGTCCTTGAACTATTTATTTGATTTTGCTTTAAAAGCAATCCATACCAAAGACCCTTACTTTACTTTATATAAAGGTTCTCATCCTTACTAAAATAAGTGCCGCTTTAAACTATGCATATTGTTTAGTGCTTCAGTTATGGTTTATGCATTTACTTTATATTTATATAAAGGGTCTCGTCCTTACTAAAATAACTACATACTTTCACTGCTTTTTCTCCAATTTATCTTGGAATAGGACATTTTTCCCTAAAAGGAGTATCCTATATTGGAATCAGGTACCTCATAACAAAATTTTGTTTAACTTCATCTAGTAGTTTTTACGTGATGCGAACACACAGACTGAAAATGAGTTACCATTTTATTGTATGTATAGGTTATATTGTGGTAATATATTTTTTATTTAATAAGAAACTTAATAATAATAAATTATTACATTGTGCATAAGGAATTATTTCAACCCACAGGCAATATTCTATTAAAATTTCGAGTAATCAAAAAAATGAAGAGATTTGCTCCAGCTCCAAAATCGACGGAAAAAATAATCAAATGGGAAATTGAATTTTTCTGTTATTTAATTGTTATTTTTATTCAATTATAAAAAAATTGGAAGTTATTCTAAAATCATGACATTGGGTTTGCGTCTACTCCACGGTGGTTTTTAAGTGCCAAACCTAAGATATTTGCTAAACTACGTTTCTGAACCAAATATTTTTTGGCAAAAAGAAAAACGTTGCACTTATGGTGTTTTTTTTTTAAGTTGCACTCTTAAACACTGCAATGTAAAAAAATTGCCTGTTGCGCTAATGGGCGTGTTCCAGTAAATCTAGCTCGCACTGTATAACTCATACCTGAACAACGAAGATTTATGCAAAATTAGAAGTGGACTAAGAGTTTTTTACTGTATGTAGTAGAACCATCTTAATCCACTGGCAAAACAAATAAATAAAATTTCTTGCAAAAAAAAAGACATCAAAACAGATAAACTTAAAATTATGTTTCTATATATCAATGACGTCACCTATTGGCAGACCCTTTAAATTAAAATTGTACTATAAATAAATGTTATAGAGGACTTTGTCATACAGATTCTTTGTAAATTTTTTACTGTGTGTGTCCATATACATCCAATTACATTAACTATTGGGACACCCTTTAATTTCAAATTTTTAATATTTATACTTGTTTTTATACCAGATATAGCAGTGAACATTCTGTCTAATTTTCAAGTGTTTGTCTAGAACGGTTCCAAAGATGGGGACATAATGGTCAAATTACATCAATAATGGGAACACCCTTTAATTTATATGTTCTAATTTTATACTTGTTGTTATAGCGGACTAAGCAGTATAGGTTCTTTGTAAATTTCAACTGTCTATCTATAACAGTTTAAATGTTTGGCCATATATGTCAATTTACATTAACTATTGGGACACCCTTTAATTTTCAAATTCATATTTTATACTTGTTATTATAGCGAACTTAGCAATACAAGTTCTTTGTAAATTCCAACTGTCTGTCTATAACGCTTTAAAAGTTTGGCCATATATATATCAAATTAAACCAACTAATGGGACACCCTTCAATTTCTAATTTTAAATATTTATACTTATTATAACAGACATAGTAACGAACATTCTGTGCAACTTTCAAGTGGTTGTCTATAACGGTTAAAAAGAATTTCATAAAGATGAAATTACGTCACCTATGGGGTCACCCTTTTTTAATTTTAAATTATGACCTATAAAGTTCATAATACACGTAAAGAACATGTACATATTGTTACGAAAGAAGAATTTATTCATTATAGGCTCTGAACAACAATACTCTCGAACAACAACAACATTAATGGTTTGTTTTCTTACAATGATGAAAGAAAGAAACAAACAATAAAGAGTAACGCCTTAAACAAACATTCGCATATACACACACACATTTAATAAACACTCATCAGTTAAATACACTGCCACATACATGTACGTAAATACAAGCATAAACAAATAAACAACCACACATACAGGTATAAAGAAATAAACAGCCACACATACAGGTATAAAGAAATAAACAACCACACAAACAGAAAACAAGAGCAATAACAATGGAACCTGCCAGATCTGTCTGGAATAGAACATTCTGGTGCTTTTAAATCACCTATATAAGTGAATCGTAATGGGGAGTAGTATGGCAGTATTAATTTGAAAGTCAAAGAGTTAAGTGGTCGAATTTTAGTGTTTTACAGTTTGCTGTATTTTTTTGAACAGTGGTGTTAAATAAATAAAGTGACTTACAGTAAAAGTAATAACATAGTGTATTTATTTTGTAATTAAAAGAACCCAACGTAAAGTAAAAACGTAACAATATGTTGTATGTGGAAAACCTTTAATTTTTAAAATCAATTTAGAAATGACCGAGTTCTGAAGGCACAAACATACAAAAATAAAGGCAACACACAGACGAATCGCTAACCTCCTGTTTTTTTAAGTCGGTTAAAAATGACTCACATTCATTGGAGAAGAAAAGTGAAGTTACCAATCAAAAACCATAGTGCACTCTCTACTAATGGTACCACACTGAAACCACCAACTCGGAACCAATTTTTGTCAGTTTGTAGTCGGTATCCTGATGTTGTATATGTGTTTAATGTATCTAAGGGAATTGGTTTTAAAACAGTTAAAAAAGATGTTACTCTATATACATATGTATATTTTTATATGTACATATTTAAAATATGTTATGTTACACTCATCATTTCCATCGAAATATAGATTTAATTTTTTTAATATTTCGAAAATCGTTTGTAAAAAGTTTTGCAAAATTTTTTTTTTCGAACATTTTTTGGAAATTTTTTTTGAAACTTGTTTGTACAAATATGTTTTTGAACATGTTTTTTTAATTTTTTATATTTTTTTTTAAAATAATTTAAAAAAATTTTTTTTTAAATTTTTTTATTTTTTTTTGAATTTGTTTTTACTGGTCGCGGTCTAATATCTATTTAACAAAAAATACAAAAGAGAATTATTACAACCGAGAGAGAATAAAAACAACCTGAAAACATGTTAAAAAAATATAGGTGGCGTGGTTTTTTACCTGCTGCCTCCAATTGAGTGGTCGGATGTTGCTGAATTTCACTAGAGCAATTTTCAAGACTATGGCTGGCAGATTGGTGTGCTTAAATTTTTTGTATCTCTTCTTCAACACGAATATAGACGGGCAGACGCACATCGCTAAATCAACATCTCTATTTATAAGTATCCAGAATATATATACGTTATAAAGTCGGAAATAAATATTGCAGGAATTACACACTGAATGACAAACTTATATATACCCTTTCCCCCTGTGGTGAAGGCTATAAAAATGAATATTTGAAATTCTATTAGTCGAAATATTTATTTTACATAGTCCCGAATTGCAGTATGCAACTTTTGTCGCTGCAATTCTTCATTAGTAGGCGAGAGAGGACAGAGGAATTAAAAAATTAAGGGTGCACATATGCATGTACTCTTGAAATTTGGTTTGACCTTTCATTAGTAGTTGTAATTTTAAAGTTTAAAATGTAAACAAATGTAAACAAATGTATACATCCATACAAATTGCTGCAATAAATATTGCGCTATATAAACACAAATGCAATATAAAAGAAGAAACGAGAAAGATTGCAGCGGAAAAAAATTTCAAGTTCGTTTTATTCTCTCTAAGAAATAATAATTTAAATTGCAAATTAAATGATTAATATTAAAGGAAAATAGGAAAAATTAAAATTATTCTTTCTTAGAGAAATTTTCATCTATCAATCTAACGTTTTTCGCACATAAATATATTAGCAAAAATACAAAATTTTTATTTAAAAGCAAAAGAAATATTCAATTTTAACATCTGAAATTGAATGTAAAAAAATTGTGTTTTTTTACAAAACATTTTGTACAACTATGTGCACTTTTAGTGCACTTGACCACCAATTATTAGACTTAGGTTTCTTTACAAAAGATTTGGGTTTTTTGATTGTGCAAGCTCTATGTATCCAGGCTTGCACAATCACACAAGTTTTAGGGCATGCCATATTTTTTGTGTAGAAAACCACAATTTTACAAAAAATTGGAACTATGCCGCCACCTCCTTCAAGTAGAGTTCTGTAGTTCATGAACGACTTAGTTCAGTTTAACTAATAACTCAACTGACCTAAGTGAGGTCATATTAGCTACTTAGTTTAACACCTTAGTTCAGTTCAGCTCCTTAGTTCAATTTAGCATCTTAGTTTATTTTAGCTCCATAGTTCAGTTCAGCTCATTAGTTCAGTTCAGATGCCATATTCTGTAATTCTAATAATCTAATAATCATAATCTATCGCTCAAATTCTAAATATGCACAAACAAATTACGAGTATTTTTACAACAACACTCATAATTTTTTTGTGCATTTTTAGCATTTTAGCGATAGATTTAGCTACGAAAATTACAGAATATGGCATCTGCTCATTACTTCACTTTAGCTCAGTTCAGCTCAATAGTTCACTTCAGCTCATTACTTCAGTTCAGCTTATTAATTCAGATCAGAACATTTGTTCAGTTCAGCTCATTAGTTCAATTCATCTTCTTAGTTAAGTTCAGCTCCTTAGTTAAGTTCAGCTCATTAGTTCAGTTCAGCTCATTAATTCAATTAATCTTCTTAGTTCAGTTTTATCTTCCTTAATTCATTTAGTTATTTTTATTTAATAAAAGTAAATAAATTTACAAATTAATAATTACAATTATGGGAACTGGTTTCAGCGGCCTTCGTCCTTCTCCTTAGTTCAATTCAGTTGCTCAGTTCAGCTTATTAGTTCAGTTCATTTGTTCATTATAGCTTATTAGTTCAGTACAGCTCATAACTTCACTCCAGCTCATTAGTGCAGTTTAGCTCATTGGTGCACTTCATTTCATTATTTCATATTTCTTTTTATTTCGTTTAAATGTGTAGTGGAACATTAAGAGTAGCCGCAAATACTTGTTAGATATACCACAATGATAATTTATGTCTTATAAAATTTTTAATGTTTCAGAAGACTGTCAAAATTAATCTTAGATATGATGGTAGTAAAAACGCAAAGCGTAAAAACGTAACCGTATTGTTTTTCCTACAATGTCAGCGCCTTTTACCTCTGGAACCGCAATAGGTATACTTTTTATACATAAAGCAACGTTTTATATATATAAAGCAAAAGTTGAAATATATATAATATTTTTTTTTGTATATTCAGTTTGTTGTTTGGTTTCCTTCATTTGTTTTAAAATCTTTTGAATATTGGGAAAATTTAAAAAATATATATTTTACACGGAAATCTTATTAATTTAAAAAAACAAGCAACTTAAAATTTATTCCAAATGTTCCACTGAGCATAGGTGTCTTCATAAATCATTTTATGTGTACATTCAAAGCACAGTGCTACAAAATAACATTTAATGCTGTTTTTTTTATCTTTATATGGCTCTTTTCTTGTTCACAACTTAATTTTCCTTGTAGAACAAGGTTTCGGTGTACATTCCTAGTGGTTGCACGCATTAATTTAAAATTTCCATTGCATACTTTGAGGCTTCATATAAAAATAATTGAAAGTAGCATTTGAGTTGGTTGAGATTTTTCCATTTCTTATGTTTATAGCATTTTTTTCTTTCTATTAATAAAATAAATTATTGTGGAAGCTTTTTGCGGTTTTGATACGTTTAAAAGAGTTGTTTAAGATAAAATTAAAAAAAAAAATACTTGAATTGCAATAAATTTCTAAATATACATTGTTACATATATTCAGATTTTTATTCATTTATTTAGTCACTATAAAGAAATTATTTAAGATTCAATTTCGAATTTTTATATAAAACAAAAAAATTTACGATAATTTGAATCGAGTTTGTGATACAGTGCCATTTCATTAAAAAGAACTTTTGTGTTTTTTTTTCTCGTTTTTAGTTTTTGTAAACCTTAACATTAGTAAATGGAATACAGAAGTCCTGCACCACAGAATAGTTAGAGCAGGGTTTCTCAACAGTTTGAGAATTAAATAAATTTATACGAGTTATACTTTAACATATTTTACCTACTATTAAATAAGAGTTAATTAAATATTCTTAATACTTCTTTTTAACCGACTTCAAAAAAGATGGAGGTTATCTATTCGTCTGAAAGTTGCTTTTTTTTAATGTATGTAACCGCAGAACTCAGCCATTTCTGAACCGATTTTAAATATTTCTTTATTTGACAGGTTATGCTTTCAGGTTGGTCCCATTTTAAAATCAGTTCATTATATTAAAAATTAAAGGGTGTCCCCATATAACATACATGTTTTTTACGTGTATTAAGAACCGCAAAGGGCACCAAATTAAAATTTTAAAAAATTTCGTGTCGGTATAGCTCCCAACAGCAGAAATTGATAAAAAATAAATTTAAAATTTAAAGGGTGTCCCCATAGGTGACGTAATTTGACCTATTTGAGCCTATCTTTTGAACCGTTGTAGGCAAAACCTTGAAAATTTGGGAGAATGTCGATTACTCTGACCGTTATAATAAAATGTATAAATATTCAAAATTTTAAAGGGTGCTCCAATAGTTCATTTAATTTGATGTATATGGCCATACTTTTGAACAGTTGTACACAGACCGCTGAAATTTACAAAGAACCTGTATTGCTAAGTCCGCTATAACAAAAAGTATAAAATTTGAATTTGGAAATAAAAGGGTGTCCCAATAGTTAATGTAATTTTATGTTTGTGGCCAAAGTATTGAACTTTGACAGACAGCTGAAATTTACAAGAAACCCGTATTGTAAAGTCCACTATAGCAAGTATATAATTTGAATTAAGAAACTAGAGGGTGTCCCCATAAATTATGTAATTTGATCCATATGACCCTATCTTTTGAACCGTTAAACACAAACACTTGAAAATTAGGCAGAATATTTACTACTTTCTCTGGTATGATATCAAGTATAAATATTTGGAATTATTATGTAAAGGGTGTCCCAATAGTTCATGTAATTTGATATATATGGTTAAACTTTTTAACCGTTGTGTACAGATAGTTGAAATTTACAAAGAATCTTTGTTGCCAAGTCCTCTATAACAACAGGTCTTTAATTTAAAATTGTAAATGAAAGGGTGTCCCCATAGGTGTTGTTATTTGATCTATGTGACCCTATCTTTGAAACCGTTATAGACAGAGGCTTGAATGGTGTCTCCATAAAAGACGGATGCTGGTGAAAATAGTTTAAATTTTGAACAGTAATGCTTGACATTCACATAGTCTTTACTTTTTTCCGCTAATTTTGGCGCATCTATTATTTGGTTTAAATCTAATTCTTAAAGAATACTTCTTACATTTTTAGTTTATAATTACTGCCCTTCTATCTGTTTTGAAGTCGGTTTTTTTTTGCAAAAATTATTTACTTTACCATAAGTAGTATAAGGTAAAGTATAGTAATCATGAAAAACTCTAGGGATTTCGACGGATTTATACGTTTTAAGGTCTCCTGAATCCATTTTAACTATTTTCGCGATGATGTATGTGGGTAGGTGTGTATGCCACTATTTTTGTGGAGTTTGACATATCAAAATGAAATTTAGTATGTGCCTTTATTATATGAAGATGAAGAGCTGTATAGATTTTGGGCATAATCGGGAGAGGGCAAGGGGTAGTTTATTTACCCCCAAATTTTGTGAACGGTCTAGAGCACGGTTGCCAGATTTTTTTTTCCCAGTCGTAAAAAGAAGGAGTGTGAGGGCCTTCTAGAAGGCCTTTTACTCCTTCTTTTGAAAGCACAAGGCCTTATGTTTTTTTTCTATTTTTAAGCACTTTTAATTTATTTTTAATTGAAATATTAATATTTTTTGGGATTCGAACCGTCAACCTCCAGGCTGATGGACCTTCGCACTGCCAATCAGTCTATCGAAGCATCTCAATTTCCAGCAGAAATGAAGTAGATAAAGCCAATTCAATGAACTTTTGTATTTTATAAATAAGAAAACTAAAAATAGAAAATTATGTATTTGCCATACAAAATGAGTACACATTCCTACTTCCCTATTAAGAGAAGCGAAGTAGGAATGTGTAGTGGATTTTTTGGAAGAAAGAGCCAACGCCTTCTAAAAGGCATGTTTGGAAGGCACACCAAAAATGAGGATCTAAGCATGCCTTATAGAAGGCCTCTTTAATTTTACCACTGGGATGTTTCTTGTGTTGTTGTTGTAAAAGTACTCTTAAAATTAGAGTTCGTTACTTATGTACGAATTTTATTGTTTTTTCATGACATACTACACGCATAGGAAAAAAAATTAGTCTTCTAATACGTTGTTTAAATAGTTTAGAAGAACCTTTCAGAAACCCGATTGTTACATATTTTTAATTTATTAGTTGCAAAAAAATAGGAATACCCCAATTAAGCATCTGGTAAAACATAAAAATCCCCCAAAAAACACCCTAAATATTTTTTTAAACCCCCAATTTTTTCCCCTAACAAATGGTAACTCCCAAATTCTCCCCTAAATTAAAAAAAATCCCCTAAATCTTAAGGAAAATCCCCGAATCTGGCAACCGTGGTCTAGAGGTCATACCTTATGACATATTAAAACGAAATTAAGTATGTGCCTTTGGTTTATGGAGATGAAGAGCTGTATTAATTTTGGGCATAATCGGGAAGGGGCAATGGGTAGTTTACTTACTACCAAATTTTGTATACTCTCTACAGGTCATACCGTATGACATATCAAAATTAAATTCAGTATGTGCCTTTGGTTTATGGAGATGAAGAGCTGTATTAATTTCGGGCATAATCTAGAAGGGGCAAGGTGTAGTTTACTTAACACCCCAAACCGAAAATAATTAATTTTTCGATTCGATTATACTATGAAATTTTATTCTTTATGTAATATATCCATAAAAATATCTGTTTCCATTTGGTATGGTAAAGTTGAGTGTAGGCCACTCCAGTATTATTAAATTAAGTTATTGTGTTAATATTTAAAATTTATTTATCATCTTCAAAAAATAATTTTAATAATAAAAATTATTCACTTGATTGAAGAAATCTTACTTCAAGCATGAAAAATATTACAAAATAGCTAATAAAGTTAAGAAACAGCACTTCTCTTAATTTAGAAATTATTTGTTTAATTAAACAGCCTGTGTAGTCATGTCGTAGGTCAGTAAAACTATACAAATGTAACTACGTTTTCTTTTTAAGACAACACTACCTCTGCAAAAAACACCTACAGTCTTTGGCAGGAATCGAGCCCGCAACCTGCAGACTGACAGACTAGCGCGCTATCAAGGCACTCAAATTGTCAGCTGTTTACGAATTTTACTCGATTGGAATAGATTTCGTTCGTGGCAGCCTGAATGGGCTGTTAGTTATTAAGAAGTTGTTACAAAATATATAAAATTGTGTGTGCTATAGCATATGATCATGAGTTCGATCCCCAGCCGTGGGGATCGATTTTTTGAATATGTATTAATTCTTTTCACCGTAGTACATATACACAGTGCTCTCCTTCGCCGGTATTACCGTATAACACTAAATCGCCGGTGAAATAATTAATAAAATGGCTATACTTCTGATTTATGCGCCTCGATAACACTAAAGGTGCTGCAACCATCTGTCTAAAAGTAACAGATTAATAGAGGCATTAATTGCCAAGATGTTACTTTTCTTAAAAACAAAAAAAAAAAAAAAAAACTTTTAGAGCCAGACTATTAGATATCCCTCTGTCAAATATTTGTGTGTGCAAATTATTAATTAAGGGCTTTTCACACTATAATACAAGTATTAATACTGTTAAATAAAATGCCACTCTGATCTAATTGTTGTATGAAATTTTTCAAAATACAATAACAACCCATCATGTCAGTTTCATTTTCCTCAAAAGTATTAATACTGTGAAAAATTTCCCAAAAATTTTTAAATTCATTTCGGCTACCTAAGCGCTACCTAAACGGTGTTAAGAATCATCCCTAGGAAGTTCATATGTTCTAGAAAGTTGTTTATTGAGATCTTAGGTTCATTTTTGTAGTTGACTGTTTCCTTGAATTTTGAACGGTTTGCTACCTATGGACCTGAACAGGGGAAAAAGGTAAAAAAAATTGAATTTTTTAAAGTTTTTTGCGATTTTGATCTTGAAGATGAAGTTTTTTTGATTTTATATGTTAAGAATTTTTGTTCTTTATGACCAGAGCCTCAGAGAGTATATCAAAATTTCAAACGGTTTGCAAAATATGAGCTTGAGTAAATGATCATTCTTTGCAAAAATGACATCGAGGCCTCACATTTTTGAGGGCCCATAAAAAAAAACCTGGAGGACTTTGGGCAAAACTGGGAGACAGGGGTCTTTTTTTTGGTCTTTTATGACGTAGTGGTGTCCGTATATGGTTATTTTGCCATGACTTAAAAAATTACACAGTGTGTAATTGACGAATATGCTGCTTAGTTCTCTTGTCAATTGTTGCGTTATGCCCACAGCGCTTAATACTTGCATATTTAAGAAGATTTGTTTTTTTAAATTTGAAACTGTAGTTCTATGGCGATTTACTACAATTGCGATCTCACCAATTTTTTTGCCTGCCAGTATCATATAGCTTCAATTTTCCCGCGCTTCTTATCCGTATGTTCAGCTGCAGGTGACATTTTTAATTAAAAACGAAAATGCAGAAAAAATTTCTATTAAAATACATATAAAGGGTCCGCGATCTAACGTTTTTTTCAACTAGTGCCTATTTCGTGAATGGTAACACTTAGCTCATGTCTGATTTGACAGATAATTAGTTTTATCCTTCCCCTGAACGAATATGGTTGTGTATACGCTTGAACAACGTGGGAAATATTGACTTACAGAAGATGCCAAAAAAAATCATCTTTTCAGATGAAGCTCATTTTGATCTCGGCGGGTATGTAAACAAGCAAAATTGTCGCATTTGGTGGTGCGGATTTTAGTCCAGCGGCATAATTGGGCCATTTTCTTCGAAAATGAGCAAGGAGTAGCCGTTACAGTCAATGACGATCGTTATCGGGCCAAGTTAAACGAATTTTTGTTCACAAAAATTGAAGAGGAGGATATTTGCAAAATTTGGTTTCAACAGGACGGCGCTACGTGCCACACAGCCGAAGTTACACTCGATGTTTTGCGCCCTGTACTTGAAGATCTCATTATCAGCCGCAGAACTGATGTCGTTTGGCCAGCTCGGAGCTGCGATTTGACACGTTCGATAATTATTTGTGGGGTGCCGTCAAAGATAAGTGTTACGTCGACAAGCCAGAGACAATTGACGCTTTAAAGGACAATATTCGTGAAGCTATTGGTGAATCAGCTGCACACAATAGATAATGTGCTTAAAAATTGGTAGGCTACTGCATGTCCAGCCGAGGCAGCCATTTGTATGAAATTATTTTCCATTATTCACCGGAGGGATTGTACTTTCAAATAAAGAAAAAAAAATTTGAGAAAATATTCAGTAGTTTTTTTTATAGCCTTTTCAAAAAAAAAAGTTATTTGGCGGACCCGTTATTTAAAAAGCTTTAATTACTTACTTACGGGAAAATACATATTTTACACCTAAAACAAGCGGAAAAATATATGTTTATATAACAGCGGTATGAACACAAATGTCGAGCAATGCACATATAATTATTTTCTATTAACTGGTAAACTTGCTTTAATAATCCCAGATAATGGAACCACAAATAAAGTAAAAAAAAAAAATGATAAGTGATTGGCTTAGATTTTATATATTAGAGGTGTCCTTGTTTTGTTGCTATGAGGTGCCCTCCGCATAGGAATTATAGCTCAATATTTAATATCGACTGCATCTAATTGGAGTTTTGATCAAATTAGATTTGCCGTTTAGAATTGATCTACTGTGCGATGTCAAATACTACAACTGAGGTTACAATTATCTACTAGAGGTCCTCTGAGATCTGAGTTTTTGTTTGCTACTTTACCAAGTCAATCCATCTAAATATCCAATAACCATTTTGATGTTTAATGGAACTCCACCAGACATCAGGAAATAATCAGAATCCAATTAAAACTTATTCATTTGAGAATCATACTCCATTAAAGTAAAAATGTACATATTGTACAGTTGGCAACAAAAGAGGATGCTTGTCATTAAGGAAACAAACCGCAAGTTACTATAGGGTGTTTTTTAGCTGCATGATAATTTAAAATGAAAAAGCAAGACAGAAATGTTGTTGGAATTTTATTATTATAATTAATAGATAATTTTATGTCAATTATTTTTTTTAATGATTCCCGCGGTTTCGAGTTACATGGTCCATTATATCTGGCCGTATGGCGTCAATGGTGGATTGAATATTGGCTTCCAACGCTTCAAATATTGCTGGTTTGTCCAATGCTTAACGTTTCCCCGCAACAAGTAATAAAGAGAGGGCAAGTGAGCAGGACCACTTCTGGAAATTAAGTTGTCACCAAATTGATTTTGCAATAATTCGATATTAAGCCCGTAAGGCCTAATTGCGTCATCCTTTTGAACCAAGTATAGTTGGCTCGATAGAGAACAGCGTTCACATGAATAGCAGCTAATTGCTCATTTCGAAAGAAATAAGGACTGATGTTGCCGCCAGCCTGTAAGCCGCATCAAAGCGACAAATTTAATAGATGTGGTTCGTTGACGGCTTGTCTTCGGTCCAAATAGGAAAATTTTTCTTATTGATGTAACTATTATCGACGTAAGCATAACCTCAAATAAGCTTAATCGCTAAACACAATTCTTTGATAAAAATGTTCAAATGAGCCCAATCAGCTATTTTTTATAGGCACGTAAACCAACATCATACCGTAAAATTGTCCACGTAGCCGCAGGACAAAAGCGAACAAATTGGGAACCGCGAAGAATCCACATTCGGCATATTCTGCAATACTTCGCGATGGTTTTGAATCGAAAAGAGTAAAATTGAAAAATGGATTACGATCAACAACTGCACGAATTCCTTGCTCACTAGGCCGATTATGTTAGCCGAAAAATTTCCACAATTTCAATAGGTCCAAGAAAATTCATATTTAATCTGATCATAGTTTATACTTGTCCATACAATTCAATATTCAGAGATGACAAATAAATTAAAAAAAAAAAACTATTAACTATTAAAACAGTTAGAGAACTTCTGCTCCTGCATTTGCATCAACTCCGAACGTCTGTGGTGCTTGTGGTATTTTATTGTTCTATGGGGAACTTAAATTCCATCTATTTCTATTTTTCTCTTTAAAATATAAAATAACAAGAAACAATTGATTGCAAATGCTAATTGTAGTTACAATTTTCAAATCAGTCTTTAATAATCATTTAATAAAATAAAACGCTGCGATAAAATAACATTAACAAAAAAAAAAAAAATAAATAAATAAAAAAAATAATTAAAATGACTTTTTCAATATTCTTGTTACTCTTAACTTGCCAACTTTACAGCAGAGTTCATGTAACCACTGCCTCTAGCGAAAACAAGGAAGAAAAATGCCCCTTTGAACAAACAGTGAATATAACCAATCTTCAGGTTTACGAAAATGGTTCATATGTGTACCAGGACATTTTAATTCCACCCGAGAAACAGCGTTTCTATGATTATGATGTGAAATTTCTAGGAGTCAAGAACTCGGTACCGGTACATTTAAGAGGATGTCTTTGTGACAAGCGGCCCTGTATGAAATTGTGTTGCGCCGAGGATGAGTACTTTGATGACACGAAGAATACAAGTTCATGTGAACAATTAATGGCAGATATGAAAGTATCGTGGGATTTGCCGATAGGCCTTGCTAACGATAAAACAAAAGTGGTTAACCTTTTCCAGCATTTTACTCGTCAAGTGGGCTTACCTTGTCAAGAACCAGAGGCTCTAAATGCGTCGCTTGATGAATGGATATTAAAGGGGGTAAGTTCAAGAAGGATGTTGCCATTTTCTGGGTTTTAACTTGTTGAGGTACATTTTTTATCCACAATGCGTCAAAGAGATATTTATTAAAGGAAATAAATATTGTGGTAAATTCTAACTTTGTGTAAATTTTGCGGTTAAATTTAAAAATAAAACTCAACAAATTTAAAATGACATGAGTATTGTCAATCGTGCAAAAACTGATTCGATTTAACAATGAAGGAATAAGATTTTTCCGTAAAAAGAGAAAATTGTTCTTTCACTACTCGTTGAACAATCGAACACTATATTATATTTTTGTTGAAGTTAAAGTTTCTTAGGAAAATTCATATATTTTTATAAAATCTTCAGAACTAAGACAAGGTCATCTGAAGGCATCTTTATATTTTAGCACTGCAACCAATAAGGATATGACAGGTTATATATACTCGATAATCGAGAAATCGGTATCAAAGCTCAATTCGTATAACAGCGGTAATTTTGATAGAAAGTAAAATAAATTCCTTACATTTAATAATTTTCAGAAGTAGTGTTCCGTACTGTGTACCACACAATACCTAGCTTCACATAATAAAACAAAATAAAAAATGACTATTAATTTATAATGTAGGGGGGATATCGAAGCAGACCACTTCCTTAACGGTTCCCTTTTCGACACTACTAATTTATTAAAAAAAAAAAAATAATATTTAACTCTGAAGATTTTTTGCTTTATTTAACGATTTGTTCTGAACTACTGACAATGAGGTTGTTGATCGTAACATGCTCTGAATTTGGTTTGTTGAAATGAGAGTGTTAACGGCTCAACAGCAACAAGTTGAATGATACGAATCATGCGGCGATCCAGAAAATGCATTATGTTCAGCTGGTGTATAAATTAAAATTGTATTTTCCTCTTACATAATTAATCAAAATCTACTCAAGTGATCTTGCTCATGCCGCTTGTTTTATATTCACTATCATAATTAAAACCTACATAGATTTACATTTACATCGTGAAGAAGATTGCTGATTCCTTGTTTAAACCACAAACTGAAAGATGACTAAGGTAAGACCAAAACTAGAAATTAAACTTCATGGGTCTCTTTTCGACCTCCTTCGTTGCGCAATGATTTATGGTATCCGACTGGAAATTTACGTTGCGCCTCGTGCTGTAACTAGCCTTTTACTATCGACTGTAGTGATTACAAACTGTCAGACAGATGCTTTTCGACATTCTTCCTCATCACAGAGTCTATGGTAATTGCTAACAGTTGCTTAAGGTCTCCACAGCATCCCCAAAGCCTTTTTTATGTTAGCCTTTTTCCAGGAAAAGTCTGCAAGTATCGTCTTACAGGGATTTTTAAATTGGCCAGATAATACCTGTACTAAATCAGTTAACCATTTGTAGACACCCTCCCACCCACATTATATTTAAGCTCCTTCTTGGCCTTTCTGCCAACTTGTAGTGAAAAATGTCATAGACTTTGGTGGGAATCGAACCCACAACCCCGAACTGATAGACTAGCACACTACCTACTAGCCCACCAAGGCATTTGCAAAATAGTATTGGATAATTTTACAACCCACTAACAAAATACATATACAGAAATTCATATGCTACACTTTTGGAAATAAGCAAAACACCTAAAACCATAGATTACATAGATGGCCAACTCTCCAAATCTCAAAAACGTGGCTATAAATGTCTACATACGGGTACGGTGTGAATTCAACACACATAAAGGAGTAAAATTTTTACGGGCATGATAGACGCATCATGCCCGTGGAATTATCAAACGAGGATAGTTTGACAATTCCAATGTTCGCTTGGCTTGTAATTGAATTAATATTTTCTTAATTAGAGGGTATGAAAAACTCTCGTTGAGATGTTTTATCTGTGTATTACAGAATTTATTAATTATACTTTCCTTCAACAAAATTTTTAGTGAAGCTAATATTCCAATAGGAAATTTTTTGTTTTGTAAGAAGTGTTGCAAACTGGAATAAAAAACCGTTTACAATTCATGGGAGATTTTTACAATTGCGTAAATTTGCAATATCAAATGCACAAGATTGTGAATTGGGCTATTAATAGGTTGGGGAAAAATAAATCCATTATTTTTTCGGTAGATGGCTGTATTGATCGATATCTCGTAAGGTATCTATTACACAATTTCAAATTTATGTTCGTTGTCAAGGTGACATTTCACACTAAAAAAATTCATTTATTGCCTTTTATTTGGTCCATTCAGTTGTGAGTTAGAGGGTCTTAAAAACTGAAGTCAACAAAGAGAAAATTTGTTTCATTTTAGAGTTTTTCTTTGATAAAGGTGAAAATGCAAGCCATAGTATTGTCGTATTTGACCTATTTCTCATCCCGAGTCCCCATCTGTTTAAGAAATGATTTAAAACTGTTTTATGGTCCAGCTTTAGCTCCGAGCGATGCTACGGCTACTAACATGCCAATCAATTTCGATTATTTCTGCGATTTTATCGACATTTTCGATGACGGGTGTGCTTGTGCGAGGGGCATCTTTAACTTCAGAAATACCTGAACGGAATCGACGAAAGCAAAATTGCACTAATTAGCTGTTACAGTATCGGCACTATAAACACCTCTTACAATTTCAGCCACCTGGCTTGCTTTTTCACCTTTATCAAAGATAAACGAATTTTCTCTTTGTTGACTTCCTTTTCAACACCCTATAACTAAAAACTGAAGGACCACAGAAAAAATGTTACAAGAATTTTTGAAGTGTGAAATGTCACCTTGACAACGAACATAAATTTGAAATTGTTTGATCGATACTTTACGAGATATTGATCACACCAGCCATCTAACTAAAAATAATGCATTTCTTTTTCCCCAACCTAATATAATTAAATAGTTATTTGCATTTCTGTTATTTTACCTATCCCACTTAAGCAATGAGAAGCACAATAATATTCATTTGCTGTTTAAAATTTCTTTGTAAAAAAATTTTACTTATAGGAGTGATTTACTGTATGGGAGTGGCTTCGCTCACTTCTGCAGTCCCGTTCGTTTTTACCGCAAAATAAAGTTAGACATTACAAAAAATTTGAAGATTATAAAGAGCCATAATAGAATAATTAATTACTTTGTAAAATAAGTGACACGCCCCCTAACCCTATACAGGATTTTCAAGTCCTTGCAAAGTATATCACACTCAGAAAATTTTACAATTTTAACAGATTTAAGCCCATTATTATAACTTGCCTTTAAAGTAAGTTTTAGTTAAATATCACTTTTGCTCAAGTGAGCGATAAAGTGAACAATAATATTTTTGTTTATTACAACTTCATTGTAAAATAAAATTAATCTTTTTGATAATAAGGCGGAACAATAAGAAACACCGACTACTTTTTACAAAATAAATTGGTTCTTAAAAACGTAGTGGCAACGCCATACCTTCCATTTATTTGTTTACTTTCAACAAACTACAAATTAGTTATCTGTGCAACAAACACACGAAAATATTTTATATACGACAAACGAGATCTGTTTTTCATTTTTATTTTTCAAATGCAAAATTAGATTACAATCATTTACTTTTCTTCATAGATTTGAAAATAAGGCATCTTTATAGATGACAAAACATGGCAACTTCAAACTCGTATATCTAGTGTAAAAAGTTAAAGGCAAGATGTTCTTCCCTTTAGTTCATCAGTCACTTCTAGCTTAAAGTACACTTATAATAACGAAAAACTACTTATCACCCTAATAAAATCCTAGCTTTAGCTAATGGTAAGTTATAATATTGGGCCTTAGTTTTCTAGATTTTTATGGTTCACTTTGCGTGCTTGTGGCTCCACACACTTTTGTAATTCTACTCAAAAAATTTATAGGTTTTAACTATTAAATTCTTTTTATATGATGGATAATTATATTTCTTGTGAAGAAGTGGATTTTAAAATAGTTAGTTGGCATCGAATCTTAAATTATAATTTAAGTGGGAACAGATTGAGCCCAAATTTTAGCATAATTTTTCAATTTCAAGTCGTCTATAATGAGAAATCCCTATACCTTTTAATTTGGTGTTTTTTTTTTTTCGTTAAATTGGCCATAGACATTCTGAATAAATTTCAATTGTCTGCCCATTATGGTTCAAGATATATGATCATACTTATATGTCAAAATCACTTCTTCTACACCCTTGAATTTTAGTTTTTTTTTGTACACTTGTTGTTAAACTACCACTCAACATTGCAAAATACACTTGTGTATATTTGATATTTTTCCTATTACAGAGGATAGGTCCTTTAAGGGGAACTCTTCAATTTTTTAATTTTATATTATAATATATATATATATATATATATATATATATATATATATATATATATATATATATATATATATACATATACATATATATATTATTCCTACTCCATTTTAATTTCAAGTGTCAAAGGGTAAAGCCATATGTGTCAAAATAAGAACATCTATTGGGACACCCTTTAATATTTCAATTTTATTTTAAACACTTGAATTTATAGCGGTCATAAATATATAGGGTCTACATATAAATTCAAGGAGTTTTGATGAGTTAGGCCTCATAAATAGGTCAATATAAGTCAAAATCCCGTCATGATTGAGGCACCCCTTCATTTCACCCTATTCAATTCTTGTTTTTTATTATAGATAATCTGTGTAAGTTTGTGGTTGTCTATTACGATTTAAGTGACAGCTCCTTGAACGTCAAAACCACGTCTTCTATGGGGTAGCTTTAATTTTTTTTTACTTCATTTTTTATACTGGTTAAAATAAATAATCTGGAAATTTTAAGTGACAAAATAAGCCTTCATTTTCTATTTTTACTGGAGTTCATAGCGATCTATACAAGTTAAACGAGTATGCCTGTCGAAATCACGTCTTGTATGAGACACCCTATAACCTTTATTTAATTACTTGTTCTTGAAGCGACCCTTGTGTATTTAAATTTTAATTGCGTTTCTATAATATTTCAAAAACTAAGAATTTATAAGTTAAAATAGCTCTTCCTATGGGCTTTTTGAAGTAGCTTAAAAGCTTATTTTCTATGCCAGTATATATCTGGATCGTCCGCTTGAAGTATTGGTGAAAGATAATTATTTACAAATTTGTATCGAGCTTCCAAAATAAAATATGATTGGCTTTTCAAAAAATGTGGTTCCAGCTGGGCTTATTTACTAGAAAATTATCCACATGGTACAGTTTGATTAAAAGCATTTTAATTAAAAATGAGTAGTTTAGCATTATATTTATTATTAAATAAAATTATTTATTTTTCTTTATAAAATTTCATATTTCCTTAGGATGGAAAATTATATGTTGAAACGGATAGTTCACTTCTTGGAACTTTGGATTATTGTTACTCACCACGTTTAGATGAACATGTTGGGAAATATATATTAACACCGTTCAGTTGTCCAATGAAAAATGATGTCTCTTGGAAACTGTTGTTAAACACATACGGTGAGTTTAATATTAAAATTGCATTTGATTGAAAATTGTAAAAAAATTTAAACTTTTTTTTTAGCCATGGCTGTTTCTGTTTTGTTTCTAATACCCACCATAGTGGTGTATTTGGTTGTAAAAGAATTGAGAGGAAATCTGCGTGGTAAACTTTTGATTTGTTATCTTTTATCCCTGGCAATGGGTTATGCTATCATTAGTTTTATTAATATATCCGGTATTCGTTTTGATATTATTGAGTGCAGTTTATTGGGTGAGTTTTTCTTGTTTTATTTAAAAGGGTTTGTTTTGTTTTAATTAATTTTTCTCAGGTTATACTTGTTACTTTTTCTTTATGGCTGCGTTTTTATGGCTCAGTGTTTTGTGCTATGACATTTTGAAGAATTTCAAAGAAACTAATGTTGAATTAAACTCATGCAAGAATCGCAAACAATTTATTATATATTCCCTGTATGCCTGGTTAAGTGCTGGCCTAGCCACAGGCCTCTTAATTTATATACAAGAGTCACCCACAATTGATGATCTTTATAAGCCTGGCATTGGAGTAGAAATGTGTTGGCTAAATAGTGAGTATTGAAAGTAGTCATAACAAATTTTAATTAAATATTAAGTTTAAGGTTAAGCTCTTCCTTTTTGAGTTTTGTTTTAAGTTATAGTATATGAGATTTTAAAGGCCATTTAAAATTATTAAATTTTAAATTGATAAAACTTCTTTAAGCCGAATTTGGCTATAAATCGAAGTTTTAAAGTAGTTAAAAAACATACAGATGAAATTTGAAGTCAAGCTTAAGTTCGTTTTATTCTCTCTAAGAAAAAATAAATTAAGTTACAAATCAGGTGATATTATTAAAGAAAAATTGCGAAAATTTAATTTTTAGACACCCGCAGAACGTAATGCACATTTTCTAGACAGCTACGTCCGTCATAATGTAGTTAAAAAACTTAAACACTATTTCATTTACCTGGTTAACAACTTCTATATCGGTTTTCATAGGGGTGTTGAGTTGTACATATGCAATGCAATATTCGATGGACCAAACATATGTTTCAAATCACCAAAGAAGCTTTCAAGTGCCTTTTTTCTTTTCGACTCCATTTTTACATCACCTAATCCGAAAAAAAATAGAATACAACTCTGATGTATGGGCCCGTAATCTAAAGTATGTTTTGGAGCTACTTGACTGCGTACAGGAGAGGGCGAAGAATCGCACAGGTGACAGTAGGGTATCCAACTCTGTTGACTCTCTTAAACATCGACGCAATGTGGGACCTGTTTCGCTGTTTTAACGTCACTACAATGGAATGTGCTCTTATGAGATTAGAGAGAACTCGTTCCCAATATCCGCAAGTTATTGCTTACAACACAGTTTTCACTAAGAGCTCATCTATTTGTGATCCATTGACCAGTGAATCGCACAGTTGGTCTGTTGAATCATCTTCCTGCGGGGGTCTTTCCTGTCCCTTACAATGTAGGAAGATTGATTCCAAATGTCCACAAACACTACTCTATATATCATCCTTCCTATAACCTAATTTCCTACTTCTCGCACAACGCATTGCATGAGTAGTGTTCATCCCCTGAGTGCTGGTCCGAAATAAAAAAAGAAACACTCACAGCGGTCGATTTCACAAAAAAAGATATGATTCAGTAGTTACTAAACGGCTAGCCCGCTTGCATTGAAGCTTTACATGAGTTAGTACTGGTGTATAGTGCTGGTAATTTCTACTACTTTCAATTACTCGATACAACTCAATACTTTTAAATTGGGTACTCAATAGTACTTAATACTTCCGTTTACATACTAGCAGAGGAAATATATCGTCGTAGTTGCCAAATATTTTTATAAATTTATTTCTAAAAATACTACCGTAAAAGTATCGATTAACTACTTTTGTGCATTAAGTACCCAAAAAATTTATCGAGTATCGAGTACTCGGTACCCACTACTCAATACTTTGCCAGCACTAGTGGTTATTGTGTCTTATTTTAAGTTTTATCAATTTGCTAGCTGTGCCCGCTACTTCGTCAGCAACTTTGCAATATTTTTTTCGTCTTTGCTTTGAAAGCATTCTACACGAAAGACCCTTATTTTTTAATTGCTTCAGATATGGTTTATGTATTTGTTTTATATAAAGTTTCTCATCCCTACTAAAATAAGTAAATAAATAAACCATATTTGAAGCACTAATCGATATGCATAGTTTAAGCATATTGGTCAGTGATTCAATTATGGTTTATGCATTTACTAAATAAAGGGTCTCATCCTTACTAAAACAACTGAGTACTTTCACTGCTTTTTCTACACTTTCTCTTGGAAATAAGATATTTTTGAGGAAAAAAAATAATCCTATATTGGAATCGGGATACTAACGTATATCCAAACAACATTTTTGTTAAAATCCATCCAGTAATTTTACGTGATGCGAATACAAAAAAAGAAAGACAGACAGGAAATAAGTTACTATTTTATGGTATGTACAGATGATAAAGGAAAATAATGGTTTGAGAGAGTAAAAACAGGGAGAATAGATTTCTGTAATATACTCACTGTGCAATATCATACACTTAGATTGCAAGTTTCATATATCGCTTACCAAAAACAAAAACAGTCACAACTAAAACTATTCAAAAGTTCAGAAGATTAAGAAAGGGTTTTTAAAAACATGGTTATAATTTTATAATCAGGTTGAGTTCCATAGTAACGGTATTTTTTGTGGTCGTTAGTGAACTGATTTATGAAAAAAAAAACGATTTTGATATATTTTGAGTTGTTAAGACATAGTGTGCGATATGTGTAGTTATGGTTCTAAATGTCCAAGAACCTGATGATTAAACAATTATAAGTTAAAAATACGAATAGTATATCTGTATATATAATAGTAGTGCTGATAAAGTATTAAGTAGTGGGTAGCAAGAATCGAGTATTTGATCCTTTTTTGAGAACTCAATACAAAAAAGTGGTTAATCCATAGTTTTAGGGTAGTATTTTTAGAAATAAATTGAATATAAAGTTGGACGACTACTTCGTCTGTTCTACTCAAAATTAAACTTTGTTAAAAAATTTAACTTTGTTAAATTTTCGTTGCTATTATGTAAACGGAAGTGTTGAGTACCAATTGATAAGTATTGAGTAGTATCGATTATTTTAAGTAGCAAAAATTGCCTGCACTACTTGATATGCAATACCAGAGAAGTTGTGAATTAAGCAATTGTTTTGCAACGCATTAATTAATCTCATAAAAAAGTTAATAATTTTATAATCACTTTCAAACTTTTATTACAGCTAACAAATGGTCAGCAGCAATTTATTTTTACGGACCCAACCTAATTATTTTACTCTTCAATTTTGTAACGTTTGCGCACTTGACTATGAGAATCTATAACGTTCGCAAAGATTTGGCCAGAGTGACACATAGAGAGAAGTTCTTTCAAGAAAAGTAGGTTATAACATAATTTTTATGATTCCTTCTTTTCTTAAATTTTTCTGTTTCTTCCTACAGCGCCGTTGTCATATTGCGTTTATTCCTAATAATGGGAATTTCATGGCTTTTCGACATCATATCGTATTGTGTGCGCGACTATGAGGAATGGGATTTTCTGATTGTGCTTACGGATTTCGCCAACGCCATTCAAGGAATTTTAATATTTTCATTATTCGTTCTGAAACCTAATGTTTTGAATTTGTTGAGGAGAAGGTAGTTGCTAAAATTTCAAATTAGTATATGTTTCAATTGAATAAATGAATGTTCCTCTTATAGATTTCATAGCACACAAACTGGCAAACCGCGTAGAAGTGTCTCTTCCACTACAAATTTTTCAAAATTACAAACTTCAAATTCCATGCCATCATCAGCTGTTACTCCGTAATTAATTTTCTCAAATGAATTAAATTTTGTTTATAATTTGTATTAAAACTATGCTAAATGTATGAATAAATTTAAAAACTGTGTGGTTTTTTTTAAACGTTATCCATTCGTCTATGTTTTTATACCCTTCACCACAGGTGGAAAGGTATATATAAGTTTGTCATTCCGTGTGTAATTTCTACAATATTCATTTCCGACCCCATAAAGTATATATATTCTGGATCCTTATACATAGAGAAGTTGATTAAGAGATGTCTGTCTGTCCGTGTTAGTGTTGTAATGTCATTTGCCAAGGCACCAGAAGATATACAAAATATTTAAGCACAAGTCAGGCATAGTTTCGAAAATATTGGTATTGCAATTCAGCAACATCGGATCATTCCTTTGGAGGCTGCGGGCCAAACACCACGCCCACCTATATTTTTTTACGTTTTATTTTTTTATTTTTTCGGCTTTAATAATTCTGTTTTGCCTTTTTTGTCAAATAAATATTAGACTGCGACAGGTAGATCGCAAGGAGTGCATACAGATCTCGGGGGATCAATAACCCCCTGCAAGGGGCGATTTTGGTTTGTTTTTAGATTGGTTTTTCTGCTTTGATTTGTATTAGAGACCTTAATAGAAAGCAATAAACATAAAGGTAGCCAATGGACCCACAGGGTACCCACTGATAAATAGGAGCAGTATAAAGGAACCCCCATGTGTCAATTTGAGGAAATTTTTTTTTTGTGAGGATTTCTTTTTGCTTTAGTCTGACCACTCTAACTTAATATAGATTGCAGAAAGGTCCTAAATTTAACAAAAAAATTCAATAAAACTTTAAAAAAATTTTTTTTTTCAAAAATATTTACAAAAAAATTTACAAAATTTTCAAGAAGATGTTTTAGAGAAAAATATTCGAAAAAAAATTTTTTTTAAAAATTATGTGACTCTTACGATAGGGTGAGGCCAAGAACCCTTGTAATTTTTGCCCAATTGCTATCTGAACTTTCCTGTTCATCTTGTGAGGTATTTGGAGTCCAACAGCTTGCTAAGCGACCGCCAGTATGGTTTCCGTAGGGGTCTCTCTACAGGTGACTTACTAGCTTTCCATTCGGAAAAATGGTGTCACTCCATACACCATTTCGGCGAAAGTAAGGTGGTGGCACTAGATATTTCCAAAACTGTCAAAACTTATTGCTTTTGGTGTCGATGATAACTTCTCTCGATTCATATCGAGTTTTCTCAGTGATCACACTATACGAGTTGTTATAGATGGAATTTTACCAAACGCTTTTAAGATTAACTCAGGGTTTCTTTCTCCTACCCTATTTCTTATTTTTCTAAATGACCTTCTTTGTCCAACTTTCAACCCTAATTAAAAGGGATAACACTATACGAGTTGTTATAGATAGAATTTTATCAAACGCTTTCAAGATTAACTCTGGCCTACGGCAAGGCTCAGATCTTTCTCCTATTTCTAATTTTCTAATTGACCTTTTTTGTCTAACTTTCAACCCTATCTACTTGTTCGAAAATGACAGCAGCATTTGCCGTTCATATTCATTCATTAATAGGCCAAACCAGATGAAGCTTAGACCCAAGAGACAATACATGAATGATACGCTATATCATCATCTTGTCACAATTTCGTACGAATAGAGTCGAATTTAAGCCCGTTTTACACTATAATACTGAGTATTAAGATTTTTATTGGATTTTGTAAGTTAGAAATCAAATGAGAAATGTGTGATTGTCAAAAAATCTAACGTAACATAACATTTCGTTTTCACACTATCACACTTTAAATAAAATTAAAAATATCAGCAAACGAACAAGCCGAAACAAGACATTGAACGGTGTCGGCTGAGCAATTTTATGTGAACAGCAGAGGTGCCGGATCTCAAGTTTGTTTGGTCGTTCAAGTTTTCGGTTAATAAAAAAATAAAAACAAACCAAAAAAGTACATTCCACAATTTCTAGGCATGTCAGAAACAAAGTACATACGTAGGCGTTAAGACTGATGGCAATTTAAGGCAGATGCAGGAAAAGATAAAACATTATCGGCGGCGGCGAACTAACTGCTGCGACTCACTCAGCTTGGTTCTTTGCTTAAAAAAAAACACAACCCTGATGAAATGAAAAATGTTATCGTTAAGAAAATTTTCTAAAAATGGTTTGGTATAATGGGATGTCAAATTTCTTTCCGTATTATTTCACATTTTGATAACATACTGCTTTCACACTATCACACTTTCTCATTGGATTTAAGTATTTGACAAGTCTTTATACTCAGTATAATAGTGTGAAAATGGCTTTAATGCTAGTAATACTCAATGTTATATGCTTACGCACAGACGTGCGTTCGAAAATAACGCTTCATCTGTAGCTATGTGTGTTGTAGGTATTAAGGAATCGGAAGTTTTTGATATTCTTGGCATGAAAGTCTAGCGCGATGTCCGATGGACTAAGCACTTCTTTCAAGTCTCAAAAAAAGCTTTTAAGTACCTCGGCTTTTTAAAACGGTGTAAAAGATACTTCACTCCATCTGATCTTCTTACTATTTATATCTTCAATATCCGGCCTAAAATTGAATACAACTCCCATGTATGGACCGGTGCCCGAAAGTCTGTTTTGGAGCTATCCGACCGCATGCAGGCGAGGAAACTCATTGGTGTCAATAGGGTATCCAACTCTATTTACTCACTGGAGCATCGACACAATGTGGGATGTCTTTCGCTCTTTTACCGATAGTCTGTGTTTAGACACGGAAACATTTAAAAGGGAAACATTTAGTTTGGTAGCATTTTACGGGTGGAGTAGAGAGTATCGTTTTTCTCGGTGATATGCTTTGTTGACATCTGCTTTTAGAAATTTGCTTCAATAATAATAAAATGTTTTCGACAAAATGTTCATTCGTTTGAACGCAAATGAAAAAATAAAGGAGAATTTAAAATGTTTTTCTTCCAAATGTTCGCCCTTTTAAAATAGGACTTACTACAATGGAATATGCACTAATGAAATCAGGGAACTTGTTCCCAATACCCTCATATTTTTGCGTACAACACGTTTTTCCTTAAGAGACCCTCCATTTATGGTTGTTTTGCCAGTAGGGAAAATTCTTTTCTTGCCCGAACAGTTCATTTGTGGTATAAACACCCTGCGAATGTTTTTGCTGTCAATTTCAATACGGGAAAATTCAAGGCAAATGTCTACAAACACTACTCCCTCTATCATCCTTCCCATAACAAAATTTCTTAATTCTGGCACAATGCATTGCATGAGAAGGGTCATCTCCTAAGTATTGATCCTAATATAAAAATAAAAAAATTTACGATTGGAAATTAAAGTTAGTGTTATTTGATATAAATGGTCCTACAAAAATTTAGGTGCGTCCTTATAGCTAGCGTATAGAGAGACATGTGATATACGTACACTAGGTCCGCTATTAAAAGTATAAAATTGGAAATTAAAAGGTGTGTCTACGGCCGTTATAGATAGCCTTTTAAAATTTTAACAAACTGTATATTACTATGAACACAATAAGAAATACGAAAAATCAAAGGCTGTCCCTATATCGATAGATACATAAAGTTATTAATAATAAAAGATAAATACCGAAGATTTATATTTATGTCTATTGGCCACTCTTTAAAAATAATCATTTTATACCCTTCACTACAGGTGGAAAGGGTATATACATATAAGTATGTCATTCCGCGTGTAATTTCTACAATATTAATTTTCTACCCCATAAAGTAAATATATTCTGGATCCTTATACATAAATAAGTTGATTAAGCGATGTCATCTGTCCGTGTTCGGGTAGTAACCGAGATACAGAAGATTTATGCCCACCAATCTACTAGGCATAGTTTCAAAAATTTTGAGCTTGCAATTCCGCAAGCAAAAAACCACGCCCACCACCGCAGGGAGTGCATACAGATCTTGGGGGATTAATAACCCTCTGCAAGGGCCGCTTTTGTGTTTACTTTTAGGTTGGTAAGGTTTTTCTGCTTTGATTTGTTTTAAAGGCCTGTATAGAAAAATATTTTTACAAAAAAATTAAAAAAAAATGTTCACAAAAATTTCCAAATAATTTTTACAAAAAATTTAAAAAAACTTAAAAAATATTTTTACAAACAATTAAAAAAAAAATAAAAAAAAGATTAGAAAAAAATTTTACAAAAAAAATTCTGAAAAATAAATTTTTAAACAAACATAAGAGGGTAACACAATATCAGCACAGCTTACTATAAGATTCGGTATGGCCGAATATAGCCATAAGATTCGGTATGGTCGAATATAGCACTCTCACTTGTTTAAGCAGACTTTTACCGATATTCTGTATTTTTTAATATTTTATGTTCTTAAGATGTCTTGTTAATTAACCGACTTCAAAAAAAGAAGGAGGTTATCAATTCGTCTGAATGTTGCTTTTTTATGTTTGTGCCCGCAGAACTCAGTCATTTCTGAACCGATTTTAAAAATTTTTTCTTTATTAGAAAACAAATGCTTACAGATTGGTCCCATTTTAAAAGAAGTTCAGAATTTTGAAAATTAAAGGGTGACCCCATACAACATACGTGTTTTTTACGTGTATTATGAACCGTAAACGGCACCCTTTTAAAATTTTAAATAACTGCTTATTACTATAGCTGCCAATAACAGAAATTAATAAAAAAAAAATAAACTTAAAAATTAAAGGGTGTCCCCATATGTGACGTCAATTTAAATATATGAACCATTGTAGACAATCACTTAAAAATTGGACAAAATGTGCAATATTTATAATCGGAAATTAAATATAACAACATTTATAAATATTTAAAATTTTAAAGGGTGTCTCAATAGTTGATGTAAATTGATGCATATGGCCAAACTTTTGAACCGTTTTAGACACACATTTGAAATTTACAAAGAAACTGTTCTTTAAAATTAGTGTTTAATTTAAAATTAAAGGGTGTCCCCTAGGTGATATTGTTTAAGGTATATGGCCATATCTTTGGAACCGTTACTTTTTATTACTGTGTCAGTAATAATAAGTGTAAAAAATAAAGGGTGTCATCATATCTGACGTAATTTGTCTTATATGGCTTTATCTGCTTAACCGTTACGGATAGACATTTGAATGTACAGAACGTATATTACAATGTCGGTTAGAGCAACAAGTATAAAAGTATTTGATTTGAGTACTATTTCTTACAGATTACTTCCCTTTAAATTTTTAGTTTAGAGTTGATGCACATATATTTGTTTTGTAGTCGGTTTTTTTTGCAAGAATTATTTTTATAATACATACGTACGTACATATGTACATATGTACGTATAAGTGTTGGGATTTGTGGTACAATTGTAGCAAGTTTGGTACAATCGACACATCAGTGGTACACTGGTACACTTCATGCTTTTTTGGTACAATTTCAAATAAAATTTATTCATTAAATTTGTTTTATTTAATCAATATTTTGTTTACTTTTTCTTACAATAATAAACATTTCTAAGAACTAACTAAATATCGACATTCTTAATTTTATGTTCTTAATTTTATGTATAAGTGGCAGGTAGATTAGTTGCAAGACCTTTTTGCTGAAATACAGCCTTTGTACGTTTTTGAAAAGCCTCAATAAATTCGGTCAATATTCAGCTGATATATTTTTCTACTCTTTTTAGTAAGAAATCGTAAGGTATTTTTAAGTAATTAGATGACTCTTTCATTTCATTCTTCCAAATAACTTCAATCCTACTCCATCGGATTGAGATCAGGTGACTTCGGAATAGTTTCAAGCACTTGATGGAAATTGTAGCGTAACCGGCTCCTAATATTGTCATTCTTTTGCTTATGGAATAGGTAAGTATTTTGCTAATTGTTAGTAAATTAGCAACACAAACATAGAAAATCAAACAATCAAGGTCTGTTATAGTTACTTTTAAATACCCCAGTATAAGCATTGCTTTGTTCTATTTCAATGTCGAGCTTTTTCCTTTTTTTGCTTAATGCCAAATTTTGGTACAATTGATGCTGATTTGGTACAATTTTATCATTGGGGCGGTACAATTTAAACATTGTGAAATCCCAACACTGGTATTTATCGTCTGATATATAACGTTAACGTTTACGTTAGAATAATTTTTCTTCTTATAAGTTCAAAAACAAGCTAGAAAATTTTACCAAAACGAAACATATACGAGTACATACATACATACATATTTATGTGGTAAACAAACTTTGGCACACTTGAGAACAGTGTTGCCACAACCAATATTTTACAACCAAATATTCTTAAGAATGTAACCAAATGAGAGAAAAACTAACCAAAATTAAAAATTATTTTGATTTAGGGAAATTCCATGACAAATCAACAAGGCGCGCAAAATGAATTCTTCGGATTTTATTGAAACTTTCTTATATATACATTCATTGACTTTTCAAAATCCAAATATAATTTAAAAAAAATTTAGCTCTTATAGTTTCTTAGCTATACAGTTATAAAAGTGGGAAAATATCGCTTTTTTGCATACGCGCTCGAGGATTAAAAATATTCTACTTCCAGTTCTATAAGCCCTAAGTTGAAGCCCAGAAAGTTGACTACTAGCTTATTTTAAAGGCGATTTCAAACGATTTAATTTGATGTCATGAAAAAAAAACAAATTTTTAACAAATTTGTTTGTTATATTTAAAAAAAAGTTTTATAAAAATTTTAAGATTGTATCTTTTAATTTTTTTTAAATTTTTTACATATCTTGTTTAGTGCGGCTTGGTTAGTTCACCATAAAAATTTCAGAGTGGGACCATGGTGGGGTCAGAAGTTATGTTAAAACAACTAAAAAAATTCAGTTTTTATTTATTTGAGATATGCATATTACAAATTTGTTTTTAGATTGAGTTTTGTATTAATTTTTTAAATTATTATTATTATTATTATTATTATTATTATTATTATTATTATTATTATTATTGAATTAAAAACAACTGAAGACTTATTAATTTAAGAAATAGAATTTAAAGCTTATGTTTCTTTTTCTTTTATTTAACATAATTAATATTTCACAGTTATATAGCAATAAATTATTATTAATAATAATATAATAATAATAATATAATAATAATAAAAGCAAAACAAATAGAAAAGGCTTCCAAACTTATATCTGAATTACTTAAAACTTTATTTGGTGTAATTATCTCAAGATGTTTTAAATCTTTGCTTGAAAAATCGAAGCGTTTCAGAATTTCTTTTAAAACTTCAATATAAAACAGTTTTTTAATTTTATGTTTTTGCAAGCCTGAAAGGTTACTTTCTTGCATACATAGTTTAGCTGTGTTGCAAATAAAAACATTTCAACATTTAAGTAATTATTTTTATCACTCTCTAAAGAAGTTCAACTTTTAACATAATTATTTAAATTTCAATGTTAAACATACATACATATATTAAAGCTCGATTAAAAAACTTAGCATACATAATGTAAATATGTACATATTAAAATTTTGGTGAGAAAGTAACCAAAATAAAAATAAAGTACACATCTACACATCACAACAAAATATAACCAATTTTGGTTAAAAGTAACCAAAACGGCAACGCTGCTTCAGAATTAAGCTTCAAACCTATGCTAACAATTATTTTGTTCGTTAAGAACAAACTTACTTATTCCTGTCTGCTCCGATAGTTGCCAGATTACATTGGTTGGTTGTAAGTCGCCTTAAAAAACACACAACAAAATTTTTTAGTACTAGTCGTTTATTATTCTATCGACTGATTCTTTTATAATGTAATTAACCTATTAAACAAATTTCTTCTCTCAAAATTTTAATCCCCATATTTATAAAAAATAAAATATAATTAAAATCTATTTTAGAACAAACTTTTCATACAAAAGTTGTTCTAAAATACATTTCAAATCAGTTTTATTTTTTATGAATACGGGGGAAGTTTTTTATTAAGGAAATTTTATGCCAAGATCTTAAAAAATAGAACATATGTACATACACTATGTAATAACATATGTATACTAAAATTCCTAAAAAATTAATTATAATTTATAGTAATAACTTAAAACATTACATAGTTTTTTTTTCGACAAGTTATCGTTTGAACGAAAGCATATCTGTATTCTTCTCCGACATTAAAGGTGCTGCATGAAAAAAGCAATCTGACAATTTTTAAAATATTGAAGAAATGAGCTCAAAGTTTAATAGAAATAAAAAATGTTAGGTGTTGTCCTCTGCCTTGAACAAAATTTTTTTATACAAGAACTTGAGCGTTAGTCGCGAGACCTCAACACCTAATAAAAATTATACTTTGGGGTCTTGAGCTCTAAAATTCTCTGAATTTTACCAACTTAGTTTACAAATCAAAGGCGCCAAGCTAATTTCATAGAGCTGGCAAACTATCGATAGTACTATCGATAGTATCAATAGTTTTGTTTTCATTAGACTATCGATGGTTTTTTTCTCGATAGCGATACTATCGTTGAAAAAATAAATTAATAAATTGGCAATTAGTTAGTTGAAAATGAAAATTCACCATTAGAAATAGACCCATTGCAGTACTGAAAGGTAAATTATATAGTAAATTAAGCAATTTTTACAGTGTTATATCTATTCACAGAACAATTCTGATCAGATGTCACTCACAAAGTCATGTGCTTTACATTACTTATGCATACCAGCGACTGTCAAAAAGTACTTATAAAATAAATGTAGTCAAGCATTTACACATATTTTTGGGTATTAGTTATATCTATACTTATAACACAGAAAATACCTACACATACATATTTGCAGTGAAATAAGTATGGGTGTACTCAATACTTATAACAAACATTATTTATACACAACGAACTTAAAAATGTATAAGTAATGCATGTATGAGTACAACTGGTTATAGGTAGATATGGAAGCTAATATTCCCAAAAAATTCGATACTATCGATAGTTTTCTATCAAACTATCGAAAATATCGAAGGGCGAGACTATGCTACCATAAAAAAAATCACATATCGCACACTAAAAAATAAACATCTACAACCCAAAATTCATAAATGTTCCAGAGAAGTTAAAAACTGTTTCCAAAAAGGCGGTTGAATTTTATAATCAAAATAGTATGCCCGCCACTTCGTTAGCGTACTGACAATATTTTGTTCGATTTTACTTTAAATGCAATCCACACAAATTTTAAGGCTATTACTTTTAAAGTGCTTCAGATATAGTTTATGTATTTACATTACATAAAGGGACCCATCCCTGGTTAATTACTCTGGAAAATGGCCTTTTTATAAAATTCTAAAATTTATATAAAATTCTAAAATTATTATAGAATTCTGTAAGTAATGTTTAAAATTTCCCGCTGTACAAAATAACAGGTGTTGCCAAGTATGCAGTACCATTAAATTGGTAAAATTGCGTACTTTAACTACTTCATCTCCTCGAAATTGGAAAAAAATGAATTTTAAAGTTAAAGGGCTTGTATGATTTTTAACTCTTATTAATCTCGAAGCTGAATCAGCGTTTATGACTTATGTCTTCTTAGGACATGTGCTAAAATAAAGTAATGGATTGGTATGGTACCTGGTAATTTAATTTGGCAATTCCCCCTAAATATTGGCAGCTATTTCATTTTTCAGACTTTTAATCATGAATTCATATATCTGGAAGAATAGTATAACCATTTTCTTTTTTGTCAGCCAACAATTGGCCATGCATATTTTTTGTGTTTCGAGTGACACTTAGTACCCATATAACTGGCAGATCAGTTAACTGACAGCTAGTACCAAACTTAATCGGCCATGCCCTTGTCGGATTTACACACGAAGCATTCGCTACAGCCTTACAACCCTTAACTTTACATTAAAAGTACTACTAAAGCGTTTAATTTGCACAAACTTTCCTATCGGTTTTAGGGTAGTTAACAACACTTATTTTTGAACCCACATAAAGCTAAAAAGCAAAAAAACAAAACACTACAACATATAGCAGATAAGCATTCCAAAGGTACATATGCAATTCATTTGTCTGCAATAAAAGTTCAACAACATATCGTGGTGATATTAAGTGGTTTAAGTTCCTACCCTTTGGGTGGAGAATCCTAAAAATGTCATATAATTACAGGAAAAAAGTATAATATAGAAATAGCCTTGTTACAATTTTATTACTAAATTTTATCACACTAACGGTATTTTTCCAACTAAAAAAGACAGATTTACAAATGATATTTTCTTGGTCGTTAGAGATTTGCTCAGTAAACTGATTAATGCAACAAAAAAACTATTTAAATAAATTTTGATTTGTGACTGTTTATGTTTTAGTGTGCGATATGTGTTGCTTTCACATTACCTAGTTTTAGTATTCTGTTTTGCCTCGAAAATTAGAATCCCAGTCTATCGTGCTCAAGTATAAAAAAATTATACTTAAAGATAAATCAGTAGCATTAAATGGTAATTGAAATTTTCGCCATCTTTGTGAAATTTCATAGTCAATAAAAGGATTTCACGGTTTTTGGCCTTACCTTAACCGATGTTCAAAAAAACCAAAATCTTTTTGGGTTTTAAATAGTCAAAATTGCTTAATCTGGCATTCCAAGTTATACAATGTTTTTATACCCTTCACCACAGGTGGAAAGGGTATATATAAGTTTGTCATTCCGTGTGTAATTTCTACAATATTCATTTCCGACCCCATAAAGTATATATATTCTGGATCTTTATACATAGAGAAGTTGATTAAGCGATGTCCGTCTGTCCGTGTTAGTGTGGTAATGTCATTTGCCAAGGCACCAGAAGAGATACAAAAAATTTAAGCACACCAATCTGTCAGGCATAGTTTCGAAAATTTTGGTATTGCAATTCAGCAACATCGGATCATTCCTTTGGAGGCTACGGGCCAAAAACCACGCCCACATATATTTTTTTACGTTTTTTTATTTTTTTCGGCTTTAATGATTCTGTTTTGCCTTTTTTTGTCAAATAAATATTAGACTGCGACAGGTAGATCGCAAGGAGTGCATACAGATCTCGGGGGATCAATAACCCCCTGCGAGGGGCGATTTTTGTTTGTTTTTAGATTGGTAGGGTTTTTCTGCTTTGATTTGTATTAGAGACCTTAATAGAAAGCAATACGCATAGAGGTAGCCAATGGACCCACAGGGTACCCACTGACAAATAGGAGCAGTTAAAAAGACCCCCCATGTGTCAATATGATGAAATTTTTTTTGTAAGGATTTCTTTTTGCTCTAGTCTGACCATTCTAACTCAATATAGATTGGAGAAAGGTCCAAAATTTAACAAAAAAAATTTCAATCAAATTTTTAAAAAAAAATTTTAAAATTTTTTTCAAAAATATTTACAAAAAAATTTACAAAGCATTTCCAAAAAGATATTTTACAGAAAAATATTCGAAAAAAATTTTTTTTAAAAAATTTTCCAAAAAAATTTAAAAAAAATATTTTTACAAGAAATTTTTACACACAATTTTCGAAAAATTAAAACAAAAAATTCAATATTTCTTTGAAAATGAAAATCATGACTGTAACATATCATATATTTAATATTAAGAATATACATATGTATGTATGTGTGTATATAGAGTAACATATTTTTTTAAATGCGTTTGATTTTAAAATAGATGATATCTCTGTTTTAAAACCTAGATGCATTAAACACATAGACATCATCAGAATACCGACTACAAACTGTCAAAAATGAAACGTTGTGGCTGTCGTCAACTTAGGCTAATTTCTATTTTATTCAACAAAAGAAAATGTCACAAAATTGCAAATTAAAAATTCATATGCAAAAAAAAGTTTTGGAGGAAATATTTATAATTTTTTGAAAAAGTTTTTTAATTTTATAAAAGCAAAATAAGTATTTCTACAACAATGTCAGAGTTTACGATGTAGCTGTCGGCTTCAATATCATTAAGTAGCTGACAACACGGCGACAATTGTAGCAAACGGAATTTGTTTTCATTTGTCTTCTATTTTTTTAACTCATGAATAATGATTTTTTCTCATACGAATTTATTTAAGTAAAGAATCAACAATATGGATAATGCTGTACACTTCTGTATAAATCAAATCACCGTGGTGAAGGGTATAGAAGACTCGGCACGGCCGAATATAGCACTTTTACTTGTTATAGTTTGATTCCATTTTGGTTCGATCGAATGCCGAATGACCGGTTGGTTGTTGATTGTTTGTGTTTTGTTTGAAACAACTGTTGCTTGTTGCTGTTTTCCAGTTTTTGTTTATTTCAGTTTATGCGAAGCATTTCAATTAAACGGTCGGACTTTTCTGTTTAGAAAAAAATGAAGCTTTTTGAAATTTCACTTAAATACAATTTAAACGTTTTTTAGTATTAAATTTTGTTTATAAAAAAAAGTGTGTACTTCTTATTACAAATGGTATTTGTTAAAAATATTCAAAACAAAAATTAAAGAAAATTTTTATGGAAAATTATCATTTAAAATAATCCAAATTGTTTTCGTGGAATTTGTGAAAAAAAAATAATAATAATATTTTAAGAAGATGTGCGTAATTTTATAAAAAAAACTAAAACAATTTCTTGCTTAAAATAACAAAAAAGTATGTTAAGAAAAATAATTATTAATTAAAACATCATAAAATTAAGTGATAATTTTGGATTTTCTTATTTTCTTTCAAAATTCTATTCCGGTTGTTGTTTTTGAAATTAATATCAAATTTTTATTGTGGCTTTTTATGTGTTTTATTTTTGTCTGGTGACACATTATTTGGATTTCTTTTTATTGACATTTTATGTTTTTTTGTCGCTATATGTATTTTATTACTTCTTTGTCAATTTATAATCTTATGTAAATCGTAAGAAACAAAGTTGGTTGCCTTCGTTTAGCAACGTTGTTAGTTAACAACGAATTATGAAGCGCCTTAAGTTTTAAAAACTTTAAATTTATTTTCACTATTAAATTTTTAACGCATCTTTTTTACATAAACACAATGTGTTTGGATCTGACAATGTTTAAATTGTACCGCCCCAATGAGAAAATTGTACCAAATCAGAGTCATTTGTATCAAAGTTTGGCATTAGGTAATAAATACAGCAGCTCTACATTAAAATAGATTAAAACTTTTACGTTTGTCTGTTGACAATTTACTAACAATTATTTTGGAAAAATACTTATTCATAATCAAAAGGCTTGCGATATCAGGAGCTGGTTACTACTCTACATTTCCAACAAGCGCTTGAAACTTCATCAAAGCCATTGGATCTCAATCCGATAAAAAAATGCCTGGATTACGATTTCTCACTAGAAAGAATGGAAAAATATATAAGCCATAGTTCAGCAAAAACCCCTTTCAACTTATACACAACTTATACACAAAAGAGTTAACAAAGTAAATAATAAAAATATTGAACATAAATCAAAAATGTTGCAAGTTAGTTAGTTTTAGAGATCGTTGAAGAACTATAAAATGTATTGTAAGAAAAAGTAAAAAAAAAATTGTATTTAATAAATTTTACATGAAATTGTACCAAAAAAGCAGGAAATGTACCAGTGTACCACTGATGCATCGATTGTACCAAATTTGGTACACTTGTACCACAAATCCCAACACTGAAACACATACATATGTACATAATAAAAAAAGTAACTCATTTCCGTATGTCTGTCTGCTTTTCTTTTGCGTTCGCATCACGTAAGAACTACTGGATGGATTTTAACAAAATTTAGTAAAGAGGTACCTTAGCATCCTGATTCCAATATAGGATACTTTTTTTCTTCAAACATAACTCATTTCCAAGAGAAAGTGAAGAAAAAGCAGTGAAAGTAGGCAATTTCCGGTTTAAAGGTACTGAAATTTTCTGTTTAAAACTGGGATATTTTTAACACAGTTGCGCACCTTTTATTTTTTAAAGTGGAATATTTTAAACCCAATTGCGCAACAGATGGCGCCAGTTGAATACAATTTGTATTTGAATTGTATTTTTACTTTGTGTAATTAATTTTATTAAAACATTTTAAACACCCCTTACAGAGCTTTACAATAATTTTTAGAATTTGTTATAAATTTTAAAATTTTATCCAGGTATCGATACCTTTATATAAAGTAAATACATAAAGCATAACTGAAACACTATAAAAGTAAGAGTCTTACAATAGGTGTGGAATACTTTCAAAGCAAAATATCGAGCAAAATATTGTCAGGACGCCCACGACGTGGCGGGCACAGCTAGTTGTCATAGAAATCAGTAGAAACCTGAGCTGCATGGCTAAGCCGCCTTATTCTATCATTATCATTATCACGTGCAACCATTTGATTAAAACGGTTTTAGTAATATTCTTAGCACGTTTTGCTGTCACTTGTCATTCGTTGACCAACAAATCGGTACTTCTGCGGTTGGTTAGTAAACTAACATTATTTACTTCATAAGATTGTTCATAAAAATCTGAACTGATACAAAATTGTTTGTATATTGATTGGAGTCCGCTACTACAACGTCCAAAATGCACTTTTCGCACAAACTGTCTATTATTTTATTTTTTTACTTTTTTTGGCATTCTGATAAAAAAAACCCTTTTTATATTTTTTTTATCAATTAACATAAATTTAAAATAAAACAATCAAATATGAGAGGTTGTTCAGAGAATTAATATTTTTCCATGTTATTTTGTTTAATATGTATCAACGTGACTGGACTTTATGACACCTTGTGAATCCTCCAAATATCTATTCATACATATAATAAAACTGTAACTTTTTGTATATCTGTCTGTATATCTGTGTTCGCATCGCGGAAAAACTACTCGATGAATTTAAATAAAATTTAATGGGGAGGTAGGTACCTTAGTATCTCGGTTCAAATATAGGATGCTTTTTTTTCTCGAAAAAGCACTTATAACCAAGAAAAAATAGAGAACAAGTAGTGAAAGTACGTAATTTTACCGTTTCAATGGTACTGCTTGGCAGCAAATTTTATTTTTGACAGCGGGAATTTTTAAACACTTTTTACGGAACTCTACAGATATTTATAATTTTATATAAATTACAGAATTTTATACAAAGCCTATGTTCCTGAGGAATAATCCAAGGATGGGTACCTCTATAAAAAGTAAATACATAAACCATACCTGAAGCATTATAAGAGTCTTAATATTTGGAGTGTATTACGTTCTAAGCAAAATCTAACAAAATATTGTAAGATAAGTAATACATATGTTTTTAGTAGGCCATAGGTATCTTTAACATTTTTTTGTGGATTCCCAAATAACAACAACATTAAATATATGATCAAAATAAATTGAAAAAATTTTTGCAAGTAGTCGCATTTTATTTGTATTGTTCATTAAATTATTAGTAGAAGAAAAATATTAATTTCTAACAAAAATGAGTGAAAAATGGATACGCAAAATATTTTCAACCAAGCAGAAAGAGACAAAATCTATCTAGAAATCAGTCTATCCAAAAATTAAGTATCTTAGCGGTAAAAAAGCCATTGCAACCTGTGAATAATATACACAAAGAAAATCGATTAACATTTTCTATAGAGCCTATGATATGGGATAAGGTGATGATAATGGTTGGCACGATGGTCTCCAATATTTTCATGGATTTGAAAACCTAGTGAAATGCATTAATAAAAACAGTATTTAATTGGCAGGACTACATTTACATATGAAGACTCTGAAAGCAAGCAATACATATACAGGCAGCCAATAGATTCACAGGGTGCCCACTGGTAACCAGGAGAAGTCAATAGCCCCTTTAGAGGGTTAATATGACGAAATTTTGTTAACGTTTTTTTTTTGCTTTAGTGTAACCATTCTACGGCAATATAGATTGCAGGAAGTTCCTAATTTTAACAAAAAAAAAATTTTTTTTTATTAAAAACAAAATTCCAAAATTTTCTAAAAAAATTTTCCAAAAAATATTTACAAAAAATTACAAAAATTTTTGAACAAAAATTTCCAAAAAAAATTTCACATATAAGTTTAAAAAATTAAAAAAAAATATATTTAGCATTACTATGGTGAAGGGTATATTAGATTCGACATGGCTTAATTATAGCACTCTTACTTGTTTTTATTACAAATAACAATATAATATTTTTAAACACACAATTTTTTCAGAGTAGGTTCATATTTAATGATAGCATTTGTATGTGTTTATAGCTTTTATATTAGTTTTATACTTTCCTTCAAAAAGAATAGAGTAGATGAAAGGATCTTACTTGATGATGAACTTTTGGATGAACGTTTGTTTGGCAACCGTGAAGTGAAACATACAATTTTTTGTCTAATACTGGCTGGACTTAACAAGTATATTTATTTTTATTTTAGACTTAAGATATGAGTAATTATTGATACAATAAATAAATTATATACAATGAAATTTATAAACAAATCAAATCAAGCTTAAGTTCGTTTTTATTCTCTCTCAGAAAGAATTAATTAAATTACAAATTAGGTGATAATATTAAAGAAAAATTGGGAAAATTTAATTTTTAGACACCAGCACGAGTGGAATGCACATTTTCTAGACAGCCACGTCCGTCATCAGCACTACTTGTATCTAATCTACTTAGGGTAGTGTTTTTAGTTGTAAGCATCATCTATTTAACCAACCAAACCCAGATAAAGGAATACGAGAAAACTTGTATTCAATTATCAATCGTCAGTTGGTGAGAACGAAGTCTACTCTACCACTACCTTAAGCTTCCCTCTTGTTGAATATTTTTACTTTAATATTTACCACCTATATTTTGTTGTTCCTTCAGCGAACCTTCGGTTAGCAATGAAGTTACTTTTTTGTTTATTTGTTTTACTTCCAACATTCGTTTTTAGCAAGGCGAATTCATACCAGGTGGAGTCGATAGCCCAGCTGATTGTTTTTTGCTCTCGTTATTTTGCTAATGTCTTGTCAAAAATACATTGTTTCATATCTGCTAATCTAATGTCAAAGTTGTTGTTTTGTTGTAGTTGTTGTCCTACTGCTTACACCTGGTATGAATTCGCCTTGGTTTTTAGTTAACACTAATCTAGTATCAAACCAAACTTTGTTGAGTAAACAAGATTGCGCGGTGCTTTGCGATTTTTAATTTTGAAAATTTTAATTATTATTAGTCGAACTGTTTTATGTATTACATACAATGAAATTTATAATCAAATCAAGCTTAAGTTCGTTTTTATTCTCTCTAAGAAAGAATTAATTAAATTACAAATTATGAAAAAAAATCACTTTGAAAAGTACTGTTGGTATAACTTGAAAATTTAATTTACCATCCCTGATACACATTATTTACCTGAGTGTTAATTCTCTCTTTCCATATGCGTTTAAGTGTTTGTTGTGTTATTAAAAAGATATTACTTCTTTTTTACTTTTTTAAGTGTTTGATAACACAACTAAATAATGCAGCAAACAAATTTTATTCATACTAGAATAATTTTAATAATAAATAAAAATAATTAAAAATTCGCGTTTTTATATTAAAAAAAATAATTTTCATCGAAAACCTTTTTTTAATTTTACATGAACCTTTAAAAGATTTAAAATTTCTGAAAAATAGACAACAAAGAAGTGTACCTATCGTCACTTTTAAAAGCAATTAAGACGGTTTATAAGTTGCTCACTTCTATAATTTTTTTTTCTATATTTGTAGTATCAAAGTGATAAATCCGTATTTATTACGTTTAGAAACCAGTTAAACACTAACTGTTAAAACGTGTATGATTT
Organism: Phasia obesa; assembly: GCA_949628195.1. NCBI lineage: Eukaryota > Metazoa > Arthropoda > Insecta > Diptera > Tachinidae > Phasia > Phasia obesa. Next base: position 69,157,031 of record OX451217.1, on the reverse strand, counting down.
TTTATATTATTGTGCGTTAATACATACATATGTATGTAAGTTAAAAAAAAATATAAGATTATTTTAAACAGTTAAGAGAATATAATCGAAATAATTAATGAACACTGGCTTTCAGAAATTTTAATTTTTTTTCAATAGAGACGAGATATAATGGTTAGTAATTGTTCGTTAAATCCGACAAATCACTTTTAGATATTGAAAAGGTCTAGAATATTCGGCAAATGTGAAAAAGGATGTGTTTAAAAATAACTACTTGCATGCTTTGCATATCACGTTTGAAGGTCAATCATCTGATGTAAATCTTCTGAATAGGACAGCAGATTTTACGACCGTTTTAAAAACTTTATTGTTTGTTGGTTTGGTTTGCTTTGCCCAATGTGATTCGGATTGCTCTATTGCTGCCAAAGACTTCCGTTACACTATGTTTACATTTGACACTACTGTCGTGACAATAAAGGAACACGTATTAGTTGTCAAAAATGCTGAGAATTGTCTCCGTAGTACAGTTAGTATAGTATTTTTTTCTGTGCACAAAAATTTGAGTTATTATCAGGATACGTCAAATCATTGTCCTATTTAGCGATGCCACTTTGCTCCGATCAGAACAAAATTGGTATTTTTCTTTTATTTATGAACTATTTGATAGTTTGGTTGGTTTGTTCCAGCTTTTCTGTGTTTTGGTAGAAAAATTGTTTTCCCATTTGAATTATTTTTATAATTATTTTCCGAGAAAAGCGCTTAAAAATGTCTACACAATTTCCAAAAATAATTGGAAAAACTATTTGTACTTGTGAAAAGTATAAATTAAACAACTCTGTACTTACAAATAAAAAAGGTAGTAAATAAAATTATAAAAGCAAAACAAGCAAATTTGTGCATTTAAGAAAATAATAGTTTATGATAAAAAAATGTTGGTAGTTTTCTTAGGTTCCCGTAGGTATTGGTAGACTTACCATGGTAGAAAAATATAAGGTAGAGACATCCTCTCTTTATTTTGTGACAATTAACTTCTGACAAAAATAAGGATTCTGACATTGTGCTACCATATCGATTATTTTACATCCCCTGTTTTAATTCTTTATTTGAAGTTTGTTTAAAAACAATTTTTTGTGAAAAATCACATAAAGAAAAGAATATATCCATTTTGAAGAATTTTGAAACAGGTTAGAAATAAAATCTGATAGTCCACTACGAAAATAACACACTTAAAGTAACTTTTATGGCCTAACCAAGGCGAATCTATTTTACTAGGTGGCAGGACGGCGAAGTTAATTATTTTTGCTTTACCGTTTTTGTGCATGGCAGCTGTCAAAATTCGTTTATTTTTTTTTAAATTTAAAAAAAAACGAAATAAAATTATAATTATTTTAAGAAAAATTTTCAAGTATAAGCTCGTTCAGGCTGCCACGAAATTAACGCATTTCGTGATTTCGGCCGAAATCAAGTTGAAATTACGTAATTTCGCATACATTTTAGCATTGCCCAAATTAACTCATTCTACTTAATTTCGTCGAAATTAAATTGAAAATACGATAAAAAACGCTGATTTTGTCGAAAAAGGTACTTTTTTTGCAACCATTAAAAAAAAGCCAAATGAAATAATGGAAATATATACATAATTGTATATTAATTTTGCTGAAGTGTTTTTAATATTCGTGTATATTTTAAATTAGTGCGAAAGTGTTATGCAAAACCTTTTTGTAAAAGAATTAAATTATACAAATGTAACTAAACGTGATCAGCTGTTTCCGAAATTAACTCAAATGTCAAAAAGCCCAGTATGAACACTTTAGATTTCAGCTCGAAATTACTTAATTTCATGGCAGCCTGAACGGACTATACAAAAACAATTACAAAATACTACCAGAAAAGGTAAAGAAGATGTTGGATGTGACATTTTAGTTAGTATTTTTTGGTGTTGTATTTGTTGTCGCGGTGCTGCCACCTTATATAAAATCGCCTTGGGCCTAAATATTAGCTAAAATAAACTTATTGTTGACAATTTTGTTTTACAAAAGTATATATGTATAGCAATCGTGAAAAAATCAATGTCGGGATTTCAACGGATTTATACGTGTTTAGGTCTCCTGAATCCATTTTGACTATTTTCACAATAATGTCTGTGGGTGGGTGTGCATGCCACTATTTTTGTGAAGACTCTGCAGGTCATACCATTTGACATATGTATCAAAATGAAATTCAGTACGTGCCTTTGGTATATGGAGATGAAGAGTTGTATAGTTTTTAGGCATAATGGAGAGGAGAATAATTATTTTTGTTGATTCGAATATACTTTTAAATTTTGTTCTTTAACATATTCATTAAAATATCTGTTTCCATGAGGTATAGTAAAGTTGAGTGTAGGCCACTCCAGATTTTTAAAATTATAAACTGCAAATCATTTCATTCCTTTCGTTCTTTCGTTATTTTTCTCTATATAGCTAACTGATACACATATATTCAGTTTATAGTTAACTGCAAATTGACTAACTTTAAGCTAACTTCTGAGTAGTCACTAAGACAACTGACTTCACCTGAGGACATCACAATGTTAAAAAAGTCAGCTATTTCTAATAAAAATAATCCAAGTATCAACTACTACTGGTTGCTAACTGGAGTTAGCTTAAAATGCATTCAAAGTTAGCTAAGTTGCCGATAGCGATTTTATTAACTATATTTTATGTATAAACATTGTTTCTTGCTTTAAAGCAAAACAATGCGCTGTATGTTCCAAAATTGCAAATGCACAAAATATTTTTGCAAAAACAATAATATCAAATTTTTAAAATTTCCTGTCTTGCCTTGGTTTTATATGTAACTGCGGATAACAAAATATGTAAATTATACTTTTGTTAACTTGTTATCTAAGGCTTGGTTATATAAGTCAAAACCTGATTTTTTTAAGTCTTTGGAATATTTAAATTAAGTATTTTTATTCGATATCAGCAAGACAAATTTATATGTCAAACTTATCAGACTTAATAAAATTAAATTTAGATGTGAAAATTATATTTTTTTTTTGTTTGGTAGAACGCTTTTTAGAATTAGATAAATAAATTTTAATTTAAAACTACACAAACATATATACGAGTATATGTAACAAAAAGATTTTAATCAAGATTTTAGAAATAATGATCAGCATAAAACATTTCAATATTATAAATTACTAACTCATTTTTTAAACTTTGTAGGAGTTGTTTGCCCTTTTTATTGTATGGCAACGCTCTTGTACTTTTGACAATAAAAATAACTCTTACTTTTGTAAACAAAAAGTAATTTTCCTATTCGCTTTTTAGGATTGCTCATTCCACCTTCATAAAGGATAAAACAATATGCGCCAATAAACAGCTTCTTAATTTACCATATAACTTTACACGGAACACCCTCCCGGTAATTAGTGGGTAAAATAAATTTTATTTCCAAACTTGAAAACATAGTGGGCAAATGTAAATACATACATACATACATACATACATACATACATACATACATACATACATACATACATACATACATACATACATCCATACATACATATGTATATAAAGATTGATAAATTTGGAACAGTATACTTATACAAACCGTCCACAAAATAATATTTTGGAAAAGAATTGCTGTCATTCATAATATTTCAAAAGTTCGCAACTTTTTATGCCAAAAGGTTATTTTTATTATACTAATGCAATTTCATTTCAAACTTCATTTTCTAAATTTAAATCAAGTTTGGCCTCTTCACTTTCATTAATTTCTTTACTTTTTTCAATTTCTTCAGTTTCATAATTTTTTCACTTTCATTTCTTCTAAGGTTTCGATGAAACATAATAGTTCAATTACATCAGGTGGAAATGTGGAAAGTTTCCGCTTTTGTAAGCGTTTACGAAATGTTTGGGAAATTAATGGATCTGAAGTATCGATAGCCCTATTTAATACGTCTAACAGGTTTTTGTCGTGATGTAATCTATCGGTGGATTAATATCGCAGTTTCTTAACTTGTTTTCGTGGCGTATTTTACTGCCAGAAAAAAAATCTAAAGCCTCATCCGCAGAAAGTAGAATTGGCTTTTTGTGATCTTGATTACAAATTTCCCGCATTTTTGATAACCTTGTTTGTCATTTTATACCATCTTTTTGAGAACTACAGTCAATTCGGCATCACCTCGCTTACGAGCCGATGTTGCGAAGGAGAAGATTAGTACCAGCTTTCCAAGTTGGAAGATCTGCGGCTTGTTTAATGTTACCAAATTCAAATTTTTCGCTTAATGGTAAACGTAGGCATCCAACAACGGTAGAAGTTGCTTTTTTTGAAAAGCTGTTAACCACAAAATTTAAATCCATGCTTTTTAAAAAATATTTTTTGCTGTATTTGTTTTTTCGTTTCATCCAAAATTGCATTTACCCCAATTTTGCCAACTACATGTTTGAAACAGGCATCAAATTTTTCTTTTTTTTTTATGGATTTTGTTCACCATATTTCGAACAGATCGGTTTTTTATACCGAGGTTACCTTAAAAAAGAGTCATTACTCCTAAAGTGCTAATAACTCATTAAATAATAATTAATCTATGTTTTTGATTTCAAAGGGGCCAAATAGTGACATTTTTTTAAAGTCTACCATAACTGAAGCACTATAAAAGTAAGAGTCTTACAATTGGTGTGGAATACTTTCAAAGCAAAATCGGTCAAAATATTGTCTGGACGCCCACGATGTGGCGGGCACAGCTAGTTTGAACTATAGTGGTATGGTGTAAAAGATTCTGCTCAGCTAGATTTATAAAATTTTTTGGTAATAACAATGATTCGTAAATAAATAAAACTGGGCCACTCCAGTGGCCCACTTTTTTAACTTTACCATACCCAATGGAAACAGCTATTTTTATGGATATATTACATAAATAATAAAAGTTCAAAGTATATTCGAATCGAAAAATTGATTATTTTTGGTTTGGGGTGTTAAGTAAACTACTCCTTGCCCCTTCCCGATTATGCTCTTCATCTCCATAAACCAAAGGCACATACTAAATTTCGTTTTAATATGTCATACGGTATGACCAGTAGAGCGTTCACAATATTTGGGGGTTAGAAAACTACCCCTTGCCCTCTCCCGAATATGCCCAAAAACTATACAGCTCTTCATCTCCATATACCAAAGGCATATACTAAATTTCAGTTTGATATGTCAAACGGTATGACCTGTACAAACTCCACAAAAATAGTGCCATACACACCCACCCACAGATATCATCGCTAAAAAAGTGAAAATAAATTCAGGAGACCTCAAAACGTATAAATCCGTCAAAATCCCGACCTCGAATTTTTTCATGATTACTATATAATTTACCTTATACTACGTATGGTAAAGTAAAAAATTCTAACACCTAACATTTTATTAAATGATTCATATTGTAGACTTTTTGTTTATTCTTTTAAATGTTACAATAACAATAAACCTCATAAATATTTCTTTAGTGTTACTTGTTTTAACTAATATAAAAAATTAAAATTCTATCCTCTCCCTGATACATACATATACTCGTACTTACATACATATATGTATTTAGCTGTCTGTTCATCTGTTTAAAAGTTGGAGAATATTTTCTAAATAATGATTAAAATTTTGTAATGCTGCACCTCTAACGAATTCCATTTAATTGAATGATAACTTTAGAAGATTTAAATACGATAAGCAAGAAAATTAATGACGTACGTGTCTGAAAGATATATACATTTAATAAAATTATTTAGAAAAAAGTCGTCAAATAGAATTGCTTTGATAAACAGCTTTATCTTATACCAGCTGTTCCCGCCACTTCGTCAGCTTCCTTGTAATATTTTGTTCGATTTTGCTTTGAAAGCAATTCACACCAAAGACCCTTACGTTTTTAGTGCCGGGTTAAATTATGCTGCATATCAGTTTATGCATTTACTTTATAAAAAATAAAGTATACATATCCATCTAGTTCAGTTCAGTTATGCATTATGTATTTACTTTACTACTAAAAAAAATACTTCTACTGCTTTTTCTCCACTTTCTCTTGGAAATAAAAAAATCGTTTTCATATAAAAAATAAGATTTTCATATAAAAAATAGATTTTTTATGAAATATATAGGTCGTCACAGATTTTTGTCCTTTTTTCGATTATACGCTGTTTTAAGAAGATGCAGCAAAAATAAGATTTTCATATAAAAAATAAGATTTTCATATAAAAAATAGATTTTTTATGAAAAATATAGTTCGTCACAGATTTTTGTTCTTTTTTCGATTAGACGCTGTTTTAAGAAGATACAGCAAAAATAAGATTTTCATATAAAAAATAAGATTTTCATATAAAAAATAGTATTTTTTATGAAAAATATAGATCCTCACAGATTTTTGTTCTTTGTCCTTTTAAATTAATAGGTCGATTATGGATGGCAACCGATCTTTAGTTGCGTGGTTAAAAGGCAACAAAAAACTAAGAAAAGGATTGGTATTATGTAAGGCAACTTTCTTCAGTTGCCATAAAGTTATCGATAATGCTATATAAGACTAGTAGGTCGATGATGGATGGCCAATTTATAATTTGTAGAAATAAAATCAACACCAATTTATGGTAGCCATTTAAAATTTACAACTTTTAGTTGCCAGTTGCCTTACGTAATACAATTTCGTCAACTGACAACGCAACTGAGGTTGGGTTGCCATCCATATACTGTTTAAAAGTTCCAATGTTTAATACAGTAACTTTAGAATTTCTTATACAACTTAAATGCCTTAAACAATTGTTTTAGGACTTTTTTTAATGTTTCCAGTTTTATCATACACGTTTTCAAAAAACTATAAAATATTCAAAACGCCATAAAATACTTTTATATAAACATCGTACAAATACTTGCTTGTGAATGACTTGCAGAATTTTACTTTAGATACAAGCTGGTGTATTGAAGTTGTGTTGATACTTACCTACAGCGACAAATCAGTAGCTGATTCAATATATTCCTTCGATTTTTAAGTGTCTGTCTTGGGAGCTCTTGAATAGTTTTGCAGAGCATGAAAACATGCTCTTAAGTTGTTAAGAGGTAATAAATACGTAAATTTTTTACATAGACGTCTCCATGAATGGCAACAGTGTGATAATTTTAAAAGCAGAATTCTAGTTGATTTTACCTGTGTTAAGTGTAATTGTCAATGTTAATTTTAGGTCGTTGTATTTTACTTTACAGTTCTATTTTGAAAAAAATCCAAAAACTTTAAGTTTTTAAAAAAATACTTTTGTATCCTTTGACATGAAATACGTTTTTCCTTTTTATTTTAGCAAACATAGTCAAGGTAAAAAATAGTAATCCTAAAACAGTCAATGTTGTAATTTTAACGGATATATACTTACGTCTTGAGGTCTCCTTAATCCATTTTCACTATTTTCGCGATGATGTCTGAAGGAGGGTTTGTATGCCACTATTTTGTGAAGGCTCTACAATAGGTCATGCCGTTCGACATATCAAAATGATATTCAGTATGTACCTTTTTTATATGGTAATGAAGAGCTGTATAGTTTCTGAGTATAATCGGGAAGGGGGAGGCATAGTCTACTTGATAACCCAAACCGTGTATACCGCTAATTTCGTGTATGCTTAAAACTAAGCGTGCGATCTGTCACCAATGGTATGTGTCATCAAAAAATATGAGTGGAGATTAGAAGTATGTATATGTTTGTGACAGACTTTGAATATATTTTGATAATATTTTAAAAAAATTCATAAAATATTTCTTTCTATGCAATCAGTTGCAGTTGGGCAGATTTTGGTCAGCTCAAATTATTGTTCCACTGTTCATTAAAAAATAAATTAATAAAAAAAATATTCTTACTTATATGTTTGACAGCCTATTTCAATTGAAAAATCTTCAAAGCAACCATTTCGCAACTGTATTTTGCCAATCTAGCCGGACATTACTTTTTTTTAGCTTATATTGGCTCTAAAAATATACTGAGTGCCCCTAGGTTAATGAAACTTTGCAGAAAAATCTGTTATTGTCATAGGCTGTTAAAGCTATAAAATAGGGAAAATCGGATCAAGGAGATAAAAGTTCCCCTTGGAAGAAAAAATTTAAGTTTTTTTTTTGTAACTTTCCCGTCATTTTGTTTAGCAATTACAACTTTTAGGGTCAAAAACTTAAAGTTGGACTCAAGAGATTCTTAAAAGTCATTTTTAGCCCCGCCCCCTTTTGTGGGCGGTGAAATAAAAAATTATTTTTAAAAAATAATGTAATTATTAAAAGAAATGGATTACATACTTCTTAAAACCATAAAAATTAATTTTTATGTGCATTCCTCCAATCCCACCCCCAAAACGTCCCTGTGAAAAAAAAAAATTCTAAAAATTAACAGTAGCTACTATTAAGCTCAAAATCGTTTAAAGTCAATAAAAACGTATGCGATTTACTCAGCTCTCCTGATTTTAACAGTGTCCCAAAACGACAAATATCAAGCAAAAGCCTTGAAAATTCACTATACGATGCAGAATTTTGTTAACTGTCAAGCTGCGTACTTACATTTATACATTTCACAAAATTAATTTTTGACCTAATCTCCGGCTAGATTGTCAAAATACCCCTCTATGTGATTTTGCCAGTTGTCAGTTGCCATCCACAATATAGTTTTGGCAACGCAACTGAAGTACGGTTGCCATCCGTAATCGACTTCGTAATCGACTTCTGCGACCGGTTGCAAATGTTTTCTCCTCTGATGTGTATCTTTACCGCTCTGTGCTCATTTAAACTTTCTATATTGCGTTAGTTTTTTTTTCTGTTCAAGGCAGTCCTTACTTGTTCGTCATCTTTTTAATTATCAAAGCAAAAAATTAACAAACATAACAAACACTTTTAATAACCCAATTGGTGGTTTGTCCTATTCTTGCGTCGACTCCATTTACATCACCCATTATGTTTACGTTTGCTATTGTTGTTGTTGTTTACTTTAAATATTAATATAACAAACCATCGCAAAAGTGTGCGGACGTTTTTATTTAATTGGTTAATATGGGATCATTAAATTAAACTTGTATTTATGTACATATACTACATGGAACATGGAAGGCCGCACGGAGTAATTTTTTATATAATGTTCAGCTGTTGTCTGATGGTTTAACAATGTTGTCATCGTTACGCACATCAAGGAATTACATATAAAAAAGAAATAAAAAACATTAACTTCCTACACAAGTTTTGGGGAATTTGTTCATTGTTTTATTACTAAACGCACAATTCAGTCGAATTTATTAAACTGGTTATTGTTGTTATTAAATTTAGCATTGAAATAATTCCATTAAAATATAAATTAAGAAAATATAAAATATGTATGTGTGTGATGATATTCCAAAAATTCTCATAAGGAGATAATGATTATTGCCACACCGGCAAATAAACACACAGGCAATATGTACATGCGAATGGTAAATTTGACCTGACACAAAATTCCCAAAATCAATAAAAATATACAAAAGTTGGATATATTGCAGGTAGGTTAAAACTGTACACCAGGAATAGGGTTCCCTGGTGTATTTTGAGTCCCATTCCCATTTTAAAAATTATTATCCCCAAAATCCCCATAAAAATGTTAAATTAATTCCAAAATACCCACTTAAAAAGGATACTGTTTGAATTTAAATCTATACATATAATAAAACAGTAACTCAGTTCCTGCCTGTCTGTATGTCTGCTTTATGTCTACGTTCGTATCACGTAAAAACTACTAGAGGGATTTTAAAAAAATTTGTGAGAAGGAACCTTAGTATACCGATTCCACTATAGGATACTTTCTTCCGCAAGAGAAAGTGGAAAACAAGCAGTGAAAGTATGTCGACTTTCTTTACCGATTTAAAGTTACTGCATACTTTAAGGCCTCTTTTATTTTTGAAAGCGGTCTATTTTAAACACGGTTGCGCAATAGATAGCGCTGTTTTAAAATAATCACAAAATATGAATTACTTACTGCCAATAGCCAATTGAATAAAATTGTATTTTTACATTGATATTAAAATATTATAAACACTTTTTTACAGAGCTTTACAATAATTTTAGGAATTCATGAATCTCCTAATCTAACAACACTGATCAGGAATGGCAAATTATTACAATTGTAGTTTTTTTTTGGTACATTTTAATAAGAGAAGTACAATGGTACAGCAGATCTGATTTTGTATAATTAAAATTTTTTCCAGTTTGATCCTGTGTGTTTTATATTCCAAATGTTGTTTTTTTGATGTTGACATATTGACTCATCCCCGCTGCTAATAGTTTACCTTTGGGCGCTGCTGAATTTCCAATAATGCCTTACTACTATAAGGGGGTTCTGGCCGCCCCACAATTCCGCTTTTGTTGGTCTGCGCTGAAATCATTGGAACTAGAACGATCAGACCTAAGTAAAATAAAAACGACAAAACCGAAGAAAAAGGAAGCGAATATAACCCCAAACAACCACCTCTCCACGAAAGGGCCCATCGCCTCCCCCTGGACTTCGTAAAACTGTCTCGCAATCCATTTTACCTTCGAAGTTCAGGCTAAAGAAAAAAAAAAATTTAAAAAGGGAGCACGTTGAGTGCTACTGGTTGTTCCCAGTGGCCACCCTGTGGGACTATTAGCAACATTTATGTTTATTGCTTTCTATAAAGGCATTTAATATAAACCAAAGCAGAAAAACGCTATCAACCAAAAAACAAACACAAAATCGCACTCCCCAGGGGGTTATTTCCACCGGTTATTGGTCACCGTCTAATATTTAGTAACAAAAAAGCAAACGAAAATCATGCTTAAATTTTCTGTATCTCTTCTGTTGCCTTGGCAGCATTGATTTCGAACACAGACAGACGAACCGACACCGCTAACTTTTCTATTCATAAGGATACAGAATATGTTTAAAAAAAAAGAAGATAAAATCGAATCATATGCTATTGTGATTGCTAATATTTAGATACGGAAATAGTGCGGGGCCCTTTATCGAAATTAGGATAAAGAATTTTCCCATATTTAATGTGGATACCGAAACTCTGAAACCCGAGATCGTAGTATGATTACACGTTATCACAATAAACTACTTATCGCTCCAACAAAATCCTAACTTTAGCTAAAGGCAAGTTACAATAATGGGCCTAAATATGTTTCTTTTTTTCAGTTGCAATATTCGCAAAATGTAAAAATTTTGTTGTTTTTCGTAAACTTTACATTTTAATTATTTAGGCAACATCCATGTGCTTACTAATAAGAGCTTTTGTATGACAGGAAAATAATGTATTTAGTTGTTTTTGCTGCGGTGTTTCATAATCAATCAATCCATTTGAATATTGGAAATTTATTTCTTAACAACTTCCAACTTGTATGTATGTGGGTATTTACTATTTATTCATTTAAGAGAATTGATTTTAACCATATGCCAAAAGTTTATTGACAAATATTTATGGTTTAATTGCCCGTGTACATTTGTTGTTAACACTTTGTTTAAATTCAAGGTAGTTTAGGAAAAATACGTCATAAAGTAAACAGACATGACTACTAGTCATGCAAAAAAAATATTTTAAAACTTTGTTTTCTTCATTTATTTTGGAGAACTAAACAAGGCATTAACTTAAGAGTGTTAGCCTTCCTCATTAAATAAATATGTATGTACACTGCATAAATAATAATTAATATTGTACGAGTACATACATACATATGTATACTGAAATAATATAAGTTTATCAATGAAGTATTGTTTGTTAAACTGTTGTTAACAATACGACAAAACAACGTGAATGAGATGCTTTGACAAATTGCCATTTACTCTTCAAGTTATTAGTGCGCCTAGAGCACAGCCACCAGTTAGCGAAGAACTATCATAAAGGTAAAAGTAAATCGTATCGAGGAATTACTATAGATGCCCGATTTTTATCCGGTGGACTACTACTAAGCAGTAAACCGACTAGCTAGTTTATCGATTATATCCTCGCAATTTTCTGGTCTTCCTGCTGACGGGTTATTACCGCAGGAGTACCTTTAAACATTCTATCTTTTGCGAGATACTTTGCTCTCTCTATCCCGATTTTCTCAATTGGATAGGAGTTCCAAAAGAGACTAACCGCTTGCGATGCTTCGTTATCCATCCCAGCCGGATTCTCACGGTCCTGTCTCATTTTATCATATGTCCACTTGCAGAAAGAAGTCCGTCTATCCATACCGAGTTTCAGGAGGAAGTACATCCATATTAAAACTGAAGGTCGACAGGTTGGTAGGTAGGTAAATAATAAAACTGCTGATCGGCAAAGTTCGCTCCACTTAATATTGCAGCCAGCAGAAAGAAAAGAATGAACTCTATTACGGTTAGCATACCTTAGTGGCTACCAACGGCCATGTGATTTTATAAATCACCTGTTCTCGAATTACCGCTGTCTATCAACTCTATAACACTAAAAACCGCGTTGAAGTTGAAGATTGTTTAGCACTCTAATTCAGGACACTCCTACTTATTCGTTTACGAAAAATACTAAGTATAAATGCAGACGTTAGTTGGCTTAATGTAACTTCACTTTAAAATAATAATAAAATATCTAGAGTAGGCCACCTACTCTCAGTTATAACATACCTTATGGGAACAAATATTTTTATGGATATAACGAGTGATTTTTTAAGAGCTTGAGAACTTTTTTAAAAAAAAAACGCATAAAATTTGCAAAATCTCATCGGTTCTTTATTTGAAACGTTAGATTGGTCCATGACATTTACTTTTTGAAGATAATTTCATTTAAATGTTGACCGCGGCTGCGTCTTAGGTGGTCCATTCGGAAAGTCCAATTTTGGGCAACTTTTTCGAGCATTTCGGCCGGAATAGCCCGAATTTCTTCGGAAATGTTGTCTTCCAAAGCTGGAATAGTTGCTGGCTTATTTCTGTAGACTTTAGGCTTGACGTAGCCCCACAAAAAATAGTCTAAAGGCGTCAAATCGCATGATCTTGGTGGCCAACTTACCGGTCCATTTCTTGAGATGAATTGTTCTCCGAAGTTTTCCCTCAAAATGGCCATAGAATCGCGAGCTGTGTGGCATGTAGCGCCATCTTGTTGAAACCACATGTCAACCAAGTTCAGTTGTTCCATTTTTGGCAACAAAAAGTTTGTTAGCATCGAACGATAGCGATCGCCATTCACCGTAACGTTGCGTCCAACAGCATCTTTGAAAAAATACGGTCCAATGATTCCACCAGCGTACAAACCACACCAAACAGTGCATTTTTCGGGATGCATGGGCAGTTCTTGAACGGCTTCTGGTTGCTCTTCACTCCAAATGCGGCAATTTTGCTTATTTACGTAGCCATTCAACCAGAAATGAGCCTCATCGCTGAACAAAATTTGTCACATTTGAACATTTCGAACCGAACACTGATTTTGGTAATAAAATTCAATGATTTGCAAGCGTTGCTCGTTAGTAAGTCTATTCATGATGAAATGTCAAAGCATACTGAGCATCTTTCTCTTTGGCACCATGTCTGAAATCTCACGTGATCTGTCAAATACTAATGCATGAAAATCCTAACCTCAAAAAAATCACCCATTATTACATAAAAAATAAAATTTCAGAGTATATTCTTATCGAAAAATTAAATATTTTCGGTTTGGGGTGCCAAGTAAACTACCCCACCCCTTCCCGAATATTTTTTTTTTCATAATTTATTTATTGTATCTTCAATATTTTTGAACTAACAATAATTACTTGTATCTTAAGTCTAAAATAAAATATTCTCTTTAAGTCCAGCCAGTGCTAGACAAAAATAATGTTTGTTTCACGGATTTCGAAATCATTTGCGGGTCATCCCTCTAATGTACGGCCAAGAAAAGCAGTATCTCTTCTTTTTAGTCGAATGTAACCAGGTTCATTCAGCATGTTACGCGCCAAAGGGTTTGGATGAGATTCAAGCCTCTTTAGATATGTGGCTGCATGTTTCGCTATTTCTGCTTTAACAGATGGCATGTTTAGGTCTTTGTGGATGTTCGAATATATACCAGGGAGCAGATGTAATAATACGTATTATCTTATTTTGGCGTCTTTGAATTTTTTCTACATTACTAGCTGAGGCAGTGCCCCATAACTGAATCCCATAACACCAAATTGGTTTGAGGACCGACTTGTACAGTAGAAGTTTACAATCTAAGCTCAGGGTGGAGTTTCTGCCAATAAGCCAATTTAGTTGTACTGCTTTTAGTTTCATTTGTGTTAACTTGAAGTCAATGTGGCTTTTCCAAGTAAGGCGACGGTCAAGATGTATACCCAGGTATTTAACTTCTGAAAGCTGTGGTATCATTTGGTTATTTATGCGAATAGGAGGGCATGAGTCCCTGCGCAGTGTGAAAGTTATGTGAGTGCATTTTTGTTCATTCACTTTTATTCTCCATTTTTCTAGCCATTTTTCCAAATTGAGTATGTGGTCTTGTAAAAGTTGTGATGCTTCTTGGGCACTTTCATGAATACTTAAAAAAGCTGTGTCATCTGCAAAAGTTGATGTGTGGACTAGGGTGCTAATTGGCATATCCGATGTGTACAGTAAATATAAAATTGGTCCCAAAATACTACCTTGGGGAACTCCGGCTTCAATGAGCTGTGGCGAGCTTAAAAAGTCACCTTCTTGTAGTAAAAATTTGCGATTCGTTAAATAATCTTTTAAGAGCTTATACAAGTTTTCGGGCAAGTTCAGCTTTAGCTTAAATATTAGGCCTTCGTGCCAAACCTTATCGAATGCTTGAGAAACGTCGATAAAGAGCGCAGAACAGTATTTTTTTCTTCAAAGGTCGTTTTAATTACATTTACTAATCTGTGTGTTTGTTGGATCGTACTATGTTGTTTTCTGAAGCCGAATTGATGGTTTGGAATGCATCCTTTCGCGCTAAGAATTGGATTCAGCTTAGTTATTAATATTCTCTCAAATAACTTTGACACGTTTGATAAAAGGCTTATAGGTCTGTATGATTCTACTTTTGTGTGGTCTTTTCCTGGTTTAGGAATCATAGTTATCAAAGAGAAGGAAAGTACTCAAGACGTAAGATGGCATTAAAAACAAACAGAATAATTCTGAGACCTATACGGGGCAATTCAACTAACATCTTGTTACTTGTTTTATCAACGCCAGGGGCTTTTTTGGTGTTTAAATCTGCTATTGCCCTTTCAATATCGCTAAATTCAAATCTTAGGGGTACTACGGCACTAGTCTCTACTGATGGTAACTCAGCTATATCAGTACATACATTTGGGGTGAAAACCTTCTTCAAATGTCCAACAAAAAAATTGCCTTTTTCGGTATCATTCCTTGCCCAGTCTCCACAAGAAGTTCGCAAGGGAGGCTTACGTACGACCGGTCTTTTAAGGTTCCTACATGCACGCCATAATGAATAATCTTATTGAGCAGTTGCGTCCAGGTCTTCCAAGTAATTTTTTAGAGATGCTACTCTTCGAGATTCTAGCAGCTGTCTTAGTCGTTTCGTGCAATCTTTAAGTCTAGATTTGAGTTGAGGAGATCTGTGTGCTTGCCACTCTCTTCTAATTTTTCTTTTTTCAGCCAAGAGCCGCTCGACATCTACAAAATAAAATTGATTGTATCTAGCTGGTTGTCTGGTTTCTGTCGCATGTTGGGCAGCTGATTTAAGGTTTTGATCAAAATAAATTAGACTCTGGTCCACATCTTCTGGTGTTCTTAGCGGTATGTTTTCCGAACAATGAGTACTGAGATACTTTTTATATTTCAACCAATTAATGCTTGTGCAAGTTGTTGGCGACACGATATTTTGCTGATTCCATATATAGACAATAGTTGGTGAATGATCTGAGGATAATTCGAGTGACGCTTCAACCTTAATCATTTCTCTCGAAATACCTTTAGTCACGCCAAAATCAATAACATCAGGTATTTTTTGTCGATCACTAGGCCAATAGGTGGGTTGTCCACCTGATATCACATTCAGACGCATTTTTAAAACTGTATCAAACAAAACACGACCTTTTGGAGTTATTAGGCGTGATCCCCAAAACGTATGTTTAGCGTTGTAGTCGCCTGATGCTATGAAACAGGGACCTAGTGATTTGAAAAAGTTGATATTGACTCTCTGATATTTGAAATCTAGGAGGTGAATAAATCGAAGAAATAACAAAGTTTTGATGATATTCTTCAATACAGATGTTTGTTGCTTGAAGGTAGTCGTCACAAAAATCACACAGTAAATGATGTTTAATTCGAGCCCTTATTAGTATTGCTGAACCACCACATGCTCTGCCACGGGGGTCTTTAGTGTCATATAATATATAGCCATTGATTTTAAAAAAGCTATTTGTTGTTAAATGAGTCTCTGAAACCATCATGACATCAATTTGTTGGTTCTTCAAGAAGTACTCGAGTTCATTTTTGTGTTGCGTTCCAGAAACATATTTTTAAACAGTTCATGGTTTGTTAAGTACCGCCTGCAACATCATAGATTGCATGCGAACCATTTCTTGCATCCTGCTGCTCATAGAGCTCATAAAACTGTTTAACGAATGCACTAATGTCTCGATACTTGCTTCGAGACGATTGTAGTTATCAGATGGAGTTTGTTCTTTAGCTTCTGGATGCATATTTGTGGTAGAATTTTTTGTAGGTGTCGCTTTGTGTGCTAAAACATGATTGGATTTTAATATATCCGCGTATGAAACATGTTTGGTTGTGGGTTGAGCTAACTGAGGGTAATGAGCAGTTGCTTGGTATTGTGGCTGCCTAGCAGGAGTATTTAATTTCTGAGTTGACTTCCTTACCTCAGAAAAAACTGGACATCCTCTGTAGTTAGCAGTGTGATTTCCACCGCAATTGCTACATTTTTTAACCTTGGAGTCATCCTTTGGTTTGTCGCATTGGGCGGAACAATGAAGCTCTCCACACACAACGCAAACCGGAGGCAACTTGCAGTAAGCCCTCGTATGGCCGTATTCTTGGCAATTTAAACACTGAACGGGTCCTGACCGCTTATGTGGTTCCTCTACACTTATCCTGCGGAGTAAAAGATATTTTAGATTATAAATGGGATACGTTTCGTGCTTCTTTAATCTAATATCCCCAGGTTCCAGTTCAACGCGAAATAGAGGTTGAGGGACACGCTCTCGATTTCTGAGATTATCAACGCTTTTGACTTTAAATCCTGCTTTTTGGAAGCCAGCTTTTATTTCCACTGGATTAACATATGAGTCTACACCTTTGATGACTACCTGTAGGCCTTTGCTACTCTTCAGCTGATAGGTATAAAAGTTCTTATTGCAGCTTTCAAACTCCTTTACTGCTTTACGATAACTACTTTCGTCTATAAAATGAAGTTTTGTTTCATCAATGTTACCACGCTTGATTGGAATTACATAGAATGAATTTTCCCCGATAACTCCTTCCCGAATATGAATAAAAACTATACAGCTCTTCATATCCATATACCAAAACCATATAGTAAATTTAATTTTGACATGTCAAACTATATGTCATGTGGAGCCTTCACAAAAATAGTAGCGTAATCTCTACACACATAATAGCGAAAATATATGGATTCAGGAGCCTCAAAACGTAGTTATTCGTTGAAATCCTGACATCGATCACGATTACTGTACTTTACCTATACTACGTATGGTAAAGTAAAAATGTCGGACGTCTTTGAATAATTAAATTACGTAAGCTACAATTTATTTCAGTGTGTGTTTATCCTAATTTTAATCGATTTATCCATTTTTGTGGATGAGTAACAAAATATTTTTGAATTTCTCCCAACCTTATTCCTCTTTCGCACTTACTGACATTTACAGATTGTGTCAATAGTTGGCAAAAAACAAATGTTAAAAATATTCGAGTTCTTAGAAAGTATTGTTTACGTATTGAAGTTAATTTTCATTATTTATTATCGTCGTTTTTTGTTTGATCGATTTATTAACATAATTAGTTAGCAAACTTGTTGACGAATATTTTAGTTTTTGTCTTGTAGAAAATAAAAAATAAAAAAGAAGGTTGGCTGAAGGAACAAGAAATATAAGGTGGTAAATATTAAAAGTAAAAATATTCAACAAGAGGGAAGCTTAAGGTAGTGGTAGACTTCGTTCTCACCAACTGACGATTGTCTGGGTTTGGTTGGTTAAATAGATGATGCTTACACCTAAACACTACCCTAAGTAGATAGATACGAAGAGTGCTGATGACGGACGTAGCTGTCTAGAAAATGTGCATTCCCCTCCTGCTGGTGTTTAAAATCTTAATTTTCCCAATTTTTCTTTAATATTATCACCTAATTTGTAATTTAATTAATTCTTTCTTAGAGAGAATAAAAAACGAATTTAAGCTTGACTGCAAATTTCATTGTATGTAAAAAAGTGTTGATAGAAAATTAATATAAAAAAAAAACTTGTAATAATTTAAAATAAATTGAAATGTGTTTTGATGGATTTGTTGTAATTTGAGAAGATAAAAATATGTTTTTAAACGATTCAAGAGAATCATTAATATACGACTTCTAACTGGCAGATAAATTTAAATTTATAAATAAATGTTCTAATAAATTTATAAATTTAATAAATTTATAAATTTTTTATTTATAAATTTATAATAAATTTATAAATAAAAAATTGTGTGTGCTAGTATGACACCAGCAATGTTTAGATTTTGTTAAGAATTAACACAAAAACATTTTTTACAACGGAGTGGTTTGCCTATAAAGTTTCTAATCTAAAAGGGACCCATTAAGGAAGCGGTCTGCTTTGATATCCTCCGTATATTAAAAATATTAACAGTTCAACAGCTGTTTGTTTAAATGTTAGCAAATGTGATACCTTAGTATCCTGATATTTCTCTCGGCAAAAATATCTTATTTTCAAGAGAAAGTGGAGAAAAAGAAGTTAAAGTACTCCGATTTTTTTTACCGATTTAAAAGTACTGCATACTTTAAGGCATCTTTTATAATCACAAAAGGAATTAAAAGCGGAATATGTTAAACATGGTTGCCTAATAGATGACGCTGTTTTAAAATAATAACTAAATATGAATTATTTTTACTCCTAAATATTCAATTGAATAAAATTTATATTTGATTTATATTTTTACTTTGTGGAATTACATTGTTATTAAAATATTTTAAACACCTTTTACAGAGCTCTACAATAATTTTTAGAATTTTATCTAGGGATGGGTGCCTTTAATTGGGTATTACTTTCAAACTAAAATCGAACAAAATATTGTCAGGATGCACACAACGTATGTGGGCGCAGCTAGTTAAAGCAATAATATGGGTACCTTTAGACAGATTTTAGCAAGTGTTTCATAACCAAATTATATGTCAACTTCATGCTAATATTTTGTTATAAATCTAACTGTTAGCTTTTAAGTTTATGTTTCTTTACTTTTTTATTTTTATAATTCACATTATAAATAAAACAAAAATTGAATGCCTGTCCCACGATGTCGCTCGATGTCGATCGTTAGTACAAATACATTTAAAACAAAAAAAAAATGTTTGAATTTGTTTTTGTTTTAAATGTATTTGTGCGAGCGATCGACATCGTGGGACTGGCAGTTAAACTCTATTGTGATCACTTCCATGCAAGAATTCTTCAATTTTAAATGCTCAAAAAATTTTTATTTTTACGCGGTTTTAAGGTATTCGTAGGAAGACATCTATTTCTTGCTTGTTTTTAGGCTTAAATTAATTTGAGGTGTTATGTAATAAATAACAAATTAATATTAAATACTAAACTTAATTATGTTTATTTCTCAAGAATAATTGGCATAGAACAAGGATCTCAAATATAGTACTGTTACAGTATAATATAGAACGAATGGTCACCCACTTTTGGAATTTTCCTCAATTGTTGAATTTAGTAGATCAAAACTTTTATTTTATTTTATAAGGCCTGCATTAACTTGTGACAATGGAAGCTTGACAAATTTTTTTGACTCGAGGTTAATATATTGTACTTAATATTTTTATATTATACCGCTCCTTTAATGCATAGTCATATCTCAAAAATTCAAAATTGTTAAGTTATTGAAAAAAAGTGTTCGTTTATAGTATACTTTATACAATCGAGTATATAAAGGGCCAACCAAGGCGCATTTAACTAGGTGGCATCACTACGGCAGCTCACTATTTTTTGTTTAGCTCGAATTATATTTGCGCCAGAGTATGTCAAAAACTTGTTTATACAGTGAAACTTCTCTTTAGTGAACTTCTATAAAGTGAAGCCCCTATTATGAATTCATTTAAAAAATACAGCCATTTCGTTTCAATGGTAGTTCATTTTCATTTCTTTATAGTGAATTTCCATACAATGAATTTTTCTTAACGAAGAAACAAGTTTGCAGATTAAAATTGAATTTTCTATACAATGAAGTGATTTTCTCTGCCCATGTAGATTTATTGTAGGGAAGTTCGACTGTATTTACAATTTTTTGTTTTCTTTTTTCTTTCTTTTCTTTGTTTTGAAAAAAAAAATTGTTTTAAAAACTTTTAAAAAATTATTGTTTTTAGGCCCATTATATAACTTGCCAATAGCTAAAGTTAGGATTTTGTTGGAACGATAAATAGTTTGTCGTTGTTAAAAGTAAACTGAAAACCACTTTTAACTATCACGTACTATAAGGACAAGTTATATCAATGAGCATTATGCTCGTTATTATAACGAAAAACTACTTATCGGTCCATCAAAAGCCTAACTTTAGCTATTGGCAAGTTATAATAATGTGTTTAAGTGTTTAAGTAATAGTTTAAAAGTCAGATTTTAGCTGTGCCCGCTGCAACAATAGTTTTTTATATGTACATATTGTAAGTTTGTTCATGTCTTTATCTTAAAAAAAAAGTGTAATTTTAATTGTGCTAAAATTTCAAGACTTTTATTTTGAATTTTTGTTTTCTGTTTCTATGACATTATCTAGCTCATTGCGCAAACAACCTGTTATTGTTGTTGTATTGTTCTATTTTAGTTCAAGCGATGCCATCGTATAAAGGTAAATACTCTCCGAATGCTAAAGAAGCTATTAATGTCTTCAAACATACAGATACGGTGTGAATTAATCATACATCGGGGAGAAAAATGCACATTTAGACACTATTACGTGTTATATCGTTGCACAAAAACTTTTTTCACAATTTAATGTATTTTGGATTTTTTAAAACAAAATAAATTTTATTTCGTTGACATTTGTTTGGTGAAGTGAAGTTTTTGTCTTTTAAGCCTAGTACCAAGATATATTTATCTTACTAGGTAGTGTCGTCCGCCCAGCTGATTTAGCAGTTCGACATGTCAAAAGTTGTATGTGTTCAGAAATTTTGTAGTGTAGAAGTGAGAAAGCAATAAAACACATACAGGCCTTCTCAATTTTCTTATATGTTTTTTGACATTTCGAACTACAAAGCAACAAAAAAATACCATGTTGTTCTTGTATTGTTGTATTTGTTGTAGGGATGCCACTACCTAGTAAAATAAATATACCTTGCCTAGTACTCTGTTGGAATTTATGAAAAATGTTGAGCAACATATATTATTTCACAAGGAAAATGTGACATTTAAAATATGGTGTCTATCTCGCGATTTGGAAGAATTTTACGATTTTATTCCTTTTAAGTATACCACATTGTTTTACAAATGTTAACAAAAGCCAAGTGATCAGCTGTTGTTTGAAAAATTCCGCATGAAATAATTACCATTTGCTTTATTTCACAGCTTTGATAAAATGTTGCAAGAAACATTTCAATGTTTTTTCACAGTGAAAACAGAGTACTACTTCTGCAACATTTTTTCATGAGTTTTTCATACAAATTTTTTTATGTATGTAATTTGACAGTATTAAACATGAAAAACTGAAATGTTAGACAATTTTTGTTTTATATTTTTTAAGTTATGACTGTATTATGTTAAATTAAGGGAGCAATATGTATTTTATTGTTTAACCTACAGCCTTGATGACAAACAGAAAACAAATATAATTTATTGTTATACGCAGTATATAAGTTCACAATTTTTAAAGCAATAATTCATGAAGAAACGGTCACATAAATTAATTTATTTACGAAACGTACTTGACCAATATATTTGGTAAATGTTGTTTGACCTAATAAGGATTTTTTTAATTAAACGATAGCAAAACTACGCTTTTAAACAGACCTTGAGGAGGAAATATGTAAATTTTTAATCCGCTAAATATATTTTAGGTGTATTATATATATCTATATACATTAGGAAACAACTTTTTTACAATTTTTGAAAATATCAAAATGGCCCTATCTATACCATGTAGTGCATAAAAAAACAATAAGAACTGCATCTTTAGATTTTCGATATCGTTAAAAAAGGTTCCGCGTTAAATGATAAATATAAGCAGGCGCTGTCACTTTTGATATCCAAAAATAGTACAATACTCCAATTTGTAAGTTTGTTGTGCATTCATTTTATATTAATCGAATTTAATCGTTTGTTTTCGTTCAACTTTTTAAAATGTCTTTTAAAAATAGCGAAATTGTAGTTCGGAAAAACGCGGATAAGTGGACCCGAAATTTGAAAAATTCAGAAAATAAATGTAAAAATATTCCAAGTATCAATATTTCATTATGTGAGCTGAACCAAATACCTAAAAAGAAAACAGTCATTGGAAGATTTAATGCGTTATATGAACGAGAAAAATCAAAAACAGAGAGGTATCGGGCTTTACTAATGCTCAGAAATGCTTTCTAAGACATTGGGTGAAAGATGAATCAAGAATTCCAAAAACACAACGCAGCAACATTTGTGCGGAACGCACATACATATAATAAAAATGTAAGTGTCAGTTCGTTTGTCTGTATTCGGATCACGTAAAACTACTTTATACATTTTATAAATTTTTGTGGGCTACCTTAGAACCTCGACTCAAACATACGAAAAATACAGATACAAAAGTAAAAGTACGCAATTTTAACCCGAAGCAATACAAAAAACATTTAGTGTGATGATCGAGTGATCCGAATTTTCCATTTCCTATGCTATTTTACAATATTTCCTTTGTATGTTGTAGCAAATGTTAAATGAGATGCTCTTATTTACACTACAGCGAAATCTACATCGTTTACACAGAATTTTCGCAATAAAGAGTATGTAAATATAATGAAAATTATAAGAATTTCGAATTAATTCACATTTTTACTTTACCATACGTAGTATAAGGTAAAGTATAGTAATCATGAAAAAAACGAGGTCGGATTTCGACGGATTTATACGTTTTGAGGTCTCCTGAATCCATTTTCACTATTTTAGCGATGATGTCTGTGGGTGGGTGTGTATGGCACCATTTTTCTGGAGTTTGTACAGGTCATACCGTTTGACATATCAAACTGAAATTTAGTATATGCCTTTGGTATATGGAGATGAAGAGCTGTATAGTTTTTGGACATATTCGGGAGAGGGCAAAGGGTAGTTTTCTAACCCCCAAATTTTGTGAACGCTCTACTGTTCATACCGTATGACATATTAAAACGAAATTTAGTATGTGCCTTTGGTATATGGAGATGAAGAGTTGTGTAAATTTTGGGCATAATAGGGAAGGGGAAAGGGGTAGTTTACTTTCTCCCAAATTTTGTAAACGCTCCACAGGTCATACCGTATGACATATCAAAATGAAATTAAGTATGTGCCTTTGGTTAATGGAGATGAAGAGCTGTATGAATTTTGGACATAAAAGGGCAGGGGCAAGGAGTAGTTTACTACTCCCAAATTTTGTAAACGCTCTACAGGTCATACCGTATCACATATCAAAATGAAATTAAGTATATGCCTTTTATTTATGGAAATGCAGAGCTATTGAAATTTTGGACATAAAAGGGCAGGGTCAAGGGTAGTTTACTCCTTCCAAATTTTGTAAACGCTCTACAGGTCATACCGTATGACACATCAAAATGAAAGCTGTATGAATTTTGGGTATAATCGGGAAGGGGCAAGGGGTAGTTTACTTAACACCCCAAACCGAAAATAATTAATTTTTAGATTCGAATATACTTTGAACTTTTACTCTTTATGTAATATATCCATAAAAATATCTGTTTTCATTGGGTATGGTAAAGTTGGGTGTTGGCCACTCGAGTTTTATTTAACCAAGTGCGAGAAATGTATATTAATTGATTTTTAAAGCCCTATTCCTACTAATGACAAAATTGAATTTAAAAGAAACACAAACTATATAACTGTATAAAAAAGATGGTAACTATTTATAGTAACAATTTTACTTTACTTTTTAGTATAATTCGAGTTAAAAGAGTACAATTTTAAAAGCCGACCAGCTTATGTTCTTATTAATATAAATCTACATTTTATGTTTAATACTATTAGTCTCCATATTCGCTGTCAACAAAATAAATATCATCGGAATTATTTTCTTCAGAAATTTCAGGTAATAATAGAAGGTCCAATACCTGCTGTGATAACACGCTAATTTTCTTTTTGTAATTTTTGCTCATATTACTCATAATGGGACCAGAACTTTTTAAAAATCTATTGAAAATATCTTCATTGGACTTTTCACGACTGCATTTCCGTGAAAAATGTTCTCTGTATGATTTAAAATTTTTATTACGCGCTTCCTGTGCTTCCTCCGATAACTGGCTAATAGGTTACAGTGCATGAGTAATAATCTGCGGACCATGTATTAAAAATTTTGTGTAAAGTGGGAGACATGTTATACCATAGGATTTTTTTCAACAAACTATTTTGCAGTCGATAAAGTAAATTTTCTAAATTTTTTAACATTAATCTGATGGCCGCAGCAACTAAAATAGTTTGTAACTTTTTGATTAGTTCAACGTCGGTTTTTGTAATTTCCGCAGAAACTTTGGGAGTTTAAAAAAAACATCTGGCTGTATTCCCGTCATTTGCAGTGCCGCCCCTAGGGCAAGGCGACCGGGGCGATCGCCCGGGGGGCGAAAACTTGTTTAAGGGAGAAAGAAATATCGTTGTCGGCGTTATGGATAGGAGCACGAATATTGAATATTTGACGAAAAATTCGAATGTAAAACAAACAACAATAAATTGTAGAAGAGTACTATGTATGCTCCACCCGTAGCTCAATGGTTGCCAGGTGAGTGTGCGAATTAAAAACGGCTAGCTATTGAAAAGTTAGTATTGGTTCTTTCATTGTCCACAAAAAAGTAATAAAGAAGTAAAACACGAAAAGAATAATATTATATTTGAAAATACCAATTACCATACCAATAACTGAACTGAACTGAATAATTTTTTACCATCATGTTTAAAAAACTGTATGGAGCACAAAGACTCAATTAGTAAGACAAGAGGAAGCAAATACTGAAGTGGTTCTTAAGAGAAACCCAAAGCTCACTTCCTACTTTGCTCCTTCTAGTTCTTCGGCTGTCATCATGGAACGTGAGTACACTTAATGAAGTAATACCATATTCAGATTCTAATGACGAAGATATTAATGAGAATGAAGCTGACAAAACGATATTAATTTATTCTAAAACTGTTGGATTGATAAATTCGGATCCATCCTCTTGGCCAGAATTCAAAAATAAAAACGAAAATAATGAGTTAATTTTTAAAGGGCCCTTGCCATTGAAGGCTGATAACTATTAACCAAAACAGATATTTTTGGACTCACATCAGCTTCGTTGTGCAGCAAATGGGGGAAAAGTAAAACATTAATGTTTACCATTTCAGATTTGATTGAAACTTTTTTTATTTACATTCCTTGACTCTCTGCATCGAAATATAATTTAATAAAAAATTCTATCTCTTATAATTTTTTTAATTTTACTACATAATATGTAACCCTTTTGTAAATATAAGTATAAAAAAAAAAAAAATTTTGAAAAATTATTTAGACCAATTAATTGTATGTCTCGCCCCGGGCGCCTACTAACCTTGGGGAGGCCCTGGTCATTTGAGTTTCCAAATCCTGGTTTTGGTTGGTCAACTATATGTACGCTTTTTTGTCTGAACTCGATCTGTATTTTTGATCTGGTTTCATTCACTACTTTTTTTTCACTTACATACACACTTACATTGCTAAGCATACTCGAATTTTTCTTTGATGTTTAAATAGAAAACAATTTTTGTTCCTTCTTATCGCAAAAAAAACCGGAAAATGTTTTTATATAATTTGTAACTAGACATATCACAGAAAATTCGATTTTTTTTTTTTTTTTACCCAAGCTTGCCCAACCCGGATTTGAATTTTTACTTGAAAGTGAAAAATGATTCTTTTTTACACCAATTTTCCAAAAAAAAATTAAAAATATTTCTAAAACAAAAAGATTTAACTGAGATACACATTTGAGTTTCCAAATACCTGAAGTTGAAGGTTCCATTGAAAAAATATTACTTTCATGCTACGAAAAATACAAAAATTTTATTAAAAAAAATTTTTTTTTTCAGTTTTTACCACTGTCTTCAAAAACTTAAAAATATTTCAACGCACAACTCGATAAGTAGATAACATAGAAATGAAAAAGATAATTAGTGATGCACAATTTTGTTTACTATAACCTGAAATAGATTACTTTTTAAAAATATAAATTTTCAATTTTCAATCAAGAGCCATTATTGGGAATTTCAACCCAAGGTGCTTCGTAGGCGTCCTGACAATTTTTGTTCTAGTTTGTTTTGAAAGTAATCCACACCAAATTTTAGGACTCTTATTTTATAGTTTTATAGTTATTCCTAGATAAAATTCGAAAATTTATATAATATTCTAAAATTATTGTAGAGATCTACACATCCCGCTGACAAGAATAAAAGGTGCTGTTAAGTTTGCAGTAGCTTTAAATCGGTAAAATTGACATTGCCATCATCTAGTGAATTAGTTTGCCTTGATCGTAAATTCGATTTAAATTTCAATGTTTTTACATAAAATTAAAGCTGACATTTAACATCTATCCAGTAAAAAAACTGGATAAACAATTTTATTATTATTTATTAATATTAATATTAATAAATTTGATGCTAATGTACCACTGTACGACTGCTTCAAAAAACTTTTCGAGTACCCCTTTTTTGATTATATATGTAACTCATATTTAATTATTTAAATTGCACATCACGAAACAAAAAATAAACAAATAAAGCAAAAACAAAAACAAAAACCAAAACAAAAACCAAAACCAAAACATTTG
Source organism: Phasia obesa (assembly GCA_949628195.1). NCBI lineage: Eukaryota > Metazoa > Arthropoda > Insecta > Diptera > Tachinidae > Phasia > Phasia obesa. The sequence goes on along the minus strand of OX451217.1, from coordinate 69,129,902 downwards.
ATTGTGTTCAAATTGCTTTAATGTTTGAAACCATAAAAAACAAAACAAAAAAATCAAAATAATTTTAAAATAAACTAAATAAATAATAGAAATTTACTTAAGAATTTACATAAAATTAAAAATACTTTAAATAATATAAAATTATAAAATACTTTAATTGTCTTGTAATATATTAGAATCTGAGTTTTTAAATTTTTTAATAACACAGAGTAACAAAAACAAAATTTCTAAAAACTTTTTTTTTATTTAATTTTAATACAGCTAAATATTACATACATATGTATATATGTTTGTACGTATTTGGATTTGGGTGCTGAAGCCATGTCTGCAATCAGTTTTTTGCTTCACCAACAATTTTCCCACAATATGATGTGAAATATATAATGAAATGGTGTAAATGAGCAATGGCATACATATGTATGTATGTGCGATGCATATTGTTGTTCTCTGTGAAGTGACTAGTGGACTGTTAAACTTCATAAATAGCATGCGGTGGCTCAGGAAATGAAAGACCCGGTCCATTGTACACCGGCCGAACAGTTAAAAAGATTTTGGGGTAGAAGATTGCTTTCTTATTTTTGAAGTTATACCCAGGGTTTATACCCAGAAACATTTAATATACAAAAATGACAATTGTTTAAAAATGGTTTTAATAGGAAATAAAATAAGTAATTATTAGAGTAATTATGCAAACAAATAAAAAACGTAGCTATTTTGACAGAAAAAAAAAATGTTGTATGTACATGTGTACATATGCTGCTTGGCTTTGAATTTGAGGTTAGCTCTATATTAAGCTCTCTGCTACTTTTTTTATTCTAATTGGAAAAATTTTTTGCTGACAAAAGTTGCAGATGACTTCTCTACTACAAATCCCTATTTTTATATTCCGAAATCTTTTCGGAGGTCCTAGAAAAGTTTCAAAAGCTCTAGATAAAGTTAATCATGCTTAGGAGAAATCAGAGGAAAAAAATCAACTCATAATATTGATTTTCTTTAGGACTTATACACTTCTCATTTAGAACGAAATAGAGTTTAAAACCGATAACATAAGAACGAAAGCAAAAACATGTCATACCATTTACCTTATTCCTACGTGATTGCTTGTCGAAATTGATTTTGATCAGATGCCGGATTTAATTATTTTATATTGAAACAATAGACAGTCGTTGTTTGTGTTTTTTTTTTTAACAAAATTTAACTTAAAGCTCTAACAATATAAAACATCTGCTTATTTTTTTTTACACTCGTACAATTAATTATATTTTTTGTATTTTCCAACAACACAATTATAAATTCTAATTTTGTTTAATGGGAATTTAAACAAATTTATTTCAGTTTACACCATTTAACATTTAAAAATTCAAAAGCAATAATGTTTCTTATAAACGGAATTTATTATTTAAATGTGCTTTTTCTACTCGTAAGGAATGGGCTTATGCTTTGATTTCTTAACTGATTGTCAGCATCAAGTTATTTTAACAATTTAAGAGGAGTCTTTTTTTCTTTTAAAAACATTTATTTTGAATAAATTAAATATATTATTATTACTTTTTGTTAGATTCCAAGCAGAAGTATGTATAAAATAAATTAATTATTTAAAATACTATGACGGGATTTAGACGACCATGTCTTTTTTGTTCAGGGTAGAGAAAATGTGTTTGATTTAAGAACAAAAAAAAAAAAAAACATTTTTTTAAAGCATCGTCTAAATCCCGTCTAAAACCATATTTGTTATACTTATAATATCATTCTGTTTTTGTATCTCTGAATTATCCATCCCTGTTTTCAAATATTTCGTATTTGATATTACCTTTTTCTTTTCTCACTTCACTGTACTTTTCCCTTAAAAAGCCTGGTACCAAGGCATATTAATCAGGTAGCCTCACTACAGAGGGGAAATATTAAGGTGAAAATAATCAATTTTTTTATATATATTTTGAAAGTTAAACTTACAATTTTTCCCCTTAAATGGAAGTTAAACTATTAAACTCAATAAAAAAAAAAAAATAAATAAATTGTTCGCCATGATATTTCCCCTTCGTAGTGGGGTTACCTGGTACTCTGTTCAGTTTTTCATTCGGAATGCTGTCAAACTACATACACAAAAAATTTTGTATGAAAAAGTCATGAATAAATGTTGCAGAAGTAGTACTCTGTCTTTACTGTGGAAAAACATTGAAATGTTTCTGCAACATTTTACCAAAACTGTTAGATAAAGCAAATGTGCATTATTTCATGTGGACTTTTTAGTAAAAGTCTTTGTGTAAAATTTTGTACATATATTTAAACGCAATAAAACCGTAAAATTCTTTCAAATCGCGAGATAGACACGAATGTCAAATTTTACTTCTGAAATAATGTTGCTCAACATTTTCCCCAAATTCGAACAGAGTACTAGGCTTTTTTTATATGTATGTATATGTATACTTGCTTATGATATAGATACAAGTGGGACGAACTTCGCAGAAGTTCTGTCAACTATAACACAAGGAGGACAGAGGTTATTTAATGAAATGGCAATATTTTTTTTGCCAAACCTCTGTTTTCCACCTGTACATTTTTACATCGTTTGGTACCAGATTGTATAAACATTCATTATCTTTAACTCCCTTATATTGTCGTGTTGACTTCTAATACTTTGACGCCAATACTTTCTAGGTATATGGGGGCACCAGTCACTGAGAGTTGAATGGACATAAAACTTGATGATAAGAAATTTGAAGATCTGACATGTGCCCAACGACTGTTTTCATGAGAACTGATAGCCTCACACGGATTTCCCCAGTCCCTATGACCGGTTATTGGTCAGACTAACGTAGTGGCTGCGGTAGGTGTAAACTACATGCAAAGGGCGAACTATAACAGAATCACAAATTACATGTCAGAAATTTAGATACTCTTCATCTAAACAATGGGTGTGAATAAGACCATATTCTAAAATTGCTACTTGTTGTATCGCTATGGGCTTCAAGAGCATTGAATGGAAAGACCTCCGTTAGGATAAGGCGACAAGTTGCGCCCTGGCGAAATTCTGTATCACATTCTTCACTTTTATGTTTTGTCCATCTTTAGGAAGAATTCTGATCCTATTGTAATCTGTTTAAAAAATACAAACAGTCATGAGAGGGAAGGAACGCTATCATATGGGCGTATTACAGAGTATGATCAAAGTTAAACTCCATATCAAAAGACGAGCTAAATTGACCACCGCTATTTAAAAAAAGACGCAAACAAAACTTTGATTCATCGCTGCATTTGTTGTGCTCACAATATGTTGGTATGCTAACCTAATTATTACATCAGTGTACAACCATGAACCAACAACGGATGTGCATGTTTTGGCCATTTTTTATGTGATTTTTATCTACACACGCTAATAATTCTATTAATTGACAATAAAAGTTGTTATTAACAATTAAATTAAGTTTGTAAGGGAGAGTAAAATAGTGGTATGGCTTTCATAATGATATGTAATGCCACGTTATACCATTTAGGGCTGGAAAATCAGTACTATTGTTTATCTATTTAAAATACATATATCTTAAATTTTGTTTCAAAATTGACTATGCTTAGATTCGACTAGAGGGAGAACCATTACAATTTACTATTAAATTGGTTTTCTGTAAAATAGTAAAAAAATGGACTACTACTAAAGTAAGTTTAATTTTTATAAACCAAAAATCCATACCATCTTTTTGGAGAAAGCGGTAGTTTTTACATTTTCCGAGTTTTTGCTCTTTTATTCTAAAAAAAAGAGTGCAGCCGATATCTTAAAATAATAATTCGATAAATTAATCCAACACGTCAAATAAACTAAGTTAAGATCGCCCAAAAATTAAAAAAAATTAAGCCTATTTTTCCCCAAACATTGCAAGTTAGCACGCTTACAACGACTCTCAGAAATATCCTATCCAAGCCCAGAACTACCTTGGTTTTTGCAACATCTAGTTTGGGCCAAACTGCCACGTGAGATACTGCAATCCCCTCAACTTACCAAGATAGGTTACTTCTCCTAACTATCCAATCGCATATAAACCTTAGTAGTGGCTAATCGGTGGCTTCACCGATTCTACCCTAACTAAATTGTCCCCCTCCGAGCCCAGTCTTGCCAGTTCGTCAGAAATTTCGTTGCCCTCGACATTGCAATAACCCGGAACCCAGCACAATCTGAGCCTATACTTGTCCGCCAATACGTTAATAGCCCTTTTACCCTCGCTTACCAGCTTTGATTTGACATTATGTCCTTTCAGGGCTTTAAGTGCCGTTTGGCTTTCAACGTACAGTGTGACCTCCATTCTTTCTGAACGTGTCCAGATACCAGTTCGGTTTCCTTTAGAACCGCCATCACCTCTGCCTGAAACACACTGCATTCATCAGGTAGTCTGTACGATATGCGTGTGCTGGTTCCCAGAATGTGGACCCCCGCACCGGTGCACCGAGGGGTATTTTGCCAATCTAGCCGGACATTAGGCAAAAAATTAATTTTGAGAAATGTAAAAATTTAAGTACGCAGCTCGACAGACAACAAAATTCTGCATCGTATAGTGATTTTTCAAGGCTTTTGCTTGAGATTTTATCGTTTTGGGATACTGTTAAAATCAGAAAAGTTAAGTAAATCGCATACGTTTTTATTGACTTTAAACGATTTTGAGAGGTTTGCAATATATTTTTTGGTGGGTAAACGAATAAAGATTTTGTATTCATTTTTTTTTCTGTGATAGGGCTTATTAGTAGCTACTTATGTTTGTTTTTAGAATTTTTTTTTTAAATTTTAATGATAAAAAATTTCGTTCAAAATTAAAAAAAAAAACTTTTTTTTTGTAAAATTTTTTGTCAAAAAAAAAGTGAAAAGCTTTTTAAGAGTGATCTCCATCGCGATCCTAAAAATTTTATATATCACTATAAAATTTGCGATCTCTACTTTTATACTGTGAAAAAAAACCTTGCGCATATTTGCGCGATTTTTTTTGGCAATTTTTTAAAAATTTCACCTTTTTCTGTTTTTTCTTATCTTGCATATGTAAATACGAGTAAGAAACCTTTTTATATTCATAAAATGTTTTGGTTATTAATAACTGAAGGTAGATTTTTTTGATTTAAATCATTACATCTAACACTGTTATTACCTGTAGAAAAAACAATTTAAATATCAAAAGAGATATAGACGTAGATGCTCTTTCTTTCGGACTATCTACTTTACATGCCAGAATTCGCCTATTTGAGAGCATATTACACCTGTCATATAAACTGACAGTGAAAAAATGGCAAATAAAATCTGATTGTTAACACGAGAAAAAAAAAAATCCAAGAAAAATTTAGAAGTGAATTAGGGCTAATAGTGGGTGGGTGTACCGAAAGCTGGATTTGGAATCACCAACGATGGTAACACAAAAGAGGCGGGGCTAAAAATGGTATTTAAGAATCTCTTGAGTCCAACTTTAAGTTTTTGAACATTCTTTGACCTTAAAAGTTGTAATTGCTAAACAAAATGACGGGAAAATCAAAAAAAAAAACTTGCATTTTTCAGAGGTAGGATTAGTTCTTCCAAGGGGAACTTTTTCTCCTTTTCTCCTTGGTCCAATTTTTCCTATTTTCTAGCTTTGACAGCGTATGTCCATAACAGATTTTTCTGCAAAGTTTCATTAACCTAGGGGCAGTACATTGTTAGAGCCAATATAAGTTAAAATAAAAGTAATGTCCGGCTAGATTGGCAAAATACCCCTATGTGCGGTGCCCGTCTTCATTTTTGAACCATCAGTGTATACCGCAATTCCATCGTACAGTTTACCAGATCCCAACAACAGATCTGTGGTTCAAAAATAAAAGGTGCTGTATAGTTTGCAGTACCTTGGAAATGAGATATTTTTGCGGAAAAAAGTATCCTATATTTGAACGAAGATACTGAAATTTTATTAAAATACACCTGGTAGTTTTTACGTGTTGCGAACACAGACAAAGAGGCAGATAAAAATTCCAATTACTATCTGCTCCAGAAAAAAATAATGATAAAACTTAATAAACTAAATATAATACTATTTATAAGGATGGACTAGCCAAACAATGTGATTCTATTCCGGATTGGAATATTTAGCATTCAAATTTTCATATAATCTATCTGTATCACGATGGAGTCTGATCGTGAAATAATAATCCTTTAACCATTGATGATTCGAAAACGAACATACAACAGATTTGCCCGTGGAACATATTTTAACGTTCCTATAGGTCGCAATTCCATTGGAAAAAAAATCCAAAATCAAAGCAGTTGTCCATTTTACTTACTTTCTCTTTTAAAAGCACTCTATGAATAACCCTATACAGTTTATAAAGTATAATTACAAAATTTCAACTTTCCATGACTAGTATAATTACTATTTTAAGAAATACATGATATAAGTACATATATATGCATGTATGTACGTATATAAATACAATAAAATGTATCCCTTGTCGTTAACTAATAATACACAGCGTTGGTTATAAAAAGTTTAATGTCAAAGTGATTTAGAGAAATAAATCAAATGTGGATCTGAATAATCCTACGTAGTAGAGTAAAATGTGAAAATTTACACAAAGAAAACAATAAGTATATTTTGAGCTGTGATGGGATAGAACAGTGCATAATAATTTAAGGCAAAAGGAATTCATCTTTTTTATCACCGCAAAATAGCGCAAATGTGAGATTGCTCTCTCTATCACACATATACATATAGAAAAAAATAGTAAAATCATATTTTGCTGGGAAAACCACTGGGACGGGACGAACGACGAATTTTTGGCCGTGAATATTCGTCGCCAAAAGTAAAACACATATGAGTATATGAAAACGCTTACAATTATGACGTCGGTCGAAGTTCGCCATACGCGTGAACTCTTAATTAGAATAATTTATGTTTAATACGCCGACATACGACGAACACAACAGTACAATGTGATAATGTTTGGTTTTAGTTTAAACTATTTTAGTAAATACAGATACGAAGAGTGCTGATGACGGACGTAGCTCTCTAGAAAATGTGCATTCCGCTCTGCTGGTGTCTAAAAATTAAATTATCCCAATTATTCTTTAATATTATCACCTAATTTGTAATTTAATTAATTCTTTCTTAGAGAGAAAAAAACGAACTTAAGCTTGACTATAATTTCATTGTAAGTTTTTTTTCCTTTAATAATTTATTTATTTTAATATTATAGCATTAAAAATAAATTTACAAAATAGTAGTTACTTATAAAAATTGTTTTTAGTTGTGCTTTTTGTTAATGACTCATTTTTCAAAGTGTATTACCATGGCCGTTATAACAACAATTCCCAAAATTTAAAGGGTGTTCCAATAGCGATGCAATTTTCGCGAATATGACTTTGATTTTAAAAATAAAGTGTGTGAGACTAACTCACACTTGACTGATTTATTTTATTTTATTATATTTACTGGCCGTACCAACCACCTCATTCTTAAATATTTACGTAAAAGCAAAGAAACTTTTACTATATCGACGAATTCGTCGTCTTGAACTAAATTCGTTGTTCGTCCCAGTTGATTTCACAGCCTAAAGATGATAAGTGTTTCCCGGGCCCTGCTTTAAATCTTATTAATCTTCGATTTGCTGTAAAAATTATTTCGATCAGTATTGAAAAGCTTAGTAATTAAAGACATTAAATCGGAAAAAAAAACTCATCAAAAAATTTAACATTTTATCACTCAGTTTGAGACTCTATGAAAAAATCATTAAGGTGGTCTCATTAAAATTATGTTGACAAGCTTAATAATGGCGCTCTTTTACAATAAAGTCATATGGTATCAAAAGAGTTTAAGAGAGTTTTACTGCTTTTATTTCCGAACTTTTATAAAAATTTCCTTATTAACAGTTGTTTTATTTGCAATATAAATATTCTACCTTAAGTTACAAATGAATTGTTAAGTCAATCTTAAGTTCGTTTATTCTCTCTACCAAGTCTATAAAGTTAAAAGAATATTTCCTGAAAATTAGGCGATCAATTAATAATAAATCAGTCAATTGAGAGTTAGACTCACACACGTAGGATTCCGTACAACTTTAAAAATTCAAGTTGTTCATTTTTTCATGTCTAATGGAGCACCCTTTAATTTTACAATTAAAGTCATATTTGCAAAAATTGCATCACTATTGGAACACCCTTTAAATTTTAGTAATTGTCTTATAGCGGCCATGGTAATACACTTTCTATAAAAATATATATGCGCCTACCTATTGCCGTTAAAAACATAAGGTAATATAAAACATGTCACTGATGAAACACCCTTTAGTTATTAGTAGTTGTTACAGCGGCCGAAGTACAACATCTACTGTAAACATTTCAAGAGTCTACCTATTACTGTTCAAAAAATAAGGCTATTTACGTACAAATCATCTCTCTGTCGGAACACCCTTTAATTTTGTTATTTGTTTGTTGTCACTATACGTACGTGAAAAACATGTCACCGTCGGAACACTCTTTAATTTTTAGTAATTATCATAGGGGCCGTGGCAGCACATCTTCTGTACAAATTGGAAGAGTCTACCTATTACGGTTAAAAAAATAGGGCGTAATACATACAAATCACATCACTGTCGGAAAACCCTTTAATATGTATTGTTTTTTATATGGAGTAATACACCATTTCTAAAAATTTCAAGAGTCTATTTATTATGGTTAAAAAATTAGGTCATATTCATGCAAATCATGTCACTGTCGGTACACCCTTTAATTTTTACTATTTGTTATAGTGGTCATAGTAATACACCTCCTGTAAAAACTTCAAGAGGCTACCTATTACCGTTCAAAACGTACGCCATATACATGAAAATCATCGGAACACCCTTTATTTTTCAGTTTTAATTTTGTATACTGGCTTGAAAAGCGAAAATAGTTTTAATTACTGTTTGTAAAATTTACAGTTCAAAAAATAAACACATATACGTGAACAACACGTCTCTATCGGAACACCCTATAAGTTTTAGTATTTGTTGCTATAGCGGCAACAGTTATACATTTCAAGATTCTACCTGTTGCGGTTGCAGAGATACAAGACGCTGACAGACAGACGGTCGGACGGACAAACATTGTAGCGAAAACAATAAGGTTACGTTTTTACCCTTGGGTACCATAAAAGCCCTAAAAATGAGAAAAAATTATTTTAGACACTACCAAAATGTATCTACTTTTGTTGGTGTTTTAGTTAAAACATCATCTATTTAGCCAAACATCTATAGTCAGCACTCTTCCAGCCACCTAAGGTTTCCCTCTTGTTCATGTGTTTGTCTTTTCTCGTAAAAACCCATTTTTTAATCAAATCATGACATTTTTGGGCTGCTTATATAATTTATTTTATTTATTATTAATCTGTAATATAATAATACACTTACTAGGAGACTGAACTGTTATAGTTACTTATTAATTATTATGACATCTACTTAATTGATTTGTTTTTAGCTGTCAAAAGTAAATATTTTTTACAATTTGCTGTTTATAAGATTTTAGAATTTCTTCTTGTTGTTAGTTAATTATTCAATTTATTATTATTTCGTTTATTATGAAATCAAATTAATTTAATAAAATTATCTTTTGTGTTTTTTCATTTACTGGAATGGCTTTTTTGATATTTTTTATTATTTATAATCGATACTACTCATCACTTTTTAATTGGGTTCTCAACAGATCTCAGTTCTTGCGTTTACATAATCGCAAGCAACTTTTATCTCTGACGATTTTAAATAAAATCTGAAGCCAAGGGTTTACAGTTGTAATGTAATATTAAAATATGTTTTAGGTAAACTTGTATTCTTCCTTAATAGATATTTTTTTTATAGTTTAATGAGTTTTATTTAATATCTTTCTAAAAATACAACACTAAGGCTGATGTCAGCGTGTGCGCTATAACCGAAGCGAAGCTAGAAGGAATAATAGTTCGTGCTATGTGTATCAATGCTACAAGTTGTCAGAGTGAATGCTATATTGTGCAAAGCGATTTTTTGTTTATAATAATTTACAGTGTTTGTGAGTATTGGGCAGACATCAAAAAAGTCGATACCCGGTACCCACTACTCAATTCTTTGCGAGTACCACTTTATTACACATAGAAATAAGGAGTTATGGATTCTTTCAATTTTAAGTTCATCCATCTATTTACCCGTTTGTTGATAAGCTAAGATTTTAGAATTGAGCACATAGAGGAGTTCTAATTGAGCCGAATATTTTTTGTATATTTTGTATAGAATAAAATTAGATATATCCAAACGCGCAATATCCTATATCAGTTAAAAAATTCTGGAGGACTAAGATGCGAAACCTTTTCTTGTAACATACAATTTAAGTTATCAAAGTACCTTTTCGCTAAAACTAAAAGTTATTTGACTAAATGAGAGTTAAACGAAATACCAATAAATAATCGTTATTTATTGGTATATCCATGGTAGAATAAACAAGGTAGGGTTGGTTTTACAAAAACAAAAATCGCATGTATTTTGTTGGTAGATTTTTAAATTGTAGATGTCAAAAACAGCCGATTGAAATAAGTAATTACAAAGCAAATTGTGCGGTTTTTTTATTTTAGTGATTTTATTGTATGCAAGAAAGCATGAAAAATATAAATTTAAACTACTGATTTTAAATAATTTTTTATGTTTGATATTTTTCAACTAAAAAAAATATGTTTAAAACTAATTGTAATTTGGCAAATAGATATTTTAAAATACTAAATTTCGTAAAAATCAAAGAATATATATTAAAATAAATATACAGGCATGTTAAAAGTTCCGCTCGGAATTGAAATGACTCCATAGTTACTATTCCGAACTCAATGGTTTTCGCTTCTATAGATTCCATCGGTTAAACCGAAAAAATACAAAACCACTTTTTATGTTTAAAACAAAGCAAAACAAATAATATCTACTTTAAAAAAATATAAATTTAAGAAATATTTATATTTATTTGTGTTAAATTGTAAAAAAGCAAGCCAACTAAAATATTAATTAGCTAATTGGGTAATTTCCTTTAACACACTCAATAATGTTGCTGATTGTCGACCTTACAGAAAACTTCAGCAGGCAAAACAAAGATTTGAATTATTAAGGTTTATGCACTTTATGATTGACCTAAATATTCAGCTTTCCTTAATGTTATAGGAGACATGCATTCATGACACTTTTCGCTAGTATATAAGTTTAGTTCTTTTATAGTCTTTAGTTAATCTTCAAAAAGAAAATAAAAAAGGTGATTATTCAAAATAAATATAATAATTATTTTAAAATCTAATGTTACTTTAATTTTAATTGTTTTTGTATTTTTCAAAAGAAGCTTGAGTTGGATTATACTTTATACTTGGAAAGTACTGTTACTGAATCAGACTGTATTTACAGCAAGTTTTACTTCAATAGAACTGAAATGCAAGTGTATCAACACTGTAATGTTCAACTTGAATATTAGTTCTCTTAACTGGGGTTTGCTATTGTTGTAATAGAAGTATAATAAATGTATGTGAACGCAGCTTGATTTACATTTGCTTTTAATTTAATGAACAATTATCCATACAAATTGTATGATTTGGCGATTAACTTGATTTTTAAATGTCGCATCACTTATTTGTCCTTTCAGCCTAATGCCATCTTAAGGTTGAGTAATTTCCACACATTTTGTCATTTCCCAATTAAGTCAATAATAAGCTTCAAATTACGACGTAAAAATGCATGAACAGAAAAATATTATATTTAATTAATATTGAAAAGAAGGCAAAATTATAAATTAATTGAACAATGCAAAAAATTCCATAAGTGCTGTTTATAGCCATAAACAGCTTCAAGTTAGCATAGTGAAAAAGTAAGCGTCAAAGAAATTCAAAAGAGATAAGTTGACATTACTGCAAGCCATGCACACGAATTTGTTTGTTGTTGTTTTCATAACATCTACAATTGAAAACAAACGAAGGAAAAAAAATATTAGCTGCTCGACTAACCTTACCTTGTTTATTCTACCATGGGTATATCTGTGATTCCTAAAAACTATTTGATTTCTATGTGCAGTTTATCCACCTCGCAGACGACTTATGCAGTTATTCACACAGATGGGTGTGCTAATAGACTATTTCACTTCGACTTATGGATTTGCGACTATCCTGCACTAGTAAGATTTCGTATAAAAATCGCTAACACGTTCATATTACAACTAAAAGAACTTAGAGTTATTTTTAAACATTATAATGCAATTCATTAGTTAGTAGAAAATTATAAAAAAAGGATAACAAAATAAAAAAGATAAATTTCTATTTTAAAATTTACATAGAAAATTTGTTAGAAAAACTTGAATCTAAAATGTACAATTCAAGGAGACATTTGATACAATATAAGAATTTCATTTTCCATATCTGAAATAAATTAATTTACTTCAGAGATGGTAAATGAAATTCCTAAATTGTGTCAGATGTATAAACTTCTTCTCTATGTGAGATGGACATTAACTGTTTGGCAATCAGCAAAAGTCTATTGGAAAGTTATCATGATATGCCTGATTAAGAAATAAAATAACGATTATTTATAGGTATTTCGTTTAACTCTCATTCAGTCAATTAACTTTGAACATACAAATGTTTTTCTTAACTTAAAATTTTGGTACACAGTTCCTTGCAAGCTGACCAAGGCGAATTCATACCAGGTGTGAGCAGTAGAGCAACAACTACAACAAAACAACAACTTTGACATTAGATTAGCAAATATGAAACAATGTATTTTTGACAAGACATTAGCAAAAAAACGTGAGCAAAAAACAATCAGCTGGGCTATCAGCTCCACCTGGTATGAATTCGCCTTGAAGCTGACTTAATTAATTTAATAAAATGCTTCTCTAGATTTACCATATACAGATTATCTTATATTGCGACAGTTTTTGTTTGAAAGTAATCCACGCCAAATTTTAATACTCTTACAGTTATAGTTTTACAGACATGAGATAGTTTAACATTACTTAATATGTGAGTATCCCTTTTTGGGTAATTACTCAATTATATTGTCTCATATTGTCTAAAATGTGCCATTAAAAAGGTGCTGCCAAGTTCCAGTATCATATAATCCTCTCAATTTTTTCCTTGGAAATGAGATATTTTTGGGTATAAAAATTATGCTATATATTGACCAATTTACTAAGGTGCCTAACTACAAAATTATATTAAATTTCATAATTTATACAAGTAATAAAATAGTAACTCATTTCCTGTCTGTCTTTCTTTCTGTCCGTGTTCCCATCACGTAAAAACTACTGGATGCATTTTTGTGAGGAGGTACCTTAGTATCCTGATTCCAATATAGGATACTTGTTTCCGAAAAAATATTTTATTTCCAAGAAAAAGTGGAGAAAAAAGTAGTAAGAGTACGCGATAGTTTAGTAAGGATGAAACCCTTTATATGAATAGAAAGTAAATACATAAACCATAAAGCATATAAAGCACTAATCGAAATGCATAGTTTAAGGCGGCAGTTATTTTAGTAAGGATGGGAACCTTTATATAAAGCAAAATCGAAAAAAATATTGCAAGGATGCTGACGAAGTGGCGAGCACAGCTATTACTTATATATAAAAGTTTAAGATTGTAGGGTATAAACGTTTCGAACTTTCGAATGTAATACCCTCACTTTTTTTTGTTATCATCGTTAATTTGGCTCACATATTTTTTATCAAATGTGTAAATCACACTAAATTTAATGCAATCAAAGTAAATACAAAATTTATTATCGGGGTTTTATTTTTGATAAGAACTAAACGTAATTAAAAAAATAACAATAATTATATGTAGAAACCGCAAGCTATCGTTTAATTTTCGCCAAATTTTCACTGAATTTTAGTTGTTGTTTATTATCTAAACACCAAAAAAAAAAAAAAAAAATTAGAACTAAAAAATAATGTCATAAAATATTCAGAATTACGATGCGTAGTTATAGTTGTAGGCGGCTGCGTATATTTTTAGGATTTGAGACAAAAATATTAACAAAACTGTAAAAAGTGTATTCAACTACTTTTAATAATTGATGAAAAGTTCATTACCATTACGAAATATATCGGAAAATCATGCACAAGGCGTAATCCGGATTCTGCCATTCTTGGCACTAATGTAGCACATTCTAGAAGTCCGATTTTTTACTACTTTTTGAAGCATTTGGTATCGCAATTCTGTTAAACTCTTGATAATCCAAACTTACTTTGATCGCAGTAAAACTGCCGATAGTGGTTAAACTAGCAGAAGGTACTACAACCAACACACAAGAGCTTTAAATCAATTTATTGTAAATAAAAGAGCTAAATCTTCGTGTTTTACATTATTGTTTAATATATGTGTGTGAAGTTAGCTCCGTCAGTTAGCTTCGTTTTTAACAACCCTGTGTTAGTTGACTCATTTGTACAAAAGATGGTAAAATACACAAAAATGAATTATTTTAAACATTTTTATGCAAAAAGTAATTAAAAGCAGCATTTTCATTAACATTTTATTGATAATTAATAATAAAGGCTTGGAAAAAAGTGAAAATATGTATTTTCCCATATGGACTTTAATTAAATATCAAAAAAATGGCCAAAATCGGAAAGGTGCGGCTTAGCGGACTATAGGGGTTGAAAGCTATGACATTACAGATTTCAGAACTATATTGATTATATTCAGAATTTGTATAGGTTTTTAGTAATAGATTTTTGAAAAAAGTGAAAATATGCATTTTCCCATATGGACATTTATTAAATATCAAAAAAATGGCCAAAATCGGAAAGGTGCGGCTTAGCGGACTATAGAGGTTGAAAGCTATGACATTGCAGATTTCAGAACTATATTGGTTATATTCAGAATTTGTATAGGTTTTTAGTAATAGATTTTTAAAAAAAGTGAAAATATGAATTTTCCCATATGGACATTTATTAAATATCAAAAAAATGGCCAAAATCGGAAAGGTGCGGCTTAGCGGACTATAGGTGTTGAAAGCTATGACATTACAGATTTCAGAACTATATAGGTTATATTCAGAATTTGTATAGGTTTTTAGTAATAGATTTTTGAAAAAAGTGAAAATATGCATTTTCCCATATGGACATTTACAAATTCTGAATATAACCAATATAGTTCTGAAATCTGTAATGTCATAGCTTTCAACCCCTATAGTCCGCTAAGCCGCACCTTTCCGATTTTGGCCATTTTTTTTGATATTTAATAAAAGTCCATATGGGAAAATACATATTTTCACTTTTTTCCAAGCCTTTATTATTAATTATCAATAAAATGTTAATAAAAATGCTGCTTTTAATTACTTTTTGCATAAAAATGTTTAAAATAATTCATTTTTGTGTATTTTACCATCTTTTGTACAAATGAGTCAACTAACACAGGGTTGTTAAAAACGAAGCTAACTGACGGAGCTAACTTCACACACATGTTTAATATATGCATATTTTATTATTGTAATATATTTATGATGAAATTAATTATTTAGTCTTATGTTCTTAATTATAAAGAGACAAAGAAAAATTATAAACCAGCAGAGTGGAATGCATTTTCTAGTCAGCATTTTTCTTTATTTTTATTCTCTTTATATATTTACATGAAAATGGTATATATCTTCTGTAATATACATATTTATAATGACTTTTGTTATATTAAAGCACATACGTAAAATTAGAAAACTTATTTCCGTATTTAGGAAATAAATCTAAGTTTTAAAACTAGTTTTTGGGTATTTTTTTGTGTTTTTATATATAAACGTTTTACTACAGGAGCCGCGGATAATCCGCAAAGCGGATAAACCACCCACAGATAATCGAGAGTTTACTGTATTGCATTTCGGAATTGAACGCCGTTATAATCTATACATATAATAAAATAATAACTCACTTCCTTCTGCCTGTCTGTCTGTCTGCTTTTCATTTACGTTCGCATCACGTAAAAACTACTGGATAGATTTTAACAAAATTTTTGGAGGAAGTACTTAAGTATCCTGGTCCCAATATAGGATTCTTATTTTCCGTAAAAACATCTTATTTCCAAGAAAAAGTGAACAAAAAACTGAAAGTACGCTTTCCGGTATAAAAGTACTGCTTAGTACAGATCGGCACCTTTATTTTTTGAAAGTTGTATATTTTAAAACACAGATCGTTTTAACTAAGTACGGCACGGTACCTTTGATTTTTGATATTTAAACACAGATGGCGCTAATATGAATTACTTACTTAAATAAAATTTGCATTTGTGCAAAATTTCAAGGCGCTACCTATTACTGTTACCAAGCAACACGATGATAACTATTTACTATGTATGGGAGGTGCTACGCCCACGTCGAATATCAAAAAATAAATACCCTTTTTTACCAACCGTATATCTAATAACAAAATGTGGAAATTTCAGAAAGATCGGTTCACTGGTGTATAGCTTTCCGACAAACACATTTTGTGCTTTATTTAATTTTTAGTGGTATAAGTCAAAAATGTTAAAAAATCCTAATAAAATAACATAATCTGAAGTAACGCAGTATGTAATGAAAATTTAGTTGTTAAATTGAGTTTATTTTTTTGGTTGGTAAACAAAATATAGTTACTGTATAACTTAATAGTGGTTTATGTCTGCCTGTTTTCAAAGTTTGGCAAAATACTTATTAGTAATTTTGTAATGTTAGATAGCGGTAGAGGTATGGTCAGGTAATTCTATTAATGCAAAAATGGCTTATTTATAGTTAATTGTAGATATTACACATCCCTGAGCATTATTATAATTTAATAGATTTATGTAAAAGGCTCAGAAAGATTTCATTTCGACGAAACAACTGGGATAATCGACGACTAATAGAAAGAGAAACACCAATGGAGTAGCTGAATCTTGGCTAAAAATAGAATAGATCAGACTTATAAAAAAAAATGATACAAATAAGATGTTTTGTAAAACTTCTTTGGAAGACAATACCGAATTCAAAGTGTTAGACCTTTCACCTAAAAGAGGAAGGCCAAGAATATACAAAAATATTGATACACAAGCATTAGATCAATAATGAAAGAAAAACGTAAAGATAAGATAGATTTACTACCCTATATTCCACCAATTTTTTACAAACACCTTATTTCCCTTAATAATAAAAAATAAATTACTTAAGTGGTTACAATGTAATGAGTTTGAATAAAATTTTAATTTCTTATACAAATTTTTCGTTGACGGTTTAAGTCATTTATAAAGTCATGCAGTTAATTTTGAAAATGATATAAGTCATTTCAACTTTTCAAAACTACATTTCCTTTTAAAAACGGTTATAAACGTTACAATCATAAAAATACTTATTTGTTGGCACTATTTAATTGTCAAAATATTTTATTCCATAATACAAATATATTTTTTAAACATTTAAAATGCAAACCTCTTAATATCTCGCAACAAGAAATATATGACTTATACCACTTTCAAGGGCTCATATTTTGTCTTCATTTTCAAAACCTAATAAAGAGTATTAACCCGAAATCGAATCAGTTACGCTATAAATTTTTTAACATAACGCAGAACCTTTGACTAAATTATTAGAGATCTGATAAATGAAATATTAATCTATTTAATTTTTGAAATTATTTTATTCTATTCGTTTAATAAAACCAGGAAATCAAATTAGAAAAGAAAAACAAAACAAAACAAAAAGAAAAGAAACCAAAAAAACCCTGCTGTACTTCAAAGAATGAACTTTGAAAACCTCCAATCGAGGGTTAAGTATGGCAAAGAACAAAACAAAAAATATATATACTTAGATAAAAATTGATTAAATCAAAAGTTATAAATAAGGAATAATAAAAATATAATATTCAGTTCTATATTCGTTGAGAAAATTTAAACGAAAAACACTAATTTATTTCTTATTATTTTTTTAATTATTTATATAAGCGATTTAATTGTTAGGAATAAAGAAGCCGGCATTCAGGCATTTAACATTAAAGCTATGAGTCTAAAAAGATCATTGCATGACTAAATTTTTTACTTCCCTGTTTTTTCCCCCAATTCTATTTTATTTTTTCTGCTTAAAATTCCCATGGTGTGCGTTTAAATAAAACTAAAACCGCTGGAATTTAATGAACAATAAACAATATTTTTTTTTTTTTTCAAAATAATTTGTATGCAATTTATAACCTCCCCGTGAAAAAATTTAATTTTATTGTAGCTATGCGTATTAATTAGATCGAAAATTTTAACACGTTTTTATTTTTGTAAACAAATTAAATGTTTATTTGAAAAAGTTTAAGTGTGTGGTATTTATTATTTAAATTAATTTAAATAATAATTAAACAGTAGCGAGAAACAACAAACAAACCTTAAAGTTGCCTTCTTGATTGCAATTATAAACAAAGAGTAGTCAAATTAATCTATCAGCATAATTTGTTTAAAAAGTATTACACAACTATTTTATTGTTTCCAGATTTTAAGTTGTGTATTTAATGGTCACCTTTAAAATGACACGTAGGACACTTATGTTGAATGCTTAATCTCAAATATGGTAAAAGCTAACAAATTTGGTTAAAAATCATAAAAATTCTTTTATGTGAAATGTCTCCACATCAATTAATTGCAAATGCATGACGTCGTGCTTCGTAGCACGTTGACTACTAATCCATGGTCACGAGGTCGATTTGCAGCCATGGCAACATAGATGTGAGAGTTGATTTGCAGGATTGCCAATTTTTCCCTATTACTAAGATTTATTTGGCAAACTTACATTGGCCGAACAAGGTCATTTAACGGGAAAACATACTCATGGCGTAATCTTGTCTTCTATCCATTCTTAGGCCGAATGATGTCACGAAAATGTCTCCCTATTGGCTAATAATTCTGACTAAGAGTATAACTATAAATTATGAGATTTTTTAATAAAAATGTTGACAGTTTATTTGCAGGGTTGCCAATTTTTGCCTATTACTTACTTAGATTTATTTTTACCTCTTATTTGAAGCAACTTGTGGATTACAGACTTAGCAACTTTAAATTGCCCGAACAACGCCATCTAACGGGAAAACATGCGAATGGCGCAATCTTTTCTTCTATCATGTTTGGTTTGTTTGTTGGTCTTTTGTTGAAGCTTTAATATTCTGTAAAATTATTCTATTCACATATACACACACTTCTTCTCTAAAGGCAAAAGGTTTCCTGATGATCTGGCCTGAGCAACCAGTTAAATACGTATCAGGGTTGGTAAAGGTGGTACAATTGTACTTTTTTTAGTACATGTTAGGACCTGCAAAGTACAATGGTACACTAATGGCTTATTTGGTGCAATTTAAAAGCTTTATGTTTTAGACGGTTTGGAATGTCAAGTTTAAAAAACTTTGTCTCATTTTTAAATACACAAATCCTTCAACTTTCAAATACATAATTCAAATTCTAAAATTAGGGACGGAATTCCATATACATATCTTAGAAATAAGTCCTATACCAGTTCTCTATGCCTGTAGAGACAATAGGAGTATTCTCCCTAAAACTTATCGGAATATATAGTTAATGAAATGAAAGAAATGAAAATAATGACGAATCCGTCGAAGATACGTATATGTATATATGTTAGCAAGCTTGCAAAACCTCAAAATATATTTTAACCCAAAAACCTCTCCAGAACCAGTTATAATTAAATTTATTTTGATCAAACACAGAAAATATTTTTAATTATCCAACCCTTCTATCGACAGTACTAGGGGAGCGATATTCAGAAAAACATTGGCAAACGAAAGATCTTTTCTTTTTGATTTAATTTCAGTAAAATCTCAGAATACTTCAGAACGTTGATGCTAACCTAAGTTTAACATTTGCATGCTAAGATTAATTATATCAGTTAAGTAGCTACCGGTACTGTTTCCGTATCTATGCACACAAATGAGTGTGATTGTCGAATGTGTCGACATCCGATAAAAGTATAAATTAAAATTCACAACCAAAAATTGTTTAGTACAATTTCAGTGCAAAAAGTACAATTTAAAAAGCCGGTTGGTACAATTTGAAAATTTCATTTACCATCCCTGATACGTATAGGAACTAGCTATTTTCCCCCAACAAATAAATTGCATTTTTATTATAAAACGTTATGGATAATTAGCATAATATTAAATAATTAAGTTGGAATATAATTTGTGTTGTAACATTTAATAAATAAAATAAATAAATAAATTGTTGATGCCATAAATTAATAACAAAAAAAAAAACTATATTTAAACAACCCCTTAAAAAAGAAGATTTTTAGCAAAATGTTAATATGAAACAAATTATTTAATATCGTTGTATTCAGGTCTGTATAGTTTCTTTTATAGTCATTAATCATCTTTTGACATAACAATACTACAGGATATAATTCGTAATCTATTAACCCTCTTTATTTCAACTTTTGACAAATAATTATGTCAGAAATGTCAATATTTTTGAAATTACACGCTATTGAAAAACAAATGTTATTTTGGACGGCTGTACGCCTGCCTGTACACACATATCAAATAACATAAGATGGGTGTAAAACAGTGAGTGGTTTTAAATGGACGATGGAATGGGTGATACAAGTACTTAATATTTATTTCTGCTAGTTGTCTTTTTTATAAACATTCGACAAGTTCTGCCCCTTCTCCCCCTTGATTTGCATAATGTGCACTTTGCCACTTAGAACCAATATAATTTTATCATTATAATTGTCTTTTTATCATTATTGTAAACATAATTATTATTATTAATTTGCTTCTTTTCATTATTACTACTAGTCGCTTACTAAACTTTATTTGTGTTTAAACATTTTTTTGGTTGGAACAGTGGCTCACTATTTAGCATTTCTAAAAAAACCGTATATTTTGTTTTCTCCGCGATTTTTATAATATTTTCATTAAAAAAAAAGAGATAAAGAATATTTCCAAAAGATAATGATATTGAATAAATACATAATTGAATTTATTTAATACATTCTGATTGATATATGTAAGTACATACATACATACACATTGCATAGTAGGACAAAATAAAAGAATGAAAATAAATCGGAAATTAAATGGAATCAATATAAATACATCATGCTTTTCACTCGACTTCTTGTGACAACTGTCAAATTATGTAAACAAAATATTGTAATCGCAAATAACCTCGTTACCAAAGTGCTTTTTTCTCTTGAATCATATCATTATATATACTATTTCAAGGGTATCGTGGCTAAGCCCCCAAAAGTCACAAAATTTTTATTTATAACCAAAAGGGTCTTAAGTCTGATTTTTAAGTTTTGTAGGAGAGCAATTTTAAACAGTAAAATGAATTTAAAAAATAAACTATTTTTGTTTATCTTTAAACTTTACATATGAGTGTCAAACGAATGTTTTGGAAAAACATCTTATAAGTTTTTATGATTTGGATAAATAGCTTTTTAGGAAAAATAGTTTATTTATTTATTTATTTGAGTCTATGGATTCAAGATCCTTACAGACATTAAAAACTGTAACATAAAGTACATAAATACATAATTTTAATTATTTAAATACGAAATAAGATAACATTTAATTACATTAACAAGAAAAGAAAAATCAATATATTTATAAAATTTATTAAATTCAGTACAAATTCTTAAAAACGGGTCAGAGTTAGCGTAATTTTCTCTGAATACTTTAACAGCCAGTGGATAAAAATAGCGAGTTGGACGACATGGATCATTGAAAGAAATATTATTTATCAAAAAAAACCGAACAAATATTTCCTTTTATTAAATTTAAAACAAAGGTGATATTTAACATTATTCTGCGGCTTCTTAGGCTTGGCAGCTTTATTAGAGCTAGTCTGCTAGAGTACGATGGTAGAGTTAAGGGATCCCATTGTAACCCTCGAAGACAAAATAACAAGAACTGTTTTTGTACCGATTCAATGCTATTACAATGAACTTTATACATTGGATCCCAAATTATTGAGCCATATTTCAGAATAGGCCTGACCAGAGAGGTGTAAAGATGTTTTGTGATATACGGATCACTAAACTGCTTCGCCCAGCGTTTTTTAAATATGCTCTATAAAATTTAATTTAGCATCCAGTAAAATACCAAGATCAGAAATTACATTCACTTTGTCTAGTGCATGACCATTTAAAATATATTGCACGTTTGTATGACATCTTCGGAAGAAACACATGTGTTTGCACTTTTTAAGGTTCAATTCCATAAGGTTAACCAGGAACTAAATGCATCTAAGTCTTTTTGCAGAAGAATATAATCAGCGTGACGATCGTATGCGCGAAAATCTTTACGTCGTCTGCATACAATAGAACGTTTGAGTGTTTAATGATTTTCGGTAGATCATTAATAAACAGGGAAAATAACAAAGGACCCAGATGACTCCCTTGCGGCATGCCGGATGTAACCGAAATTCCTTTGGAAGTATGCATTTGAAAACGAACGTTTTGAGTTCTGTTTGACAGGTTGAATTAATCCACATAAGACAATTGTACGGATATTACAAAACTGCCAGTAACTTAAATTTTGCTTAAGTCGACTTAAGCACTTGTTTCTAATTGCCACAGATATATAACCAACGTAAAATGAAAAATATAATTATTTTTTACCGACTTTAGTTTATTTTTAATGGGACTGACTTATCAGGCGTCACAATTAATTACTAATCTTTTACTCTGCACTATTTAGCTTTGCTTCATACATTTTTTATGTGCATGAGAACTTTTGACAGTTATAATGCGTATCTGAGCATTGTAATTGAAGTATATTAATGTGTTGGTGACAGGTCATGAAAACTTTAAGTACCATCTAGCAAAAAAAAAAATCAAAGAATATGATACTTGGAGACTCTTCCTGGCAGAGGCTGAGACGGTAGCGCACATTGTGTGTGAACGTCCGGCACTGGATAGCATAAGACTAAAGACCACTGGTAGAAGCCAAGATGAAAATCTGTGAAATTTCAGAAGATGGTAGAAGCTTGTTAAACGTGGATGCCATGGGGGACCTGAGCTTTGAACAATTGCAAGAATTACTAGAGACTGCGTGATAAGAGATCACTATAGTCAAGATTAAAGGCTGGTGGTATCACATGAAAAGGTTGCCATAACTAAATGTGGTTGCTTAAAATCATTGAAGGCGGAAGATTTATATATTATATTAATAATAAAGTTTATGGTCTTGTAAATATTGTATTGCTACTTCGGGATAATCGTACGCAACAAGTATAAAATACTTTCTTTGGGAACTCATGCTCCAATTGGCAAAAAAAAATTATAAACTACAAAAAGTATAAACTTTTGATCAGTTAAACAACTTCCGAACAGCTTATAGAAGATTTGGGGCAAGTACAGCTTTAACTTATACGTTAAACCTTCCTCCCGCCATCGAAAACTTGAGAAATATAAATAAAAACTCAGAACTGTATTTTATTTCCTCAAATTTCTTTTTAAACAGATTTAATTATTTCTGTGGTTTTCATCTGAATTAATGGTTCGGAGCATACATCCTCGCTTAGAATTGAGTGTTATTTTTCTTGAAAATAAATACCAATCGAAAATTATACAAATAAAATAATTGACCCTGTTTGTAAAGTCTTACAATCAAATGTTTAATCGAAAAATATTTCATATATCGCACCCTAAATACAAAAGGGTCACAACTCGAAATTTTCCAAAACTGACTTTTTTCCATAAATTAATTCAGAGTATCATATCTCCAACTACTGCAAAAATTTCTTTCACATCACTATCGTCTTTAACTGGAAAAATACAGTTATGTCTATTTTTATCTTAAGTGTGTTGCTTCTGCACATAAACAGTTTTTTGTCTCTCCTGAAAATTTTAGTATTTTGAGTTGTTAACCCTTTGTATTTCGAGTGCGATATGTATGTTCTCCTATTCAAATTTTTATCATTCTTTAAAAGGGTTTTTAAAACAAATTTCTTTCACTAGTTCCCAAAAAATAATTTTAAGGTTAGTTGTTTTAATTTTTGAAATATTTAAAAACCTCGATTATAAGAGTCAAAGAAATAGTTTGAGCATAGATGGCCATCGAAACAATCGATTGTTTAAAGAAATATCTACGACCACTTAAATTGTCTCGTATTTGACAATTTTCAACAAAAATTACACAATTCAACAAAACAAAAATTACGAGATTGCGACGATTAATTCTGGCAGAGGAGAAAAAAAAATATACGTGTGTCGGCGTTTTGAAAGATCACATCGGAAATTTATGTTAGAGGCGGTTCCCAGCTCTGGCCTGTTCATGCAGTATATCGGTATATAAAACTATGTTTTCTGTGCATCTGAGGTGTAGCGTACGTTTAGCAACTTTGTTGAAAATGTTATAACAAATATTTTTGTAAAACATATTAACCCTTTATCTACCCCACATAGCGGCATTTTGTGGTCTTATTTTAACAAATCGTTAAAAACACACCAAAAAGGGAAAATGGGGCGATAAAATGTTCCACAGAAAATATATATTGGATGTAGGGAAATACGAGGAGATGAAAAGGCGTGCTTATTGCGATTTAAAAGCAATTGAGAACAAAACAAATGCATTTTGGGAAAAAACATTTCGTAAACGTTTGCTAAAGACTTTGTCAGAATGTATCAAAATGAAATACAACTTTTATTTGTAAGAGATATTCAAATACAGCTTCTAACACCTTTTTATTTTATTGCTGCGTTTTTTAGACTTCAATAGAATATTCCAGAAAAAAAATTCTAAACAAAATCGACATACGAAAATCGAACGAACTAAATCAAACACTCAAGATTGTACGTTTCTGCTTTCGTTTTGTTCGCAACTGTAAAATTGTAATGGTATATCTGGTCTAGCCGATGAGTTAATACCCAAATGTTTTGTTTGCAATTTGTTTTGGTTTTACTCATGAACAAAACGATTAAAAAAAATTCAAAAGTTCAATTCTTTGCATGCAACGTTTGTGAAAAGTTTAGTTTCTTTTTTTCCTTTTTTCCTGGGGATGATAGAATAAAGATTTCTGGGAATACCCGAATGCCAAATTCCCACAAATTCTTGGCTTTTTAGTTGTCATACAACAAGTATGTACGAGTATTACGTTTTCCATATTATAATTACCTCAAAAGCTGTTTTATTTGAAGCAATTTACCTCAAGGTTAAAATATATGCAACTCCTGTTGTTTAACCCTGAAAGCATGACTCTGGGGGATCATATAGAAGCCAAGATACAGATAAACAAATTTAATTAAATTATGACGGCAAAAAGGAAAATTATTAAATTAACAATAACACAACACTTTATTCCTGTTTGTGCTACTTTTTTTTTCATTTAAAACTGTTTTATTCGTTTCATCGTTACAGAAATGTCTGTTTTATCGCTTAAACGTCTACACATAACAATACTCATTAATATTTTCATCTTTGTACCGGAAATATGGTGCAAATCTTCGGCTCTGGAAAATCATTACATAAGAGGCGGTTTACATGCACCATGTTTTTTCTTTCACACCGTCAATGTAACGGATGATCAGAGATTCGACAATGGTTCTGTTTTACATGATGGTGTCCTCATACCACATCAATATATTGCTGTCTATAATTATATCTATACAGATCCGTTGACGTCGGTGAAAGTGGCACCACATTTACGCGGTTGCATTTGCAAAGTAAAATCGTGTATAAATTTTTGTTGTCCTTTTGGAAAATTGTACAGCTCGAATGAATCGTTGTGTATTGAAGCTAAAAACGATTTTGAGTGGCCGACTACACTTAATATGACTCTGTCGAATGGTTCGCTGAAAACGGTTAATATCTTTCAACAATATGCCATCGTGCATTTTCGACCCTGTAACCCCATGTATGCTTTGGAACCTCAACGGGAACCTGAAGATGCTTGGAGTATATTTGCGGTAAGTATTGAAAAGGAGATGTGGAGTGTAAAATTCTTTCATTTCATTTCATTGATTTTTTTTTTTTGGAAATTAGTTTTGATTTTAACAGAAAACGTTCCAGATCTTTTGTGTTGTCTTTAAATATAATGAGAATAATTTCTAATCAAATTATGAATATATTTAGTTATTCAACTTCGTTAGAAGTTAATTTACTCCAAGACTTCTAACCATTTTATTTCAGTAAAAGGAATACTTAACATATTTCTCCTATTTCCCATACGATACAATATTAATGATTTTTTTTTTCCTTTTATCAGAACGGTACCATTTTCCGTCACTACGATGAATCATATTTAAGCAAACTGGAATACTGTATGGTACCGACTATGGGCAATGATACGAATGCCACATTTTATTTAAATCCCGCCAATTGTGATTTAAGTCCAGGTTTTAGTCCAATGAAAATAATAAATGCCTACGCCATGTTGTTTTCCATACCGTTCATGTCGTTAACGATCATCGTATATTTGGCCATATCGGAGCTACGCAACCAACATGGCAAATCTTTGGTTTGCTATTTATTTGGTTTAATTGTGGGCTATTCAATGTTGTGCGTGAATTCTTTATCGGCAAATATAGATGTTGTGGGAATGCCTTGCAAAGTAATAGGTAAGAGGACCGGAGTATTATTGGAGCCTTTATGCTATACATAGGTATAAATTCTTTATTTTTCCAGGTTACACGGCTTACTATTTCTTTATGTCGGCATTCTTTTGGCTCAGTGTCATTAGTTTTGATTTGTGGCACAATTTTCGCGGCACCAGAGGCATTAATCGTTTTCAGGAAAAGAAAAGATTTGCCATGTATTCGTTATATGCCTGGGGTATACCCATTATATTCTTGATTGCCACTTGGTTTATACAAGAGCGTGTTGATATACCTTATGATTGGAAGCCGGGTATTGGTGGAGGAGAATATTGCTGGATCAATAGTAAGTAAAAAGAAGCGTTGGGATTACTAAACAGCAGAGACAAATATATATTTTCTTCAATGTAGTGTTAACTTGGTCGGGTTTGGTGTACTTTTTTGCACCCATGATTGCCATAATTGTGGCCAACATCATAATGTTTGTCATGACGGCCATGAAGATTCATAAAGTTCAACGTGAAATGGCGCGCATTATGGCCAAAGAAGATAGTACGCGCAATTTGAGAAGCGAAAAAGACAAGTACATTTTTACTCTTTTGAAATTTTTAATTTGTTTAATTTTTCTTTAATTATTAATTTATTTTGTTATTGTAGATTTGGTTTATTTCTACGCTTATTTTTGGTTATGGGTGTTACCTGGTCTTTGGAAATTGTGTCGTATTTCGTTGGACCTGAAAAGTCGTGGTCGAAAATTTTCTACGTAGCAGATATTTGTAATGCCATACAGGGTTTCCTAATTTTTATGCTGTTTGTTATGAAGAAAAAAGTCAAAAAACTGATAACTAGCAGGTGAGTTTCAACTTTAAATTAGATTTAACCAACAATACTGTCTCATTTTTTTAATAATTCAAAAAAGATTAAACATAATTTCATGTTATAAAAATTTAAGCACTTGAAATTGCATATTTCGTATTCTTCAACAAAAATTCGTGCTCTTAATTAATCAGAGCTTATTTTTTGATTTTGAAGACAGACTTCTTTTAATTTACTCAATATTATTTTCTACGCGCTGCAATGAAATTATAATTCAGTTGCCTTAAAACAGTTTGGAAACGTAACAGTGCTATTAATGTGACGGTAAATGAGCTGTTGTTAATGCGCTACGACAATGAAGGAATTAATCTAAAACAACAATCTTGCCAGCAATGGTTCGAAAGCTAAAGGCAATGATTCAACGACAAAACGCAGTCCAATTTGTGAAAATCTCAATGGATGATCAACATCTGCACGAAGAGCAGTACGCCCAGCAAGGGCAAAGGCATTACAACATTTGCACGCGTAAGGTCTTTTCTAAAGGAAAATTTTAACAATTCCGTAATATGTTTATGAACTAAACGATCGAGTAGAGTTAAATAGCAAATGAAAATTCAATTTAGTTAAGCTAAATGCTATGCGAAATTAAGCGCCTGCTTCAGAAACGGTTTAGACCACGGTAACTCCCTCATTAAACGCTCACCACTCATTAAACAGGACATGCAAGTAAATCAAGCAATGTCTTTCTACCGTGAACAGATTTTAAACAATACTGTGTTACCTTGGTCACAGACTTGTCAGCATGTTGTGTTCACAATAATGGCCATCATATTCCTCGGAATTAAATGCATTGGAATTTTTATATGGTCATTATGAAGGACCATAGAAATATGAGATCGTTAACGCATTAAACATTAATTAATCTTCTCCAAGAATCGTTTAAAATCTCAGCCTCAGACCCAATTCCTTTCATCGTACCAAAACTTTTCAGACTCGTTACTATTATCCTAGTTAATGTTGGCTACACCGAACAATTTAAAATTTTTCTTACAAATAAATAAACATTCTTACAAGAAAATGTTTAGAATTTTTAACTTTTGAATTCACAAAAAAATTTCTTATTTTTTTATTTTCTCTACTTTTTTATTTTAATTTTAAAACTTTTATAGAACTTGTAGCGTTCGTAGTTACCGTTATACAAATAGCACAACGCTTGGCAATTCAGCCGTACGTCGTCGTTTTCTCGATGTCTCTATGCAAATCAGAAAAATGGTCGTTTTACGTTCGGCATTTTCGAATAGTCAGCGAGTCCGCGCACATGATGTGTGAAGAGAAAAATTTCTCTTCTCTCTTAAATTCCTTAATAGTAAGAACAATGAAGGGTCTAAATGTTGTAATTACCGAAGATGTTGTAAAGAGTTTAAATAGCATAAAAGTTTGACCGAATTTCTAAATAAATTAAACATTAATTTTTATGTATTGTGATTAATTTAGCTTAAAATATTTAATTCGAAATTAAAAAATTATTTATTACAAAAAAAGAAAAAGTTATAACAAAAATGTAATCATTAATTTCTTTATTGCAACCCTGCAGATAATGAAAACGCTTACTAACTTTGTCGTATTGTACAATTTTTTTAAAACTTATCTGCTTGCCGCCAAAACAGTTCAATATATTTTTGGAAAGTCTTTATTTAATGAGGCTTTAATTCATTAGAAGATAATTCCTTGTTTTCTTATGGGCAATGAATACTTACAATGATTCGAATTGAGGTTAGGTTGGTTGCGCAGCAGTTTAATATTCGAACAAGAAAGTCACACATGGCTTATTCTCAAAGTCATGTGTGAATGTACAGGCAGAAGTAATAAATGTTAAATAATCAATAGGACATGTTATTCATTTAGATCAGTTTGGAATTCTACAGATGGGGTTTTTATACCCTTCACCACAGGTGAAAAGGGTATATATAAGTTTGTCATTCCGTGTGTAATTTTTACAATATTCATTTCCGACCCCATAAAGTATATATGTATGTATATTGTGGATCCTTATACATAGAGAAGTTGATTGAAGTCCGTCCGTCCGTCTGTGTTCGGGTTGAAATCAACTTTACCAAGCCACCAGAAGAGATACGGAAAATTTAATCTGCCAGGCATAATTTCGAAAATTTCGCTTATAAAATTCAGCAACATTAGACCAATCCATTAGACGCTGTGGGCTAAAAACCACGCCCACCTATATTTTTTCACGTTGTTTATATTTTTTCGGTTGTAATGATTTTTTTTCTTGCTTTTTTTTAGTTAAATAAATATTAGACCGCGACCAATAGATCGCATGGAGTGCATACATATCTCGGACAACCAATAACACCCTGCGAGCGCCGATTTTTGTTTGATTTTAGGTTGGTAGGGTTTTTCTGCTTTGATTTATATTAAAGGCCTTTATAGAAAGCAATACACATAGAGGAAGGCGATAGACACACACTGGGAATCATGAGCAGTCGAGAGGCATATGGAAGGCGGTCAATATGAGGAAATTAGTTATTAAGGAATTTTTGCTTTAGTCTGACCACTCTAACGCAATAAAGATTGCAGAAAAGTCCTAATGTTTAGAAAAAAATAAAAAAAAAAATTTAAAAATAAAGAAAAAATTTTTCAAAAAATGTCCATAATATTAAAAAAAATTTAAATTTACAAAAAATTAAAAAAAAAATTTAAATATTTTACAAAAATTTAAAAAAATCCAATAAATTTTTACAAAAATTTTCAATTATATTTGTACAAAAATTTTTTAAATTAATTTTTATAAAATTTTTACAAAAAAGATGTCTGTATAAATAAAATCACCGTGGTGAAGGGCATAGAAGATTCGGCACGGCCGAATATAGCACTCTTACTAGTTTTATTTAACCTCGTCGAGAACAGATATATTTTTGTCAATCGACGCATTAGCGGTACACTTGTACACTTATGCTTTTTTGGTTCAGTTTCATATAAAATTTATTCAAAAAAATTTTTTATTTAATCAACATTTTTTTTTTTAATAGTAAACATTTTTGAGTTCATGCTTCTCCAACCCTGTCTAGAACTAACTAAATCGCAACATTCTTGAATTTATGTGCAGAGATTTTTTTAATTTACTTCGATAACCCTTTTATATGTATATCAAGTACTAGGCAATTTAGTTGCAAGGTCCTTTTTCTGAACTACAGCGTTTGAACGTTTAAGCATCGCCTCAATTAGTTTCCGGCGGTATTCGGCTGAAATATTTTTCCATTCTTCCTAGTGAGAAATCGTAAGGTCTTGTTTGGTAAGTAGATGACTGTTCTTCTAAGTAACTCCAAGCAGGGGGATTAATATCCGGTGACTTTGGTGGAGTTTCAAGCACTTGCTGGAATAATAAAGTTTTAATTTGTCCTATTTTAATATCAAACTGCGGTGTGTATATTTTGTTCGTTTTTTTTTTTTTAAATTTTGATACAATTGATGCTAATTTGGTTCAATTTTATCATTGGGCCGGTACAATTTAAACACTGTCTTTAAAAATGGATAGAAAAAGACTTTATTTGTTGATTATTTATTTTTCAACATAATATGCTTTTAGCCAGACCTTCAGACTCGAATATTTATCAACAAACCATTTTTATAAAATATCAGCCTGTCGCTGAAAATATTCCTATTTTTCATTAAAAAATCGACTTTTCTTATCATCTGACTTATATTTTTTCTATTGTCCGAACGGGCAAAGGTGGTAGAAAAAATACGCGATCTGTGTTTTGAGTTATTTTTTAACCGACTTCAAAAAAAGAAGGAGGTTATCAATTCGTCTGAATGTTGCTTTTTTTATGTTTGTGCCCGCAGAACTCAGTCATTTCTGAACCGATTTTAAAAATTTTTTCTTTATTAGAAAGGAAATGTTTACAGATTGGTCCGATTTTAAAAGAAGTTCATAATTTTGAAAATTAAAGGGTGCCTCATACAACATACGTGTTTTTTACGTGTATTATGAACCGTAA
Organism: Phasia obesa; assembly: GCA_949628195.1. NCBI lineage: Eukaryota > Metazoa > Arthropoda > Insecta > Diptera > Tachinidae > Phasia > Phasia obesa. The sequence goes on along the minus strand of OX451217.1, from coordinate 69,098,589 downwards.
AGGGCACCCTTTTAAAATTTTAAAAAACTGCATATCACTATAGCTGCCAATAACAGAAATTAATAGAAAAATAAACTTAAAAATTAAAGGGTGTCCCCATATGTGACGTCAATTTAAATATATGAACCATTGTAGACAATCTCTTAAAAATTAAACAGTATGTCCAATATTTATAATCAGAAATTAAATATTTATAATTAGAAGTTAAAGGGTGTCCAAATAGTTGATGTAATTTGATGTATATTGCAAAACTTTTGAACCGTAACAGAGAGACGGTTAAAATTTACAAAGAACCTGTATATCTAAGTCCGTTATGACATCGAGTATATAATTTAAATTTGGAAACTAAAGGGTGTCCCCATAATTGATGTAATTTTACCTATCTAGCCCTATCTTTTGAACCGTTATAGACAAACACTTGAAAATTAGTCAGAATCTCCACTACTATGTCCCGTATAATAATTTTTATAAATATTTAAAATTATAAAGGGTGTCTCAATAGCTGATGTAAATTGATACATATGGCCAAACTTATGAACCGTTTTAGACAAACATTTGAAATTTACAAAGAATCTGTCCTTTAAAATAAGTGTTTAATTTAAAATTGAACATTAAAGGGTGTCCCCTAGGTGATATTGTTTAACCTATATGGCCATATCTTTGGAACCGTTACTTTTTATTACTGTGTCAGTAATAATAAGTGTAGAAAAATAAAGGGTGTCCTCATATCTGATGTAATTTTTCGTATATGGCTTTATCTGCTGAACCGTTATGGATAAACATTTGAATGTACAGAACGTATAAAACTATTAGCAACAAGTATAAAAGTATTTGATTTGGGTATTAGTTCTTACAGATAACTTCCTTTTAAATTTTTAGTTGAGAATTGATGCACTTATATTTGTTTTGTAGTCGGTTTTTTTTGCAAGAATTATTTAATTTTTTTTTTGTACTTTTTTACAGTGAGCTGCAAAAGTAAACCGATAACAAAAATTTTTATAAATAAAATACTTTTTTTCTGTTGAAACTTATTATATGTATATTCATGTATCAGATTAATCCCTCTCCTGTGTTGTAGATGTAGTTCTTTTTACTGATTAGGTTTATTTCTTTAAATAAATGCCATTAGTTAGCTCAGATCAAATAAATTTTTTATCAAAGATTTTACAATATTTGTATAGTGAGTGTATGAGAAAAATTTTGAATTACATAATTTTCAAAACACTCGTAATCACTATATATAACATTTTTTTCCAGTCGTATACAATCACTCTTTGGAAATCAACATGTATTTTAAAAATACATATTTTCTAAACAAATATAAAAAAGTCCATTACAAATATATCTACTTTAGTTATTTACAAAAACTTTCAAAACAATCCTTTAGATTACATATCTAAACTTTACCAGTCCACGCCAAATAGCATAGATCATTTACAAAAAAAAACATACCAGATAATTTATTAACATTATTTATTTTTAATCACGCATGATTCCTTTGCAAATTTATTAAATAAATATTTTATGAGTATAAAATATTTATTTCCAAAAAACTATAATAATCGAAATTGATTACTATGGGGAAAGCCTATCCAGATAGCTATTTCGCTAGTGCTCAACTAGCTCATCAGTGGATTTTTCCCAATTTTTCTGAATAAAAACTCAGATTCTTATGCTTAAAACTTAATAGACTAAATGAGAAATTCAATCAGTCTATAAAGAAAGCCAAATCTACATTTCTAAACAAAACAAAAAACCATAGTAACCATTTCGATTTCAAAAAGGGAAAAATCCACTGATGAGCTAGTTGAGCACTAGCGAAATAGCTATCTGGATAGGCTTTCCCCATAGTAATCAATTTCGATTATTATATTTTTTTTTTTTTTGGAAATAAAAAATTTATTTAATAAATTTGCAAAGGAATCATGCGTGATTAAAAATAAATAATGTATATAACACGATTCCAAATATAATTTTTTTTTGATAATTTATTAAGTTATGATCAGTAAACCTTGGAGCAAAAATGAGCCAAAACAGGTACTTTTTTTTGTGAAATAATTTTTATTTTAGATTTAATAAACATTATGACGAAAAAATAACTCCATTGATTTTATGCTTTGCATTACTTTTGCTCCTTACTGTATATGCTTTAAAAAAAAATAAATAAAAAACTACGTTAGTAGAGAACATGAAATTTTTACTTTACCATACGTAGTATAAGGAAAAGTATAGTAATCATGAAAAAAATCGAGGTCGGGATTCCGACGGATTTATACGTTTTGAGGTCCCCTGAATCCATTTTTGCTATTTTCGCGATGATGTCTGTGGGTGGGTGGATGCTTGTGTATGGCACTATTTTTGTGGAGTTTGTACAGGTCATACCGTTTGACATATCAAAATAAAATTTAGTATGTGCCATAATTAGGGCATAATCGCGAGGAAGCAAGGGGTAGTTTCCTTACCCCCAAATTTTGTGAACGCTCTACAGGTCATACCGTACGACATATTAAAACGAAATTTAGTATGTACCTTTGGGTTATGGAAATGAAGAGCTATATAAATTTTGGCCATAACCGGGAGGGGGCAAAGGGTAGTTTACTTAAAAACCCCAAACCGAAAATAATAAATTTTTCGATTCGAATATACCTTGAACTTTTATTCTTTATGTAATATATCCATAAAAAATTTGTTTCCATTGGGTATGGTAAAGTTGAGTTTAGTCCACACCAGTTTTATTTTTGTAGATTTTGAAATTAAATTTTAAATAATTTAATTTAGTTTATTTTATTGTTTTTAGTTATTTTTTTTTATTTTAATTTTTAAGCTTGAGGTTTTTTTATTATTTATAAAATCAATATTGAAAAAAAAATTTTATTAAATTTTTATGGTAATTTTTTTATTGTTATTTTATTTTATTAATATTCTCGATGATGCTACACTAGGAAGTAAAAATAATAAAATAAAAACCATGAGCTTAAAAAATTATATTTAAAATTTAAGTTTAATTTTTGCGTACGAAGAGAAATAACAGATTACAGAAAAAAATAAGAAATCTTGAAAAAATTATCATGTAAGTGAACGTAGTTTTTTCGTAATGGAAATCCAAAAAAGGCATGTCTTAAAAATCATCGTGTAAATCCTCACTAAATGTTGTACGGTGGTAAGAGTAGCGTTGTGTGTGAGTTAGACTCTTACTAGTGGACGATTTACTTAGTTCAAATGGCGTCGTTGTTATAGATTTATAAATCCAAAAGAGTATTTGAATTATACAAGATAGTTTGGAAAAAAATACTTTTAGTAGAAATTAATTTGCTACTAACAGATTAACAGCACTCATCTACTAACAAACCTTTAATATTAAACACTTCTACTGAATACTGAATTGCTAATAATACTCTAAAAGTCTTTCATATTATCTAAATGTCTTCACAAGAATGTTAAAAATGTCCAAACGTAATGGATCGAGTCAAACGAATTCAACGAATTCTACAAACTCCTCTGATCTGCCACAAAAAGCGAAAGTGGACGCTTTAGCCATGAAGGAGAAAAATAAATTAAGATTTTAGAGCAATGTTAAGGTAAAATTAAATTAAATTCTCCCCATAATGGGAAAAGGTTAATACTAAAGGCATAAATAATTAAAAATTAAAATGGTTTCTAATTTTAAATACAATATGAATATCTGTAAATAACCTAGAGCAACTTAATGGGAGTATTCACAGTTTACCAAACTCAAAAAGGTAGCAAGGTAGTTTTTGGGCAATGGTATAATTTATGTGCTTGAACCATGAATTTATCTTTTAATGTTACTAATTCTTACTAGTTAATTGTATATTTACTAATATGTATTTAAATGTTTCTAACGCCTGTTTAAATTTGTGTATTATTTGAATTAAGATTAACAAGTTTTTTTTTTTAATCACATCTCTCTTCTCCAGATACTCAGTGCGTGATACCAGTCAACAACGCCAAAGCCAGTATTCCACAAAAACAAATTCCAGCAGTGTAGGGGTTTTAGCGTTGCCCAATACTACTATTACACCAGACAAACCTCTGATGAAACCTCTACAGCGCACCACTGTATTAAATGGTCGATAAGCAACTTCTACAATTTACGAAATTTACAAATTATATTACTCGTACATACATACATACGTATATCGAATATTTATCTCAGTCGTAAACAATTTTAATATTCGAAAACAGTATGACGAATTTAAGTCTAATAAAATCTTTAAAATTAAGATCGTCAAAAAGACAGTATAATATAGAGTAGGAATTAGAAACAAAAAAAATCTCTTTATTTTCTTTAAAACGTAACAAAAAATTGTTGTTCTTTATTTCTATAATCCTAGATTTATTTATAGACTTAACACAATGTTTCTATTTTTCTATTATTTTCTTCTTTTAAAATGTTTTTTTTTAATGAAATGAGTTGATTCTCCTAAATATTCTATGCACTTATCCTTAGGATTTTTGTAATTATAAATTTAGAACTACTCGTACTGCTTCTAACACACTATACATAAAATTTCTAAATCTTTTTATTTTTTTTTTAATTTTTTTATATTTGTAATAAGTTTAAGCTTTAATTTTAGTTTTAAGCACCTAAATGTGTAAATATTTGTAATTTAAATAAAAAAAAAATTTAAAAAAAAATACAAAAATATTGTTGTAAATAAAACCAAAGAAGTTGAGAATATATAAAGTAGTTGTTTTTTTTTATTAATCATTGTGAGACGGCGCTAGCTTTTTTGTTTTTCGTACGGCAGTAGGTAGATACTTAAATTGACTTCACTACCCGTCCGAAGGTAAGCTTAAATAAGGGAAGTCGATTTTAGACCTTCTTGCCTGCATAAACCAAACCTAGAATGCTATATTCGACCATGCCGAATCTTATATACCCTTCACCACAGTAATGTTAAAAATTGCCTTACTCTAATATGTTTCCCAAAATCACAACAATTTATATGCGGTTTTATTTTTTACTTCAGTATTATAAATATTATATAAAGATTAACAGAATTTTATTAAGGTTACATACATACATACAAGCACTGTTGCCAACTTTTTCTTACGATTTCCCACCAAATTTGTACTGAAAAACGCTAGAAGCCGCTAAATTTTTTGTTTAGCGGCAATTGAAGTGAAAAAATAGCTAAAAATATAAAAATTATATATAAATTCCAGTATATTTAAATTTATTTAAATTTTAAAGCGATTTCTGTTCAGTAGGTTATGTCATTTAATTATGGATATTATTCGATTGTATAATTGCTAAGGGAAATTAATTATTTAGGTAATCGATAGTTTTTCAAATTCTAGTTGACGACAGCCACAACGGTGGTCGTGTAGCCATGTAGTTTTGCTGGCTTCAAAAGAATCCTTTACCTATAAACGTGTGTATTTTATTTTTGACAGTTTGTAGTCGGTATCCTGATGATGTCTATGTGTTTAATGTACCTAGGTTTTAAAACAGAGATATCATCTATTTAAAAATCAAACGCATTTAAAACAAGTAAAAGTGCTATATTCGGCCGTGCCGAATCTTCTATACCCTTCACCACGGTGATTTTATTTATACAGACGTGTACAGCATTATCCATATTGTTGACTCTTTACTTAAATAAAGTCGTATGAGAAAAAATCATTATTCATGAGTTAAAGAAATAGAAGACAAATGAAAACAAATTCCGTTTGCTACAATTGTCGCCGTGTTGTCAGCTACTTAGTGATATTGAAGCCAACAGCTACATCGTAAACTCTGACATTGTTGTAGAAATACTTATTTTGCTTTTATAATATTAAATAAATTTTTCAAAAATAAATATTTCCTCCAAAACTTTTTGTTTATATATGAATTTGCAATTTACAATTTTGTGACATTTTCTTTTGTTGAATAAAATAGAAATTAGCCTAAGTTGACGACAGCCACAATGGAGGTCGTGTATACATGTAGCTATATTGGCTTCAAAATAATCGTTTACCTATAAACGTGTGTATTTTATTTTTGACAGTTTGTAGTCGGTATCCTGATGATGTCTATGTATTTAATGCACCTAGGTTTTAAAACAGAGATATCATCTATTTAAAAATCAAACACATTTAAAAAAATATGTTACTCCCCTGAAGGAAACTTGGCGACAATTGTCCCCAAGTCACCACTTTTGTCAACTATTATGGTGACTCTTTGGCGACATTGTCAACAAATCGTCTACATTTTTAGATTTGCTTCTTCTTAATTTTTTAATATTGTTAAAAATATATATACGAGTACATATGTATGTACATAGGTCAGGTCAGAAAACTACAAAAAGTGTAGACTAGAATTACTTAAATATACTAGTGAATCACTAGTTCCAATGTCTACATATGGTCCCAAAAGAACTACCTAGTCAATAGTACCAATGTCAGTAGTGGATTTTCAATGACATGCACATGTTAAATGTCTATAGTAAATAGCATTGTCTGCGGTATTATAAGTCACTAGTTCTGGTGTCTGTGTCAATAGTAAGTCACTACAGATTCACTATTGACATTTCCTACAGGGTCATTATACACACATACATCCATATGTATATTTTTAATATTAATAATATGTTATGTTACACTCATAATTTTAATTTTCAGAGAAATATTGAAATTTTTGTTTTAATTTTTCGAAAATTGAGCTAAAAATTTTTTGTAAAAATATTTTTTTTGTAAAATTTTTAAAAAAATTTTTTTAATACTTTTCTGTAAAATACCTTTTTGAAAATGCTTTGTAAATATTTTTGACAAAAAATTTTAAAATTGTTTTTTTTTTTTTTTAATTTTTTTACCAATTTTTTTTTAATTTTATTGAAATTTTTTTGTTAAATTTAGGACCTTTCTGCAATCTATATTAAGTTAGAATGGTCAGACTAAAGCAAAATGATATCCTTACATATTGACACATGGGGGGTCCTTTTAACTGCTCCTATTTATCAGTGGGTACCCTGTGGGTCCATTGGCTACCTCTATGCGTATTGCTTTCTATTAAGGTCTCTAATACAAATCAAAGCAGAAAAACACTACCAATCTAAAAACATACAAAAATCGCCCCCCGCAGGGGGTTATTGATCCCCCGAGATCTGTATGCACTCCTTGCGATCTACCTGTCACAGTCTAATATTTATTTGACAAAAAAAGGCAAAACAGACGGACATCGCTTAATCAACTTCTCTATGTATAAGGATCCATAATATATATACTTTATGGGGTCGGAAATGAATATTGTAGAAATTACACACGGAATGACAAACTTATATATACCCTTTCCACCTGTGGTGATGGGTATAAAAATATGTTACTCTATATACACACATACATACATATGAATATTCTTAATATTAAATATATGTTATGTTACAGTTATGTTTTGTTTTAATTTTTCGAAAGTTGTGTGTAAAAATTTTTTGTAAAAATATTTTTTTAAAAATTTTTTGTAAAATTTTATTTTAAAATTTTTTTTCGAATATTTTTCTGTAAAATATCTTTTTGAAAATGCTTTGTAAATTTTTTTGTAAATATTTTTGAAAAAAAATTTAAAAAAATTTTTTTTAACTGCTCTTATTTATCAGTGGGTACCCTGTGGGTCCATTGGCTACCATTATGTGTATTGCTTTCTATTAAGGTCTCTAATACAAATCAAAGCAGAAAAACCCTACCAATCTAAAAACAAACAAAAATCACCCCTCGAAGGGGGTTATTGATCCCCCGAGACCTGTATGCACTTGCGATCTACCTGTCGCAGTCTAATATTTATTTGACAAAAAAGGCAAAACAAAATCATTAAAGCAGAAAAAAATTAAAAAAAAAATGAAAAAAATATAGGTTGGCGTGGTTTTTGGCCCGCAGCCTCCAAAGGAATGATCCGATGTTGTTGAATTGCAATACCAAAATTTTCGAAACTATGCCTGACAGATTGGTGTGCTTAAATTTTTTGTATCTCTTCTGGTGCCTTGGCAAATGACATTACAATACTAACACGGACAGACGGACATCGCTTAATCAACTTCTCTATGTATAAGGATCCAGAATATATGTATATACTTTATGAGGTCGGAAATGAATATTGTAGAAATTACACACGGAATTACAAATTTATATATACCCATTCCACCTGTGGTGAAGGGTATAATCAGAGAAATGATAATAATGATGAACTTAACGGAAATAGCGAGTAAAACGTTAAAAAAATTTTTTTTTTCCAAAAAAATCACGCTGTCTGGTTTCCTTACTAGAACCAATAATTATCTAGCTCTTCAGTCGATAGTTTAGAGAGGATATGAAAGGACTTGACAGATGAAATTTTTTTCCCCCCAATCTCATCACTTCATCAACTTCTGTTATACAGTTAGAAAGCAATAACCAATAATCAGAGCACCTATGTCCTTCAATTAATTTCATTAGAATCTCAGACGACCTTAGAATTATGGTGGCAAGTCTAGTTTAACATTTGCATGCTTAGATTGGGATTTCACAAATCTCTTCTATTTCGATCCGTTAAGCAAGTTACCGGTATTGATGCCAACAGATGAAAAAAATTGTCTGATATCTCTATTAAATGTTTATTTAAAATTAAAGTTCACAAAAAAAATTATTTAGTACAATTTCTGTTCGAAAAGTAGAATTTAAATAGCTGGTTGGTACAATTTGAAAATTTAATTTACCATCCGTGATTCACAATCATACTCAGCCGATCTGTTAAAAATAGTATGTGTGCATGTGTATGACATACTTCTTGGCAGGTCTGTACGATTTGATAATCTTTTGAAAAAAATCATAAAATATTTTTTCCACGTGATCAGAGTTGCAAAATTTTTTTGTATTATAGTGTCACCTACAACACTATTTTGATACAGTATATTGTGATGATGTGTTCTAGATTAAGGTGGGTACCTGCCACGGTGGCTTAATCCCACGGTGCCTCAAACACCGAGTGAAACTAAGACCCTACGATAACGTGCCCTGTGTAAGGGGCACGATATTCGCAATTTAGGTGTGTCGCACAGTCACACTGTGTAGCAATTCTTAGAACATGGCAAGCCATGGACCCATGTTCTAACCTCTTGCTTAGGGGTTGGAGCCAACCCTACTCCTTCTGTTGAGAATGTAACAGCACATTTTGATCAATTAGGTCCCTGTTTCATAGCATCAGGCGACTACAACGCTAAACATACGTTTTGGGGATCAAGACTTATTACTCCAAAAGGTCGTGTTTTATTTGACACTATTTCATAAATGCGTCTTAATGTGATATCAAGTGGACAACCCACCTCTTGGCCAACTGATCGACAAAAATACCTGATGTTATTGATTTTGGCGTGACTAAAGGTATTTCGAGAGAAATGATTAAGGTTGAAGCGTCACTCGAGTTATCCTCAGATCATTCACCCACTATTGTCTATATATGGAACCACCAAAATATCGTGTCGGCAACAACTTGCACAAGCATTAATTGGTTTAAATATGGAAAGTATATCAGTACTCATTGTTCGGAAAACATACCGCTAAGAACACCAGAAGATGTGGACCAGAGTCTAATTTATTTTGATCAAAACCTTAAATCAGCTGCCCAACATGCGACAGAAACCAGACAACCAGCTAGATACAATCAAATTTATTTTGTAGATGTCGAGCGGCTCTTAGCTGAAAAAAGAAAAATTAGAAGAGAGTGGCAAGCAGATCTCCTCAACTCAAATCTGGACTTAAAGATTGCACGAAACGGTTAAGATAGCTGCTGGAATCTCGAAGAGTAGCATCCCTGAAAAATTACTTGGAAGACCTCGACGCAACTGCACAATCAGATTATTCATTATGGCGTGCATGTAGGAACCTTAAAAGACCGATCGTACGTAAGCCTCCCTTGCGAACTTCTTGTGGAGACTGGGCAAGGAATGATAAAAGGCAATTTATTTATTTTAAATGTATGTACTGATATAGCTGAGTTGCCATCAGTAGAGACTAGTGCCGTAGTACCCCTAAGATTTGAATTTAGTGATATTGAAAGGGCAATAGCAGATTTAGACACCAAAAAAGCCCCTGGCGTTGATAAAACAAGTAACAAGATGTATAGGTATAGGTCGTATAGGTCGCAGAATTATGCTGTTTGTTTTTAATGTCATCTTACGTCTTGAGTACTTTCCCACAGAGTTTGATTTCTTTGAGTTCTTTAATTACTATGATTCCTAAACCAGAAAAAGACCACACAAAAGTAGAATCATACAGACCTATAAGCCTTTTATCAAACATGTCAAAGTTGTTTGAGAGAATATTAATAACTAAGCTGAATCCAATTCTTACCACGAAAGTATGTATTCCGAACCATCAATTCGGCTTGAGAAAACAACAGAGTACGATCCAACAAACACACAGATTAGTAAATGTAATTAAAACGACCTTTGAAGAAAAAAAATACTGTTCTGCGATTTTTATCGACGTTTCTCAAGCATTTGATAAGGTTTGGCACGAAGGCCTTATATTTAAGCTAAAGCTGTATTTGCCTGAAAACTTGAATAAGCTCTTAAAATATTATTTAACGAATCGCAAGTTTTTACTAAAATAAGGTGACTTTTTAAGCTCGCCACAGCTCATTGAAGCCGGAGTTCCCTAAGGTAGTATTTTGGGACCAATTTTATATTTACTATACACATCAGATATGCCAATTAGCACCCACAACAGATATGCCAGTGCACACATCAACTTTTGCAGATGACACAGCTTTTTTAAGTATTCATGAAAGTGTCCAAGAAGCATCACAACTTTTACAAGACCACATACTCAATTTGGAAAAATGGCTAGAAAAATGGACAATAAAAGTGAATGAGCAAAAATGTACTCACATAACTTTTACACTGCGTAGGGACTCATGCCCTCCTGTTCGCATAAATAACCAAATGATACCACAGCTTTCAGACGTTAAATACCTGGGTATACATCTTGACCGTCGCCTTACTTGGAAAAGCCACATTGACTTCAAGTTAATTGGCTTATTGGCAGAAACTCCACCCTGAGCTTAGATTTTAAACTTCTACTGTACAAGTCGGTCCTCAAACCAATTTGGTGTTATGGGATTCAGTTATGGGGCACTGCCTCAGCTAGCAATGTAGAAAAAATCCAAAGGCGCAAAAATAAGATTTTACGTATTATTACATCTGCTCCCTGGTATATAAAAAATTCGAACATCCACAAAGACCTAAACATGCCATCAGTTAAAGCAGAAATAGCGAAAGCATGTTTCTGCATGAGTCACATATCTAAAGAGGCTTGAATCTCATCTAAACCCTTTGGCGCGTAACATGTTAAATGAACCTGGTTACATTCGTCTAAAAAAGAGATACTGCTTTTCTTGGCCGTACATTAGAGGGATGACCCGCAAATGATTGCAAAATCCGTGAAACAAACATTGTTTTTGTCTAGCACTGGCTGGACTTAAAAAGTATATTTTTATTTTAGACATTAGATATGAGTAACTATTGTTAGTTCAAAAATATTGAAGATACCATAAACAATTTATGAAAAAAAAACAAAAAACATTTTGATCAACAATGCATCCACCCTGCACATCGATCTTAAACCACAGCCACCACAAGTACCGCCGAAGGGGACCTCACCAATAACTGGTTACAGAGACAGGGAAGTCTCTATGGGGCCACCGAGTGAACCGCGTCAAGGCATTTGAGAATGTACTGCAATGACAATTGGAACCCCCGGGGGCAAGTATATTGTGATATTTGTTTGTGATTGAATCCTGACCTTAAGCATGTATGTTGACCACAGTCGACGGATTCGTCTTGCAGCCGCAACAAACTCCTTCGTCGGTATTACTTTATGGCACTAAATCGTCGGCAAAGTAAAATATTGGGCACGTTCATAAGACGTAACTGTTGAGCTCAACTGCTACGAAACTGTTGCCAACTGTTGAGCTCAACAATTACGTCTTAGAAACGGTTTGAGAAATATACTGCAAAATATAGAGCTGATAAATGTAAACAATTGAAAAAAATAAAAGAGGAACAAAATAAAAGTATGGATAAGAAACGGTATAACTCTCTTTTGTTATCCATTTAACCTGAGCACAACATGTTGACTTTAGGTAGCTAAAATATTTTATGATACAAAAAATACCCAACTGTTGAGTTGAGCGCCACTAGTCAACAATCCGTTTCTAAATCAAATACTCAACCGTTGCGCAACAGTTACGTCTTATGAACATGCCTATTATTAAAATGGCTATGCTACTTGACACTAGAGACCCTGCAACAGTGTTATAAAAATAAATATAACACGCAATTGCAATGTTTCCAAAAGTAAAGTTTTTCTCTATTCATTTATTTTACCACGTGTCTTATATCTATTCTAACCCTTTCCCAAAGAAAGTAACACAATTAGTTAGTAGGCATAACTATCTAAGTGTTACTTAACTTTTAAAAAAATACTATGGGACTCTGTACCTCAATTTCAATAGTTATAAACAAGTTTACTGAGATTCGTTATAAGTAGTCGCACCAGCAGAAATGACGCCAAAAGTCTAGGTCGCTTAAATGAGGTCGTCACGCCAGATATATTGGAAATACCCATGGAATGATATTGGACCATCGGAGAATAAAAGTGTCTGAAGCTGTTGCAATATTAACCGAAAGCTGACATCACATTTTGCAGGAATGTTTTGATATTTAAAAGCTATCCGCGCGATTAGTGCCACAAGCCATAATCTAGACAGTGCACTGGCGTGTCGGTATGTCAAAAATTCAACAAATTCGAAAAAAATATTTTTGTTTAAAAAGTTAATGATTTATTAAATTGCACTGATATAGATAATAAGAAGCCAGACAAACTATAATATTTTATTAGCCCACGGATATTCGAAAGATAAAGATTCATTTCCGACCCCATAAAGTATAACTTAGTGTTGTAATGTCATTTGCCAAGGCACCAAAAGAGATACAAATAATTTAAGCACACCAATCTGTCGGGCATAGTTTCGAAAATTTTGGTTTTGCAATTCATCAACATCGGATCATTCCTTTGGAGGCTGCGGGCCAAAAACCACGCCCACCTATATTTTTTTATGTTTTCTAAATTTTTTTTGGCTTTAATGATTCTCTTTTGCCTTTTTTTGTCAAATAAATAATAGACTGCGACGGGTAGATCGCAAGGAGTACATATAGATCTCGTGGGATCAATAACCCCCTGCGAGGGGCGATTTTTGTTTGTTTTTAGATTGGTAGGGTTTTTCTGCTTTGATTTGTATTAGAGACCTATATAGAATGCAATAGCCAATTGCATTGGAGGTAGCCAATTGCATTGGAGGTAGCCAATGGACCCACAGGGTAGCCAATGATAAATAGGAGCAGTTAAAGGACACATGGGGGGTCAATATGAGGAAATTTTTGCTTTAGTTTGACCATCCTAACTCAATATAGATTGCAGAAAAGTCCTAAATTTAAGAGAAAAATATCAATAAAATTTTTAAAAAAAATGTTAATTATTTTTTCAAAAATATTTACAAAAAAATTTACAAAACATTAGACTTATTTTTATATAGATATAGATATATATACATATGTATATATTTTTACATAAATATATATACATATAGATACATTTCTGTATAAATAAAATCACCGTGGTGAAGGGTATAAAAGATTCGGCACGGCCGAATATAGCACTCTTACTTGTTTTTTAATAACACTTTATTTATAATGAGAGCAACGTTGTCTTCTAAATATTAGCATATTTAAAAATATTAGATCTAAAAGTTATACCTACTATATCGTAAAACATCAATTTTCGTTTTTAACTAAATGTATTATTTTATACAAGAAAGTAATGAGTTATACAATTAATTTAAGGAAGGAAGGAATAGAGCTACTAAGTAATGCATTTAAGAAGTTGTTCCGAATGAAGTTGTGAGTAAAAATTTTGCTGGGTTCTATTACTCTTGATTGTGGCTCTGGTTGCACAGCATAATGGAGCAAAATTTTTCAATAAAGATTAATTAAAATTTTCTGGTTCAAGTCTTTGCTAAGCAAGACAATAACAATGAAAAGCTTCACAAGCTTTTTCAACTCTCATTAACGAAACCAGCAAATGCCAAGAAACCGATAAAAAAAATTATTTCTTATAGCTGGTAGCTAGTGTTATCAGATATAATAATTTATTGCCATGTGTGGTGATTTTAAACTTGTTTGGATGTTAAGTGTCACGTAAAGATTTCAAAACTTTTTATTTATGAAAGCATTCGTTATATCCGGTGTTGAATGTGAACCACACCTAAAGGTCAAGTTTTTTTCTGCATTTAATTTGACATTTCTCAATTTGAGACTAGCTCAATTTGAACCATGGAAATATAAACAATCGAGCACTGCGTTTAAGTTATTCAGGCTTATTATGAAAATGGGCCTTCAAATCAAAATACACAATCAAATCAAAATGCACATCGTGCACTTCGTGTTTTTTGCTGCTGTTCACGATAGTGTGGCTGAAGAGCCGTCCACCTCAGCTCGTCGTCGTGCCCAACAATTGCACCTCTTATGTTGATGAACATTATGAATAAAAACCTACATTTACACGCTTACAAGGTGCAATTCACTCAAGAAATAAAGCCTCTTGATCATTCCAAACGTCGTCAATGGTCAGAATGGTGCCAAGAAATGGCAACGTTGGATGCTCAATTTTCGAAGAAAATCATCTTCAGTGATTAGGCACATTTTCACCTCAGTGGAATCGTCAATAAGCAATAATTGCCGCATTTGGGCGAATGATAATCCAAGAGTGATTATGCGGTTTATGGGCTGGCGGCATTATTGGACCGTATTTTTTTTTTTTTTTTTTTTTTCAAAATAAGGCCGGTCAGGCAGTTACTGTGAATAGTGTTCGCTATCGTGAGATGATAACGAACTTTTTATGGCCCGAATTGGAAGATATGGATGTCAACGATATGTGGCTTCAACAGGACAATGCCACTTGCCACACAGCTAACGAAACAATGGCTTTTTTGCGCGACAAATGTAATGGCCGTGTTATCTCACGTGGTGGCGATGTGAATTTTCCGCCAAGATCATGTGATTTAACACCGTTGAACTTCTTTCTTTAAGGTTATTTGAAAGAAAAGATGTACGTCGTTAAGTTAGCAACAATTCAAGAGCTAAAGAATGAGATAATTCGGCACATTAACGGCATGGAAACTGAATTATGCCTCAGCGTCATCGAAAATTTTGAGCTTTGGACGGCCATTTGGCCTATATTTTGTTCCATACATAATTAAACCATACCAATATTATCAAAATTAAAAGAAATGACAACAATTTGCTAAATAATTTGTGTTTCATTCAAAATCAACATCGGCCCTTAACATTTAACCACCCTTTATATAAATAAAATCAAATGTCGTTCGTTGATAATCGCATCACTTAAGAACGGTTGCATCGATTTGGTCATTTTTTTTAAATCTTCTTCATAACCCAGCTTAGGTTTTTACGAAAAGAAAAATTGACCACGCTCACTTTTTAAGTAGCTAAAGAACTATAATAGTTAGATCTTTGAAATTTAGAACCAGTAACCCCCATTTTAATATACATAGTTTAGCGGAATACAGGCTGGATTGGAATAGTGGGCGTGGTACATCCCATACAAAGTGAAAAATTATTATCGTGTACCTAGAGAACTACAATAGGTAAAGTCTTGAAATTTTTTACAAATAACCCTCATACTAACGTGCATAGTCTAGCAAAATACAGACTGAATAGTGAAAGTGGTACCTCCGATACAAAGTAAAATATAATTATCGTGTTTGAGCTATAGTTTTATAATTTTTTACCATCAAGAGAGCTTTAATCAGATTAAAACAAATGATAGTCAGACGGTGCGATAAAGGGCTATACGGTTGATGCATCAAAAGTTCATACCCAAGATCTTCCAATTTGATCAGAATTAACAAAGAGGTGTGTGGCCGCGCCACACAACTTCGTTTCTAGTTATCTTCGTTCCAAAGGTAGGTTTGACCACCCTACAGGACGAAATTTATAGTTTAGCCAGGTTGCAATAGTTCATTATGGATAACTTCCTTTTAATCAGACCAAACCCTCAACATAAATTATCATCATATGGTGTATTTCTTTTAATCATGGTTAGATCAAATCAGTCCTAATCAAACTTATTATCAATCATATTATAACTTTTTACGTCACGAATTAGAAAACTTTGAAATATTGGCTGAAATAACAGCTGTCACAGCTAAACCTAAATTACATTTTACATATACATGTTAACGCTGAAGTTGGCTGCAAAACAACTGTCATTGCTGAAAAGTAAAGGAGTTTTAGTTACTTTCTAGTTTATCTAAGGATAAACTAGATTAGATTAGTTTATCTAAGGATTTTATCCCTTCACCACAGGCGGAGAGGGTATATATAAATTTGTCATTCCGTATGTAATTTCTGCAATATTCATTTCCGACCCCATAAAGTATATATTCTGGATCCTCATAGATAGAAAAGTTGATTAAGCGATGTCCGTCCGCCGTCTGTCTGTCCGTGTTCGGATTGAAAAGTCACTTTCCAAGGCACCAGACGAGGTACAGAAGATTTAAGCCCACTAATCTGCCAAACATAGTTTCGAAAATTTTCAGATAACAATTCAGCAACATCAGACGATTCTATTCAAGGCTGTGGGAAAAAAACCACGCCATATTCTTTCACGTTGTTTTTTATTTTTCGATTGTAATGATTCTCTTTTGTTTTTTATTAAATAAATATTAGACCGCGGCAAGTAGATCGCAAGGAGTGCATACAGATCTCGGGGGATCAATAACCTCCTGCGTGGGTTGATATTTTGCTTGTTTTTAGGCTGGGAATTTTTTTTGCTTTGTTTTTTATTAAAGGCCTTTATAGAAAGCAATACACATAGAGGTAGCCAATAGACCCACATGGTACCCATTGGAAACCAGAAGCAGTCAAAATACTCATTGATGGGGGTGAAGTTTTCAATATGATGACAATTTTTATGAATTTTTTGCCAATTTTTAGCAAAAATTTTTATTAAAACTTTTAAGTAATAATTTAAAAAAAAATCCAAAAAATATTTTCAAAAAATTTTCAACTAAAAAATTAAAAAAAAAAATACAAACAAATTTAAAAAAAAATATTAAAAATTAAAAAAAAATCCAACAAATTAAAAAAAAGTCTCCAAAAAATTTGTATAAACTCGTTACAAAATATTTACTATAAAAAATTAAAACAATTTTTGTATAAAACTAACAAAAGATTTTCAATAAAGCTTTCACAAAAGAATTTCAATAAAATTTTTACACAAAATTTTCAATAAAAGTTTTTCAAAAATTTTTAGACAAATTATTTTTTATAAAATTTAAAAAAAATACATAAAATTAAAAAAAAATCTATAAAATTAAAAAAAAAGAATTTGTAAAATTTTTACAAAAAAAATTCTATAAAATTTTTACCTAGTTAGGCATTTCAGGTGACGATATATAATTCGCATACGAAATTTTGCTGATAGTCAAAAAACGCAGTTCTTTTTTTAATCCGTTTATCTCTTAAATGACATCCTTAAAAAATTAAATCAACTTGGTGAAGGGTATAGAAGATTCGGCACGGACGAATTTAGTATTCCTTTTTGTTTATTTAAAATATTTTATTTATTTATATATTAAAAAAAAAAACGTTAAAGATAGACCCTGAAAAAATTACTTCATAATGCTGGTGTTACAATGATAGGGTTTCACCAGAAAATATGTTGTCTACATCGATATTTTGCACATTTAGGGGGTTTTTCAATAAATCGAAATTTTTTTTTGGAAAAAGATTGGTTTTGATAGTGCAAGAGAAAGTGTTGCTTTCTTGAAAAGTTTTCTTTTGAATAAAAATCTATTTTAAGTAAGCAAAAAACACAACATTTTTTACATGTTCCCAATTTGAATGCATGTAGTTTTTGAACGAATACTTTTTTTATTTTTTATTTTTAATTAAGCCGATGATTACAGCAATCCGATCATAAATAGTTCCATCACAGTAAAAAATATTCAAATACGCACATAAGAAATAGGTGCGTACCCATGATCTCTTGTCGCTAGAAAGTCGTCCGGTTGCAAATCTACTCTGAAACACCTTTTCTACACTTGCGTTATATTCTTTCAATTCTATAGAGTTGTTAGAGAGAAAAAACGAACTTGAGCCTACTTAAGACTAATAAACTTACCGTAGTTTTAATAACATTTTGGATAAAATGTGATATTTTGTTTAATTTTGAAAGTTTTTACTAAACTTTTTGAAAATTTTGTGACTTTTAATAGAATAAAGGAATAAAGCAACAAGGAAAATAGAGACTATTGTCAATTTTTGTACCGATTTTAAAGAGCATAACTTCTGAAACTATATAAGAAATTAGTATACCAAAAACATTCACCAGCTTTATAGGGTCCTCGGATGCAAGATAAATAGGCGGAGCAACGTGTAATCGAATTCCCTACCTATAGGATCAGGAAAATGTATTTATACTTTATGAGATTGCTAGTAAATAATGTAGAAATTACAAACGGAATAAGGAATTTTCAATAAACTTTCTACTCGTGGTGAAGTATTTTATATCTATTTAATAAATAAATATGAAATGCTGTCCGTTGCTAAGCGCATAACTTGAGAACGGCTTGACCGATTTCGCAAATTTTATGTTTAGAATTTTATCATAGTCTAACTTAGGTTTTTATGGTAAGAAAAATTGACCCCTCCCACTTTAACGCCCAATTTGTAAATTTATCTAATTTCGAAGAACGGCTGCATCGATTTGCCAATTTTTTTTAGATCTTCACCATAACCCAAATTAGGTTTTTCGTTAAAAAAATAGATCACGCCCACTTTTTTGATTTATATAATTTCAAAGAACGACTGCACCGACTTGGCTAACTTTTTCTTTAGATCTTCATCATAACCCAACTTAAATCTTTACGGTAAGAAAAATTGACCACACCTACTTTTACGCCCACATACAAGGTAAAAATTATTAACATGTCAATACGCATAGTTTAGCAAAAACAGATTCGATGGGAACAGTGGGCGTCGTACCTTGAATATAAACTGAACCATAGTTATCGTTGGCCATACTTTTCTTCCAAGCGTTTATCCCTTTCCGACCGTCTACGCACAATTAACGAGTAGGTTTAAGTCTCTATAATTTCTTTAATATAGGACATTATGCAATAAAACCGATGAAACACAACAGTGTATGCTCTTTCTTTTTCCATCATTGTGAAAAACCGTTATCAGTTTTTGTTTTTTCATATTAATTTCGTAGTTACACTTGTATAGTTTGCACAGTTGTGAAAATGAGTCGAAAGGGTAAGTTTGCATATTAATTAAAAATATTTAAATTGTGGAATCTTTTATTTAATATTGTATCTAAAGTATAGTTTCGTGATTATTTTGTGTTTTTTGATATTCTTACGTTAAATTTGTTTGAAGTGTTACAATTGTGCGTGTTAGGACTGTATCATAAAAATATGTACATGTGTTTTCTTGTTCTTCTTAGGTGGACTAAATGAAGATGAGATCTTAGATGCACTTTTAAATTCGGATTTGGAAGGTTTTAGTAGTGATGATGAGTGTGTGGATGCAACTTGGAAACTACCCGTTGCAGCAAATGATGAAGAGGTAAATGCTCTATCAGAGACTCCACCAGGTATAAATCAAACTGCCAATCGACGTGATATTTGGAAAAGAAGACCGTTTCAGATTCAGTTGGAAAGCAGTTCAAGTGCAAGTGCGGACACAAACACACCTATAGAGACTCCTATAGAGCATTATTTTTATGTGGATGGGTGTAGCGAAGCGCACCGGGTGTAGCTAGTTAAGAAATATATATGTATGTATAAAAAATAGGTTAAATCTTGTTTTTTTTTTCTTAAAATTCACATACAACCGATATTTACTCGATTTTTAAGAGACCTAAACAGAATTCGGTGTCATCTGGTGTCCCACTAAATCTCATCTGCAATGAAATCGAAATTAATTTGTAGCCGCCTACTTAACAAATCTTAATTTCGTAGGTATTTAATTAATTAACAATGAGATTGTTTAAAATATGAAAAATAGTTTGTACAAGTAGTATGATTTATAAATCATTTTTTTATTTTTGTTTTAATACAAAACTTAAACAAAAATAGAGATGTTTAAGAGATTTAATTATTTTTTGTTAATTTAAAAAGAAAGACAATTTTTTGCGATTTTTTTTTGTAAAAAGTCTGGCAACTCAGTTTATTGTCTGCGAGTTTATGAGAGGTATCTAACCAAACACTGATGACCAATGACTACAAACAGTTTGCATTTACGGTTAGTACGTTTTGGAAGTCTTATGTTTGCTTATGCAGTTTTAGCCATTTAATGATCGCGTTTTCAAACACTCGAATTATAACGTCATAAGTGTAAAAAATAGAATATACACACATACATACATTATACAAAAATATAAAAAAACAAATTCTATAATTTTGGAAAATTTTGTACATATAGCTAAATTACAACAATTTGGCTGATAACGATGAACAGCTAACAACAAAATCAATAAACAAAAACACTACCAGACACGAAAATTAATGCTGTATAATCTATGATCAACGATCTATGTGTGTGTATGTATATGTGTCAATGTAATCAATAACAAATATTATGGCTAATAATGCTTTAAAAAATGTTTGATAAATTTAATCCAAAAAAGGGAGAAAAGTTTATAAAAAGTTAAAAAATCTCAAACATATTCTTAAATAATATTAATCTGCCAGCAAAAGGCAAAAAAAATATTGGTGAGTAGATGTTATAGTAAAATATTTCTCTCTTCTTTTTGCTCACAAAACTTTCACTTTTCAAAAATGTTTAAACCATAAGCAGTTCTCTATTTCCCTCTCTATTTTTCTCTCTATCTACTCTGCAATTCAGGCGATTAATATTTTAAACTTAAAAGTTTTTTATTTTTTTTTTTTTATTCCCACAGCTATGTCTAAACACTCAACGTCATTAGATCACCTTTGGTTTTTGTCATTGTTACTCACATTTGTTTTGTTTATCCAGTATTTACCCAGTGTTGGTGCCCGCACGTATCCCTGCCTCTATGAACAAACCGTTAACATAACAGATGGTTTGCGCTTAAAAGATGGCTCTTATTCATTTGAGGGCCTTGTCATACCAGTCAACCTAACGGCTGAATACACTTTTAAAGTTATTGATGGCATCGAATATGATGCTCCTAAGCACATGCGAGGCTGTGTCTGCCTGTTAAAACCTTGTATAACATTTTGCTGCCCTTCTACGATGCACTACGATGCAGTTCATCGGAACTGTTCGCTCAACAAACAAGAATCGCATTCACAGCACACTCATATTGAGGTGACATTTACGAATGGCACAGTAAATGTAGTGACTGCTAAAGATGCATTTGTGGTCCGCTACGAATTTGGTTGTAAAACTAAATATATAGAAAAGAAGAAGGAGGATTTTTGGAAGTGGGATTTATATCAGGTGAGTAGCAGCCTATTCAAGGGTATTTATTTCGAAATTGGAACTATTTATTGCAATTGAAACCAGAAAGGGAAATGCACAATTTCACTATCTAAGTTCTAATATGAGCTGAATATTTAAGTAAATTTTAAGCTCAAATTTATACCCCTATAACGGTTTACAATTTAACTCAGTTTGGTTATCTGAGAGACAACTCAACTTTCGCACTACCAAACTTTTTTTAGTATTATGAAATACAACTGCTGTTTAGTTTAAATTTTTATGACGTTACCAACTTAAAGTATCAAATTGGACAGAAGAAAAACAGCATTATAAGAAAATTTGAAAACAAGACAAAGGTGTTTTATGTGTTTTACTATGAACAAAAAAATATTTTAAAACGGATATAAGTCGAAGTTTATTTTTTGAAGACGATTCGGAAGATATTCTACGTAACAAAAAAAAAAAAAAATCGTGATAAGTCAACCTACTTGAACTGCCCTACAAGTTTATCAAACTGTTGTTTTATTGTAACTTTTTATTTTTATATAAATGTGTTCGAAATCTGTGATTAATAAAGTACTTGGAGACAAATTAAAAAACTTTACGTAACCGCTTTCCATTTTTAACCGATTTTAAAAAAAGAATTAGGTTATCAATTCGTCTGTGTGTTGCTTTTTTATTTTGTATGTTTATGCCTTCAGAACACTGAACCGATTTTAAAAATTTCTTTTTTAGAAAGGTCTTGCTCACAGATTGGTCCCATTTTAAAAGAAGTTTAACATTTTAAAAATTAAAAGATGTCCCCATACAACAAACATGTTTATTAATTATTTTATGATCTTTAATGGTCACCAATTTAAAATTAAAAAAACTGCATATCTCTATAGCTCCCAATAACAAAAAGTAATAAAAAATAAAATTAAAAGTTAAAGGGTGACCCCATAGGTGACGAAATTTCAACTTTATGTTCCTATCTTTTGAACGGTTATAGACAAACACTTGAAAGTTGCACATAATATTCGTTACTATGTCTGTTATAACAAGTATAAATATATAAAATTAGAAATTAAAGGGTGTCCCATTAGATGATTTAGTTTGATATATATATGGCCAAACTTTTCAACCGTTATGGACAAACAGTTGATATTTCTAAAGAATTTATATTGCTAACTCCGCTATAATAACAAGTATAAAATATGAATTTGAAAATTAAAGGGTGTCCCAATAGTTAATGTAAATTGATATATATTGCCAAACTTTTGAACTACTATAGATAGACAGTTGAAATTTACAAAGAACCTATATTGCTTAGTCCGCTATAACAACAAATATAAAATTTGGATCTATAAATTAAAGGGTGTCCCCAATATTGATGTCGTTTAACCATTATGTCCCCATCTTTGGAACCGTTATAGACAAACACTTGAAAATTAGAAAGAATGTTCACTACTATGTCTGGTATAACAACAAGTATAAATATTTAAAATTATAAATTAAAGGGCGTCCCAATAGTTAATGTAATTTTATGTATATGGCCAAACTCTTGAACAGTTACAAACAGACGGTTGAAATTTATAAAGAACCTGTATTGCTACCGCTATAACAAGTATTTGTTATATATATGAATTTGGATATTACAGGGTGCCGCAATAGTAAGTGTAATTTTATGTAAATAGCCGAACTTTTCGCTATAGACAGACAGTCGTTTGGAATTGGTTTGACCTGAAAAAAAACCAGAACCTTGGGGTCTTGTGGTAGAAAATCGACTGATATTTGCTTTAGATTATTGAATTCCAAATTTTTTTTGTTTTTTTATCTGAATTGACATTTTGTGCTACGACATTAAAAAATCCCGCTACAGTCTTTCTCGAACATAATAAATATAATATAAGCATAATTAAATTACCGTCTTAAAGAAACATGATTTTAAGTTTGTCTATTTTAAAGTCGGTTTTTTTTGCAAGAATTATTCGTAAATAATTTACTTAAAACAACTGCTACCGATGATTTATAATTTTTCGATACTTTTGTTAACCGTACTAACATTGGGTTGTAAACCGTGATACTACAACAGAGTTGTAATACAATTCAAATTCAACTTAAAAATGTTTGACAAATTGAGTGGTAATTGATAATACCAAATTGTAAAATTTCAACTGAAGTAGAGTTGAGTTGTAAACCGTAATAAGAGCCTTAAGCTCTACAAGCCATTTAGATTAATTTTTAAGATTACAGATATCTGTACCAGCACGCTGCAAAGCTAAATGACACTAAACATGGCATTACAATTAATAACGGTGAATTATTTCAGCTAAAGCTAAAAATCAAAATCTGCGATACAGTTTTGATGGTCTTATAAAATAAAGTGCGTCATCTAGTGAAGGCCTCTGAAATATAACATGATTCAGGGCGCTAAGAAAAATGGGCGCTAGTTAAAATCGAAACCAACAAACCGAAATAGGAATAAATGAGTTTTTTCTAAGTGGCTTGCACGATTTGATTTTCTTTTTTAGTTTTCACCTAAAAGCTTAGAGATGCAAAGGCAAGGGCTTCAAAAAGGGCACCCATAAGAATTCTTTTATTTTTGCTCTAATTTTAAAAATTTAGATTAAATTTGTTGTGAATATTCTAGAAACCAAAATCCCATAATTCCCAGAAATGTTTAAACATTTCAAAAAATTGGATTTATTTTATTTTTTTGCTATATTTACCATACCGAAGGAGGACAAAAAATTGAATTTTGTAATATTTAGTAATAAAATTATTTTATTTGTTCTTTAGTTTTGTTTTTATTCCAATAGACTAATCTATCACAAGCACAAAAGAAGTTATGTGCCGCATATAGGAGTGAAAGAAAAGTTTGTAGTGCCATTTGCCATTAGTTTGCCAAATTTCGTTGTAGTAATTTTTTACTGAAAAAAACTTCACGATATGTGCAATCTGATACTGCAAAGCCCTACATGTATGTTTGCTCACTTTTCAAAAATTATTGAAACTGGATTGTTATGTGTTATCACATTTACCATTAGGTTATCATTCAGTTTATATCATGCTAAAATTGATATAATTTTTAATGACACTGATGACGTAAAATCACATTTTGATTTTGAAAGTTCAGAAATTTGTTGTACATGGAAGTATGACACTGCCTGAACAATTGTAAAAGGTCTTGGTCAAAAGAACATCGACAAAATAAAAATAATGACAGCAAAACTGCTCAAACACTGCAATAGTCATTTCAATGAACCGAAAACTAATTAAATGATTTTTCTTTACATTTGCCAATTCTTTTATCTTAGCATATTTCCGAAACCGCCTGTGCTTGCGGTTCTTAATGTCTTTATATGTAACGAATAACAAATTCGAGAATAAACAGAAGTGAATAGAAATACAATCAAGCAATCTGATTGAAAGATACTGAAAGAAGGGTTAGATATCGTAGATAAAAACTAAAATTAAAATGCGAGGCATATCCTTCAAATCGGAACTTTACCGTAATTTTAAAGATATCAAGTTTGGTTATAATGAATAATATTCGTTACATATTCGTTATTATAACGCGAAAAGCTAGATATTTTTAAAATACATACTTTTATAATTTCTATTTACAGAATGGCACTCTTAGGCGTGACAAGAAATTATATACTACCGATGAATACTGTTTTACTCCGCTGGAGCATAAGAAAGTCTGGAGTTTAACACCTCTTACCTGTGAAAGATATCAAAGGGGTCTTAAGGTTTGGATTTACGTCATCTGTAAGTTTAATACGGCTCAATTTATGTAAATGCTTAACTTAAAACTTCCATACTCTTGTAGGTACTTCTGTGGCCATAATTATTAACATTACCGTCATTCTTATGTTTGTGGCAATTAAGGATGTGCGCAGCAGTAGCTACGGAGAAGGTTTAATATTTCATTTAATTTCTCTAACAATTGGTTTAGCGGCTCTAGTGTATTTGCAAATAAAAAATCCCATGAATTTGTCCCATCTGGCCTGCAAAAATATAGGTACTCGAAAATGCCATCATACCTTCTAACTTTTGATAAAACCAACGTTTTTTTTTTGCGTATCTTTGAAAGGTTTCCTCGCCTACTTCTTCTTAATTGTTTCATTTTTGATACTCAATATCATAAGTGGCAATTTTTGGGCCACATTTGCCTTAACACCGTTTAAAAGTTGGCATCTGAAAATATTCTATGGTTTGACTTTAGCTATCGCATTTGGCATAAACTATGTAACCAAATTTGCCCAGAACTCGAATATAGGGCGCCACGTAAAGCCTGGTATTGGTGAAGATTTTTGCTGGTTTGATAGTAAGTTTTTTTGGGGGGAAATCTCTACGAGTATTTAAAATAAAACTTGTTTAACTTTTTCAACATTTTCAACATTACAGCACGTTTATGGGGCGTTTTATTGTACTTCTATCTGCCCATTTCAATATCCCTCATTATAAGCCTTTACAGCTTAGTAAGAGCTTATTTTAAAATATTTCAATTACCCCAAGACACCCTGGATGTTGGTGGCAAGGATTTTAAAACCGCCAAAAAGCAGTAAGTTTATGAGCAATTTGCTACTTTGTAATCGATAATTAATATTACTTTTTGTTTTTCAGTTTTACAGCCTTCTGCATTTATCTGTTGGTGATGTTTTCTATTTGGATGCGCGAAATATGTGTTTATGTGATGGCTCGTTTTCGCCAGGTGTTCTTTATTATTGATTACTGGAGTGGCATTTGCATCTTGGGTCTGGCGGCTGTGGCCTTTATTTTTTTGTTGACCAAAAATATGCTTGTACGCAAATGGTGGAGCGTTAATGTGTAAGCATTTGAAAATTTGTAATTAGCTACGAAGACAAGGACAAATCATAGAAAACTAAGTAGATTTCTAAATAAATCAGTCCAGTGCGAATCAGACTCACACTAGAGCTGGCAAACAATTCTGTTTCCTATTGACTATCGATAGTTTTTTTTTTTCGATAGCGATACTATCGTCGAAAATTCGATACAGTACTAAGTAGGTTTATAGAACAGCGCTAATTATATGCCTTACATTATGTTTTGTATAACTACAATATCGACAGTATCCGCAAGAATGATCCGCAAGCAAATCAGGAACCATTATTTCAGAAAGAAGATCTAGCTTAAAACTAAAATAAGTTGATATATTTTTATTTAATTAATATAATTACAAATTAAATTTTAAATTAAATTACCGAGCATAGTAACGCAGAAATTCAGTCGTGAAAGTGAGAGGAAATCTAAACCAACTACCAAACACTACCTACTATCCCACCAGGGCACACGATAAGTTGGCCTTTATAAAAAAAAACTATTAGGTAACTTCATAATTATAAAAGAAATTTTTTTATAAACAAAATTATTGAAAATACTACATACAACAATTTCGATGTAGTATTTATATGCCCGCCACTTCGTGAGCGTCCTTGCAATATTTTGATCGATTATGTTTTAAAAGCAATCCACACCAAAAAGCCTTACTTTTTTAGTGCCACCTTAAATGATTATATATTTACTTTATAAAATAGCGCCATCTATTAGTGGTTAGTGCTTCAGATATGGTTTATGTATTTACTTTACTACTAAAATAACTGCATACTTTCACTCCTTTTTCTCCACTTTCTTTTGGAAATAAGATATTTTTGCGGAAAAATATTGATCGAATAAATATGTTTTGTACATTGGAATTAGGATACTAAGGTACCTCCTCACAAAATTTTGTTAAAATCCATCCAGTAGTTTTTAAGTGATGCGAATGCAAAAGAAAAGCAGGCAGACAGACATACGAAAATGAGTTACTATTTTATGATATGTATAGATAGATTTCATTAATGGGTTTTTATGTTTAAATTAAAAAATAAGAAACCAAATTAAGTTCGTTATATATATAATTTTTCGATTATTAAAAAATTTGGTCTGGTTAAGCACCAGTGAAATAGCTATATGGTTATGCTCTACCCAAAGTAATCTGCTAGGATTATCATATTTTTTACATAAAAATATTTTATGATTCGTTCATAAAATATTTATTTAATAAGTTTTTAAAAAGGAATTATGCGTTTTATATAAACAAATAATGTTATTAAAAAATTTAGTTTAAAAATTCATAGCTAACTATCGAAAATATCGAATATGGTAACATTAGATAGTTTGCGAGCTCTAACTCACACAAGTAGGGTTCCATACTATGTTCAATACAACTTTAAACGCACAAGATATTTATTTTTCTTGTCTTAAGCCTAGTACTCTGTTCGAATTTGTGAAAAATGTTGAGCAACATTTATTATTTATTTCACAAGAAAAATATGACATTTAAAATGTGGTGTCTATTTAGCGATTTAGAAGAATTTAACGATTTTATTGCTTTTAAGTATACCACATTGATTTACAAATGGTAACAAAAGCCAGGTGATCAGCTGTTGTGTGAAAAATTTCGCATGAAATAATGCCCATTTGCTTTATTTCACAGCTTTGATAAAATGTTGCCAGATGTTTTTCCACATCAAAAACAGAGTACTACTTCTGCAACATTTTTTCATACAAATTTTTTATGTATGTAGTTTGACAGCATTCCGCATGAAAAACTGAACAGAGTACCAGGCTTTAGATGGAACCACTGTAATTTTAAACTGTATGTTGTTATTACTTGGTTTTAAAAATTTAAAATATCTGCTTGTTATTTATTTTTTTTTCTTTCCTTTTTATTTTTGCTAATTATTGTAGTAGTAGACATTGTAAATAATAATCTGTGTAAGTTTAAAGCATCTGGCTATCACGGTTCAAAACCGTGTTAACATCCGTAAAATAGCGCAATTTTTGAAATACCCTAAACAATATTTGGCGTTTGCCAAACAGGCGCCAAATTCGAAGAATTTGGCCTTGTCTTCTAACGTTAAAGGCAGACACTTCCCAAAAAAAAATTATTGGGTTTTGGTAAGTAGTAAAATAAAACTCAAAAGCGGTTCTCATAAGCGTATCTAATAAACCCATTCGAGAATGATATAATTGTAAGACGAAAATAATAACAATCTGCATCCTCTCTCGCTTACACGTATGCAGGTATGTAAGCGAACAAGTTGTTATAAAAAATTTGGTGAAGCAAAGATACCCACCCAGTGGGACATCGCAAAAAAATCATGCCTTCTTGAAGCAGGTTGGGGGGGAGAGTCTATTTCCCTTTTCCTTACAAACCTGCTTCCAAGTAAACGTAATTTTTTGCTGGTTTGATATTTACACAGGGTATTTAGTACTATACTTTAGTATAAAAATATTTGAAAAAATTTAAATTAAAGGGTGCCGTGACGTGAAAAAATTTAAAACATGTAAATTTAAAGTTATATATTGAAGGTATTATGGAACCCTACGTGTATGAGACTGAATCGTACTTGACTGATTTATTTTAATTATTTAATTTTCATTCTGATGTTTTTTTTTGCAGCACTGGTGTACCCTTGCCGACGACTTTTACTGTTATTCGCTCATGACCAAACCATAAATGAAATGGCATAAAACCTTCTCTTTAAAGTTAATTTTACTATTTATTTTTATAAATAATGGTAGAATCGGAATAAACTTAGTACTAACGAAATACTCCAATAACATCTGCAACTAATATTTACATCAGTTGGTTTTTATTTATAAAATATACAAAACAATAAAGAATAAATCATAAGTCGATACAACATACGACAAGTGATATATAGCAGCGTTCGGTTTTTTTATTAAATCGGAAAGTGCTTTTATTTAGAACTCGGTCGTTGGAGAAAAACTCAACATATACAAAATCTTGTTTTTACATATCTTATGTTTATATAATACTAGCTATCCCCGGTGCGCTTCGCTACACCCATCCACAAAAAATACAATAAAAACACTTGGAAGAAAAGTATGACCAACCTTTAATGCGAAAAGGCACGCTATTCTCACGTTTAAAATGTTCCCATCAAACCTGTTTTTTGATAGACTATACGTATTAACACGATAACAATTTTCCACTTTGCATAGGATGTATCACACCCTCCATTCAAATTCAGTCTGTGTTTTTTCTACACAATGTATCTTATTAAGGTTACTGATGCAAAATTCCAAGGCGCTACCTATTGCAGTTCTCTAGAACAGGATAATAATTTTTTACTTTGTATGGGGGGTACGCTCACTGTCCCAATTCAGCCTATGTACCTCTATAGTATACGCGTGGGTATAGGGTTTACTTGTACCCACTTTAAAGACCATACCTATTATAGTTCTCTATGTAAACAATAATAATTTTTCACTTTGTATGGGAGGTACCACGCCCACTGTACAAATTCATTCTGTATTTTGGCAGACTATGCGCTTTAGCACAAAGGTTTCTCTTGCAAAGTTTCAAGGCACTATCTATTGTAGTTCGCCAGGAACACGATAATAATTTTTCACGTTGCATGCGAGGTACCACGCCCACTATTTCAATTCAGTCTGTGTTTAAGTAAAGTATGTACGTTAATATGGCGGTTATTGGTGCAAAATTCCAAGACGCTACCTAGTGCAGTTCTCTAGATACAGGATAATAATTTTTCACTTTGTATGGGAGGTACCACTCCCGCTATTTCACTCCCGTACATAGCTAAAATATGTACGATAATATCGCGGTTATTGGTGCAAAATTCCAAGGCGCTACCTGGTGTAGTTCTCTAGAT
The DNA here is from genome assembly GCA_949628195.1 of Phasia obesa. Lineage (NCBI taxonomy): Eukaryota > Metazoa > Arthropoda > Insecta > Diptera > Tachinidae > Phasia > Phasia obesa. Next base: position 69,068,366 of record OX451217.1, on the reverse strand, counting down.
ACAGGATAATAATTTTTCACTTTGTATGGGAGGTACCACTCCCGCTATTCCAGTCCAGTCTGTTTTTAGCTAAACTATGTACGTTAATATGATGGTTATTTGTGCAAAATTCCAAGGCGCTACTTAGTGTAGTTCTCTAGATACAGGATAATAATTTTTCACTTTGTATGGGAGGTACCACTCCCGCTATTCCAATCCCGTCTGTGTTTAGCTAAACTATGTAAGTTAATATGGCGGTTATTAGTGCAAAATTCCAAGGCGCTACCTAGTGTAGTTCTCTAGATACAGCATAATAATTTTTCACTTTGTATGGGAGGTACCACTCCCGCTATTCCAGTCCATCTTTCTCCAAACTATGTACGTTAATATAGACGCTATCATGTTTCTTGCTAACAGTAATATATAGGTGCTACCTATTACTGTTAACAAGAAACATGATGATAAAAATTTACTTTGTATGGGAGATGCCACGCCCACGTCGAATATCAAAAAAATAAGTACCCTATTTTACCATCCGTGTATCTAGTAACAAACTGTGAAAATTTCAGAAAGATCGGTTCATTGGTGTAGGCAGCTATAGCTTTCCGACAAACAAACAAACACACAAACACATTTTGTGCTTTATATATATATAGATTATTCTTTACTTTCCGTGTCCCTACGCACCAGCTGATCTGTTTTTAGTAAATATAAAATGTGCATAAGCCGTAAATCTGACTCGTTCCGTTCCGTTGCGAACAAAACATGTTAAAATTTAAATTTTACCACGTCTACATTAGACAAAAGATGATAAACATTAACACTAACATAATGTTAACCCCCGTCTACATAACCCATGTCTTGAAAAAAGTCAAACTTCATATAAAAAACATTATTAAAAATAATGTTTATTTATATGAAGTTTGAGGTAAATTTTTATAACATGACAATGACATTGTTGTCTTATTTCAGTATGATAGTTTTATTTTCAAACAGCGCCATCTGTTGCTCAACCGTACTATTAATATCTGCTGTTCAATAAGCATTCCAACAACATTGCACAGTGGGGCAGAATCAAAAGATTTTGGATATAACTAAGCCATTTTCAAAAGGACTAGGTCGATTGATCCAAAATTTATAATGAGCATAGCAGAGGAGTATCTCAGCTATGTGTTCTCAAAATTTGGTATCTCGCCCCTGCAAATTCTTTTAGAGCTTGGCATTTCTTCATTTTTGTTTGATTTTTCAAAATTATACATAGTGTTAAAGGTCTAGTTAATACCTATAAAATGAGGGTTTAATTATGTTTTAAAATGAGTAAATTATAAGCATTTTGAAATTTTTGATTTTTCGATACCATGGTCCAGTTTTTTCAAAATATTTTAAACAATTTTGGAATTTTGGTATTTATTTTGAGCATTTTGAGATTTTCTTTACCTTAATGTTGAAAATGTTCATACCCCTAGCAAGTGGATGATAACCACCTTAAAAACTTAAACTGAGATACTACTCTGCTATTCTCATGCCAAATATTGGATCAATTGGCCTTGCCCTTTACAAATGGCTGAGTTATTTCCAAAATATTTTGATTCTGCCCCACTGTATATTGTTGGAAAACATAAAATTATGTTCAAACAAAAAATGTCATAAACAAGTATTCGCCACCTATAACAAAGTGAACAAAATAACACCGTTGCTATGCCTGGCTAGTGAAGATGGGGTGTAAGGAATATACAGAAAATTGACTAGTCTTTTTGGAGGAACTGGATAGCAAAGCTTAAGATGATTTTCGCAAGATTTATATTGATAATGATGGTTATTATGAGAAGAGAAGTCTGGTGTTTCATAAATCAAATCGCGATATAGATATAAGCGTTTAAAATGCTTGGCAACATAGAATTGAAATAATAAGTTTCACTAAAAAGAATGATAAATATAACATCGAGATTTTACCAATAACTCGAAACAAAAATTTTATTGTAAGGCTATAATTTCTTTAATTCAATGATATTTCACAATAAAAACTTTACAATGAAATTTATAGTCAAGCTTAAGTTCGTTTTTATTCTCTCTAAGAAAGAATTAATTAAATTACAAATTAGGTGATAATATTAAAGAAAAATTGGGAAAAATTAAATTTTTAGATACCAGCAGAAGCGAAATGCACATTTTCTAGACAGCTACGTCCATCATCAGCACTCTTCGCATCTTTCTACTTAGGGTAGTGTTTAGTTGTAACTATCATCTATTTAACCAACCAAACCCAGATAAAGGAATACAAGAAAACTGTGTTCAATCATCAATCGGTGAGAACAAAGTCTTCCACTATCTTAAGCTTCCCTCTTGTTCAATATTTTTATTTTAATATTTACCACCTTATATTTGTTGTTGTTTCAGCCAACCTTCGGTTAGCAATGAAATTTACTTTTTGTTTTATTTGTTTTACTTCCAACATTCGTTTTTAGTTAAGACTAATCTAGTATCAAATCAAACTTTGTTGAGTAAACATGATTGCGCGGGGCTTTGCGATTTTTAATTTTGATAATTTGTAATTATTACACTACTTCACAAAATTTCAACAAAGTCGTGACCAAATGAATCTGACACTTGATCTGTATGTAAAATTGCTCACTGAATCCGAATATGAAATCAAAATGGTCAAAAGTAGAACAGTTTTCGAGATATTGCGTAATAACCGTTTTTTGCGTTTTCTAAAAAGGTTATGTCACTATAGTGAACGTACCTTCAAAACAGCTTGGCGGATTTTGAAAGTCTTTTTTGCCGTTGAAAGACAATAAAATTATCAAAACAATCACGGAACGCTTGCAAAAATTGATTAAGAATTTAGAGTTTTACAGTTGACCAAAGCTTGAACTTCACGAAAATTTTAATGATTTTTTGAAATTTTGCTGTTTTCAACTTCTTTTTTTTAAACCAAACAATAACTTTTTCTTTAGTTTCATCACTTACGAGATTAATTTATTTCAATACAAATATTACGGGTCCAATAAGAATCAGATCGGTGCAAAAATCACAGAGTTATAGAAGATTAATTGAATTATCCCATTTTTAGATTTTTATAAAATTAAAAAAATGCATGTAGGTATAAATTGCATTATTAATAATAAATATTAAAAATGACTTAGAACTGTTGAATTGCTTTGCCTATTGTAATTATTTTCTGCCTCTCGCACAAGGAACCAACAATAGTCGCCCAGCATCACCTCATCATACACCCCTTGGTACCGACGTTCCATTTCTTGTATTTGTTAGTGAAAACGCTCACCATGTTCGTCACTTTCATCGCCGAGGTTATTTGGGAAGAAATTTAAGTGCGAATGCAGAAGGTGTATTTTTAAAGACATATTAACTCCTTTTTAAATAAGATATAAAAATGAGTGTTAAGTAAAATTCTTCAATGAAAAAACGATTTAAAAACCGTACCAATTTTCTCATAGTTTTTTAGCAAATCACGAATGATGTCTTCATAGTTTGGATCCCTGAAATTGCCCAAAAAGCCTGATACAGCCAAACCAAATGATCTCCATGCCTTTAACTCATCTTCAGACAAAATCGAATCAAATTTTGAATCCTTGAGTAGCTTTGTAATTTGTGGTCCCACAAAAATCCCTTCTTTAATTTTGGCATCTGACAAGTTGGGAAAAACGGTTTTCAGGTATTTAAATGCGACACTGTTTCCTCTTTTTACCAAAGATTTTACAAAATTTTTGATTAAGCCAAGTTTTATATGTAACGGTGGCAAAATAATGTTTTCCTTTTTCACGAGAGCTTTATATTTGACATTGTCTTGACCAAGCGTAAAATTTGTTCTATCCGGCCAATCTTTTCGGGAATAGTGTTCCTGATGCGCTCGGCTATCCCATTTGCACAAAAAACAACAATATTTTGTGTACCCTTGTTGCAAACCAGTCACCATGGCAACAACTTTTAAATCGGCACAGATTTTCCAGTTATGGACTTCATAATTTACAAGATCGAGCATTTGAGATATGGACTCATAAGATTCTTTTACCTTTACAGCATGTGCCACTGGAACTGAAGGCTTTTTATTACCTTTGTGTAACAGAACAGCTTTTAAGCTTAACTTGCTGCTGTCAATAAATAACCGCCAATCGTCTGGATTGTGTGTCTCCCCGAATTGACTGAACAAGCCATTAATATCATGGCAATAGCAAATACCATCTTTTTTCGAAAAGTAACTAGAAAAACTTTCATGTCGGCTCCTGTAATGCGAAATTCTCACGTCAGGTGTCACAAAGCCACGTTCTTTCATTCTTGATGCTAACAACTCTGCCTTTTTCTTCGGTAACTCCAAATCTCTAACCCAGTCATTGAGCTCAGCTTGTGTGAGGGGCATTACTGTTTCTTTATTTTCATTTAAATCACTGTCGTCACTTGAATCATATGAATCGGAGTCATGCTTCCGCTTTGGACAAAGGGGATATTGAGCTTCAGGCATATGAGGAATTGGTTTTATAAAGGAGTTAACATCTGCATATTCAACAGACTTATGACGTCCATTTTGCTTTACATTGGCTAAGCAAAAATAACAGTCGATTTCGTGGTTTTTGGGTTCATGCCAAATGGCGGGAATATCAAATGGCAAATACCGACTACAGTATAGTAAATTAGCTTAAGATTCTGAAGACATATTTTCTAAGAACAAAATTAAAAAACGCATACTCACTCTGCACCCGACATCCACATAGTTAAACGAGTTTTGCATGAATTACACAAAGTATTCGGGGTCCAAGATTTCAATATGTTTTCCGTATTGACTTTGAAATACATCCGAAATGCTTTTTGCAATTGGTTTGAAAAATTTGACGGCTGTGCAAAACTGTACACTCCACAAGCATAGCAAAACTTGTTTGGATTGTTCTTGCAAATAAATGCCTGTTTTGCCTTACGCATTTCGTTCTTGTTATCAAATTTCACGCTTTCTTAATTTTTTTTTTCGCAAAATTACGATTTTTTAATATTTAAAATGTTTGTTTTTCCTTTGGGCACTTGATTTAAAAATAGCGAAAAGTGGCTAAATTCACTTAATCTTCTGTAGCTTTGTCACTTCTGCACCAATCTGGATCATGTTGGACGCAAAATATTTCCACTTAAATATACTAATACGCTATGTAAAAATACATAGAAATTTTTAATTGTTTGGTTTAAAAAAAAATGATTGAAAAGGGCGAAATTGCTAAAAATTAACAAATTTTTCATGAATCTGAAGTTTTTTCCACCATTACTCTGTCATTTCATGACCGATCTTAACAAACAACCGATGGTTATTTTAGTAATTTTATTGTCTTTCATCGGAAAGAAAGAAATGTCCGAACCGACGGACATTTTTGAAAATATTTTATTTTAAGTGCCTTCATCTTTTTTAAAAACACAAAAAACGGTTATTTTGCAATATCTCGAAAACTGTTCTACTTTTGACCATTCTGACTTCATATTTGGATTCAGCGGACAATTTTACATATAGATTAGGTGTCAAATGCGTTTGGTCAAAAAACTGTTCTCTAGTGTTATTAGTCGAACTATTTATATTACATAAATATGAAATTTATAAATTTCATTGTAATATAAATAATATAAATCTAATTCTAATTACAATGGAAAACAACTAAAATTGTTTACTGTGTTAATTCTTATTTAGCCAATTTTTTATAATTGTACAAATGAAAAATGTTTTTCTTTTCTTATTTTAGCGCATATTTCTATAACTTGATGTCACTTGTGCACGTTTTTATAACTATTTTGTATACGTTTTTAAAACAGACACCCGTTAATCCAGAAAGTTGTATGAACCGTTCTTTTGTATTACACACAAACTTGACCTCATTTTTCCAATGTTTGTTGCAAAAGTGTTTAGACACCCCCTTATATTGTTTTCTTTTTTTAACTAAAGCAGAACAATATTATGAAGGAAAAAGGAAATAAATAATTAAATTTTGCCTACAAGTCCCCAGGGAATTGTTGTAAATGGCGCCAAAACAAGTACAAGAAACTTCAACATTTTTATTTTTCTGCTGTACAACCAACAAGTTGTCGATTAAACAGCTGATTAAACAAACAAATTCAGAATAGAGTAACAAACCCAGGCAACAAAATGTCACAACACATAATCATTGATAGTCTCGTATACTGGCATTTTTCTATTAACTTTAATGTTTATACACATGAAATTTAAAAAAAGAATTTAAGTTGTGAAACATTGCAACATCTTACACACTCAAAAAAAAAACGTGGTTGAGATCACCATCATCTTGTTATCAATATCTATGCATACAACAACACTGTATCACGACTGTACATTAAATATTTTTTTTTTTGAAAAATTCGTTTTTGGTGCTCTACAAAAATTCAATTTTTTTGAAATTTTGTCTGACTGTCTATATCCTCATCACGTGAAAACTACGGCATGAATTTCAATAAAATTTTGTGTCTTAGAACCTCGGTTTAATTATAGGATTTTTTTTCCTGTCAAATTATCTTATTTCCTACTGAAAATAGAGATAAAAACCCAAATGTACCCACTTTTGCCGATTTTAGTAACTTGGCAGCACTTTTTATTTTGGCAAATATGAAATTTTAGAGATTATTTACCAGGGTGCTAAATCAAGTGGTTAGCACGTTGACCACTAAGGCATGGTTACGAGTTCAATACTCAGCCGTGGCACCATCGATTTTTCTGATATGTATTAAATCTATTTACAAAGGGTGGTTAAATTTTAAGGGCCGATGTTGATTTTGATTAAAACACAAATTATTTAGGAAATTATTGTAATTTCTTTTTATTTTGATAATATTGGTATGGTTCAATTATGTATGGAACAAAATATTGGCCAAATGGATTCCGCGACCTCGGCGACACACCTCCATCCGATGCTCCAAATTCTCGATGACGCTGAGGCTCCATGGCGTTAATGTGCCTAATTATCTCATCCTTTAGCTTTTGAATTGTTGCTGGCTTATCGACGTACACCTTTTCTTTTAAATAACTCCAAAGAAAGAAGTCCAAAGGTGTCAAATCACTAGATCTTGGCGGCCAATTGACATCGCCACCAAGTGAGATAACACGGCCATTGAATTTTTCGCGCAAAAGAGCCATTGTTTCGTTAGCTGTGTGGCAAGTGGCACCGTCCTGTTAAAACCACATATCGTCCACATCCATATCTTCCAATTCGGGCCATAAAAAGTTCGTTATCATCTCACGTTATTGAACACCATTTACAGTACCTGCCTGACCGACCTCGTTTTGGAAAAAATACAGCCCGATGATGCCGCCAGCCCATAAACCGCACCAAACAGTCACTCTTTGTGGGTGCATTGGTTTTTCGACACATCACTATTGGATTATCATTCGCACAAATGCGGCAATTCTGCTTATTGACGAATCTAGTGAGGTGAAAATGTACCTCATCACTGAAGATGATTTTGTTCGAATATTGATCATCCAATGTTGCCATTTCCTGCTACCAAACTGACCATTGCTCGATTGTGTATCTTTCCATGGTTCAAATTGAGTTAGTCTGAAATTGAGAAGGGTCAAATTAAATGCAGAAGAAAACTTGACGTTTAGGAGTGGTTCACATTCAACATCGGCCCTTAAAATTTAAACACCCGATACATATCATACCGCCGATATTACGATATAGCAATAGATCGCCGGCGAAGTAAAATAATTATAGATTGGATATATATATACATGTATTTACATACTAGCTTCAAATTAAGAGGCCTAAATAAAATCAGAGCCGCTGCAAACTGTTTCAAAAAAAGTTATAACCCTCCGCCTACATTATATATAAAATGATAAATACTAACACTAGCATCATGTTAGACTTTTCTACGTCTTAACATGGTTGTTAAAACATTTGTTATAAAAGCTGTATTATAACATGACAACGTTGTTGTTAGATTTTGTTTTGACTTTTTTATTTTCAAACAGCGCCTACTATCTGCTGCGCAACTAGGATTCAAACAACATTGTTGGAAAAGAGAAAATTATGCTCAAACAGAAAATGACATAAAGACGGTTTTGCCACCTATAACAACAAGAACAAATCAATTCCGTTACTCTGCCGGCGCCATGTTTATGTTTTGTTCAAATTGATGGCTACTGAAGACGGGGTGTAACGTGCATTTGCAGTATTACCATAAGTAAAGCTGTACTATCACACTAACCATCTGAATGATATTCCTGAATAATTACCCAGGGATAGGGAACATATCTGCAACGCCAATAAAGAAAGAGTCCTAAACTTTGGTTTAGTTTCAAAACAAAAGGCGCCTAGGAACAAAAAATTCTCGTCGTGGACGCTAATTATTATTGTGTTACATTAAATCATTCCATTTAATTCTATCTAAGCCTAGATTTTTTATTTCATTCCATGTGAGTCCTTTCTCTCTCTGCTTCAACTAAGCGTCTGCACGTATTTGCAGGTCTTCCTCTTCTGTGGCTTCCCTGTGGATTCCAATCGAGAGCATTGCGTGTTATGTCGTCTTGTAGCTTGTGGAGTGTGTGGCCAGTACACTTCCATTTGCGGCGTTGAATTTCTTGGCTTACTTACAAGAGCCATAACTGCCTTTTGCATTCTTGTTGCCCATAGGTTTTCATTGGTGATTTTATTGGACCAATATGCTCGTAAGATTCTTTCTTCTGATTCAGCGATTTATGAAGGTGTTTGAAGTTCTTTCATCGCAGCCTGACTTGATGCCCTTAAAATTTGCGTTGACCTCCAACTTTTTCAAGTTAACTGAAGGCTGCACAAGTCTTGTTTATGCAAGAACGTATATCTCCAGCTGAACCACTAGTAGTTGTTATGATGCTAGCGTGATAACAGAAAGAATCTACGGTATTAATTGTTGGATGTAAATGGTTGGATGTTGGAGTTAATGCACATAATTTTTGTTTTAGGAGTTTTTATGAGCAATCCGACTTGTGGAGCAAATTTACAACGCCGTTCAACATTTCAGTTATGGATAAGTGTTTGTAATCAAGAAGACAAATGTCGTCTGCATAGTCACTCCTTTATTGTGTTGGGACACTCGTGACTTCAAGGAATCTAGGACGATGTTAAAAAAAAGTGGAGATGATACGCAACCTTATCACAAGGCTTTTTGTAAATATATTTGGCCGCTACTAAACTGGCCTATGCAGCATGTGACCACCTTGTAAAGTGCCTTAATGAGACGGATTATTTTATTTGGTTCTCCTTTGCACTGTAGTGTCTTATATATCGCGTCGTGCTTAATAGAGTCAAAGGCATTCTCGAAGTCTATAAAACATAGGTAGAGTGGGGCGCACAATTCGATGGATTGTTCTATGATGATGCCAAATGTGTTCACGTTGTCGACGCAAGATCGTCTTGCTCATAATCTGGCTTGTTCATTTCGCATACTGGGTGACATATATTCTGCCCGGCGTTTATTAATTATATTCGCAAATATTTTATTTATCATGCTTAGAAGTGTGTTGCCTCCCCAATTTCTGCACTCTGCAAGTTTACCTTTTTTAGGCAGTAGCACGATCGTTTCTTCGACGAGATCGGCGTGCAGTAATTCGTCAGACCAGAGTTCTCATAGAAGGAGATGTAATAGTTCGGCGCTCAACATACGATCTGCCTTTAGAAATTCAGGATGTATATTGTTAGGCCCTGTGGCCTTGTTGTTTTTAGTGCTGTTGTGTCGAACAGCGTGTTTTCCTAATGATGTTAGCTGGAACATGTATTGGGCTTGTTTTTGTCAGAAGCTAAGAGGAGCTTCTTTTAATATTTTTCCCATATTAAGGTTTTTTTCTCCCTTGAAATTGTTCCATAATATTATTAAAAACTACGAAATGGAATATCGAATATTATAAAAGACACAATTAGTTTTTATTTCTTAAAGTGTCGACATAAAAATAGCTAAATGCATATATTAGCAAAAAATAATAATTTCATTATATTATTATTACTAATTAATAAATACTCACATAAATTCAGCAAAAAATAGTTCACATATTTTTATCGTTTTTTGAAACATAATTCAGTAAACACATATTCTAATGATTTACAAAAAAACTTTAATTCAAAACTTTTTTTATGTCGGGTAAAGTTAATACTGAATTCAGAATTTTCTAATTTTTGTTTACTAATTTGTTAACATGAAATAGCTAATAAATATTTTTACACTAAACTAAAATATTTTTGAAACCAAACAATAGTTGTTTACTTTTAACCATATTTTAGTTACATACGAACAACTTTAATATATTATGTTTATTATTTTATGGTTATAAAGAGATACATCATATAATAATATTTTTGATCACTACATAATTCTTCAGTACTACTAGCATCTATCTAGCAATAGAATACGAGAAATTATTTATTATATCTTATAAGAGGTAATTGTTTTTTTTATTTTTTTTGTTATTATTTTATTATTATTTTAATTATTATTTTATTTATGTACATACATATATGTATTTGCTTTTAACACTTGTATGTTGCCAACAATTTGAAACAATCCTCAAAACATGAGATACATTCTTTACCACTTCTGCCCTGTTTGACAGTGTACGTTCAAACGCACATGGACAGTACAGGTAAAATATCGAAGAAGATATGCAAATAATGACTTTCAAACAAATGGATTAAAAATGAAATATTCTCAGCAATTAAAACAAACACATACTTATGTATGTATGTGTATGTATGTGTTAGTGTGTGTGTTAGCCCGCAACGATTGGAAAAATGTAGGAAAAGAGCAACTGAAGCAAATAAGTTTGTCATGGAAATTTAAGATCCCCATATTGTAGTTCTATCTGCAAACCAATATTTAGTTGTCGATAAAAGCTCATCAGGTGCGGTTGGCTACAATATTGAGTAAAGAAAAATAGTTTTAGAAAAGTCGGAATTCATGCAAGGATAAATACTGACTTTAAAAATTAATGAAACTTTTCGCTAACTTAGATACCTTATGTTGGAAAAATTTATATTGTGTTGTTAATATGGAAAGTAATAACAAAAAAAGTTAAAAAAGAGAACAAGTAGCAGTGCTATATTCGGCCGTGTCGAATTTTATATACCCTTCACCGCAGCGGTTTAATGTTTTCCAATTTCATGTGGAAAAATTAAATTATAAAAAAAGTTTGATGAAATTTCGGTAAAAGGCATTTACATGGAAAATTAAATTTTCAGTGAAATTTTGTTATTCTTGTTTTTTTCGTAAATTGTTCTTTCGATATTTTGATTTTTATGATAAACCTAAAATTTTTAGTCATATTGTAGTGAAAATGTGAACTTTTGTGTAAAATTAAAATTTTTACAATAATCTCATTTGGTGAAATTAATAGTTGTTTGTGAATGGTTTGTTGAAGGTGAAATATCAATTTTTGTGAAAATTTTTTATTGTTTTTTTGTTCGTAAAATTTTTTGTGAAAATGTAATATTTTGGTGAAATTTTCCAAAGTTCTTTCGGTTTTTTTGGTAATCAGGAGTTAAATTTTTAAAAATTTATTGTTGACAGATCGGCATAATAATTCTTGAAAAAAACACTGTATCAAATTTAAAAGGAAGTAATCTGTAAGAACTAGTACCCAAATGTTGCTATAAAGGACATAGTAATATACGCTCTGTATATTCAAATGTCTATAATAGTTCAGGAGATAAAGCCATATATGACAAATTCCATCAGATATGAGGACACCCTTTATTTTTTTACACTTATTATTACTGACCGGGTAATAAAAAGTGACGGTTCCAAAGACAGGCCATAGTTTAAATAATATCTCCTATTAGGATACCATTTCATGTACTATTTTAAATTAAACACTTATTATAAAGGACTTATTATAAAGGATAGATTCTTTTTAAATTTCAAATGTCGGTTCAAAAGTTTGACCATATGCATCAATTTACATCAAATATGGAGACACCCTTTAATTTATAATTTTAAATATTTATACATTTTATTATACCGGACGAAGTAGTGGAGATTCTGTCTAATTTTCAAGTGCTTGTCTATAACGGTTCAAAAGATAGGACCAGATATATCAAATTACATTAATTATGGGACACCCTTTAGTTTCAAAATTAAATTTTATACTTGATATAAAGGTTCTTTGTAAATTTCAACCGTCTATCTGTTACGGTTCAAATGTTTTGCCATATACATCAAATTACATCAACTATTGCGACACCCTTTAATTTCTAATTATAAATATTTTATTTTTAATTATAAATATTGGACTTTCTATCCAATTTGCAAGTGATTGTCTACAATGGTTCAAAGATAGGGCCATATAGGTAAATTGACGTCACATATAGGGTCGCCCTTTAATTTTTAAATTTATTTTTTATTACTTGTTATTGGCTACAGTGATACGCAGTTTTTTTTTAATGGTGCCCTTTACGGTTCATAATACACGTAAAACACATGTATGTTGTATGGTGGACACCCTTTAATTTTTAAAATTCTGAACTTCTTTTGAAATAGGACCAATCTGTAAGCATATCCTTTCTAATAAAGAAATTAATTTTAAAATCCGTTCAGAAATGACTGAGTTCTGCGCGCACAAACATAAAAAAGCAACATTCAGACGAATTGATAAACTCCTTCTTTTTGTGAAGTCGGTTAAAAAGATCGAATTCAATGTCTATACGTTATTAAATCAACTTCCTTAAATATAAGGATACAGATCATAAACATTTTATTTATTCATTTGCTAAATAATTTAAAAGTTACAAACGGAATGCCTAACTTATATAACCCTTTACACCAGTGTATGGTGAAGGCAATAAAAAGGAATTTTCTACAATTTCATACAAACGCGTCATCACTTTTATCAGAAGTGTGTATGAATGAATGAAAGAAAGTGTTTTTTTACGAGTTTTTTTGTTGAAGTGAACGTTAATCAGGACAAGTGTACCATGATATACGTGAGTGTTTCCGCCTTTTATTGCCACCGATTATAACAAATTAATGTTTATTAATATTTAATTGAAGAAAAAATTGTTATTTGATCAAAAAATACCAGCAAATTGTGTTATTTTAAATTCTAAAAAAGCAACAACAAAAAATAGATATCCATTACAAAACAAGGTAATATTTTTGCTGTTTGGTTTTTCAACAAAGAATTTCTGAAAACTCGTGTGTGATTCGTGGTGTTTTAACATGCATCGACAACGTTTTCAAATTATTGATTTAGTTACTAAAAAAAGTTTGAACACGATGGCTCTTTTCTAATCGAATGCGTTTTGTTTATATGCCAAATATTTATTGTTTATATTTATTTATTAAATGCTACAATGCAATTAAAAATTATATTCTAACTTAAATTATCGAGAATAGTAACGTAGACCTTCACTCGTTGTAGTGGAACATTCAGAGTCTTTGATGGGAATCGAACCCACAACCCCCAGGCTGAGAGACTTCAACACTACCTACTAGCTTCCGGGGTACCCTTATATGTGTCAAGTTATTGTGTTTAATATAATAAGCGGAGTAATTGGTTCTTATTTCATGAAAGGTGGTAATGATCACAAGGTTCGACATATAGTGGAAAACGTTTTATAAGTAAATTATCAGACAATATGCTCGGAAATATCTATACATATAATAAAATAGTAACTCATTTCCGTCTGTCTGCTTTTCTTTGTCGTTCGCATCACGTAAATATTACTGAATGGATTTTAGCAAAAACTTGTGAGGAGGTACCTTAGCATCCTCATTCCAATAAAGGATACTTTTTCTTCGCTAAAATATCTCCTTTCCAAGGGAAAGTGGAGAAAATGCAGTGAAAGTACGCAATTTACGGTTTAAAGGTACTGAAATTCTCGGCTAAAAACTGGGATATTTTAATCACGGTTGCGCACCTTTTATTTTTGAGAGTTGGATATTTGAAACAAAATGGGAGAACAGATGGCGCCAGTTGAAAAAAATTTTATTTTTACTTTATGGAATTACATTGTTATTAAAATAATTTAAACAGCTCTTCCGAGTTTTACAATAATCTTTAAAATTTTAGAAATTCATCCAGAGATGGGTACTTTCTAAGTAAATACATAAAGTAAATACATAAACCCTACATGAAGCACTAAGAGACTTACAATTGGTGTATAATACTTTCAAAGCAAAATCGAGCAAAGTATTGCCAGGCGGGGGCACAGCTAGTTTTTAATATTTAAGCTCTCCCATGGAACATTTATTTACAATGTAAACAGTGTTACTCTCTCCTCAAAAGTATAGGCTGAGTTGTCTTACTGAGTTTAGTAAAGTTTTGGTTTTTGTGTTATTTTTGTATTATTTACCAATGCATTAATCGATTAATTTTTTCATCGAATTTAATCGATTAATTTTTTTATTCGATTAGATAATTTGATTAATTTCAAAAGGATTAAACTTAAACGTTATTAAATTAATGCTGATTAAATAACAAGTAACAAGTGACAAGTTGCCAATAACTAAAGTTAGGATTTGTTATAATAAGAGGGTAAAGCTTTTTGCTATAACTTGCCTTTAAAAATAGTAATAGTTAAAAGTTATTTTTAGCTTACTTATAATAACGAAAAGCTACTTATCTCTCCGATAAAATCCTAACTTTAGCTATTGATTAGTTATCAAATGTGAATGGGAACAGAATATATAAATAGAACTTTTAAAGCTCTACTGAAGCAAAGCACTTAATTCTAATCGTCATTAACGATTATGTTGATTAAAGTAAAAATGCATTGTCCTCAAACGGGTATGAGATCATTTAAACTGCTTAACAGATGCGTGATTGATCTGAATCGAAAAGAAGTGCATTTGGTCTTTCACCATGGCAATACACCGCTCATATTAAAAACCTATAAATTATACTACGAATTGCTAAGCCATCTATCGCGATGTCTGGATTTAGACTCTGCGATCGCTTTCTGCTTCCAAACCAAAATAAATGGCTTGTTCGGAAGAGATTTGATCAAATAAACAGGTGTTCACTCAACAAACCCTTATTTTAAGGACTTAGGGAAACCCTTTTATTCACAAATATTAAAAAATGGGAAAAAACGGTGGACTTAATATATGAAGATAAAATAGGACTATGCAAGAAAATAAAACTACTAAAAGTTTTCTGCTTCTAATAGACTTTGATGAGCTTGATTATTTATAAAATAATTTTAAAAATAACCTACACAATTCAACAACAAATTTAAAATGATTTTTTTCTTCTTTATTTAGAGCCATTTAAAACAATAAACAAATTTTTAACATAAACTTTTATTAGTAAACAAAAAAATTTAAATAAATTTTAGTTTAAGCAAACAAATAAAGAAATAGATTTAAATTTCCTTAAAATCATTGAAATTATAACAAAAAGCTTTTAAAAAATTTTACCCAACAACCAAATAAAGATGAAGCTTTACCTGGCCTTAACCTTAAGCCTGGTAACGATAACCAACAGCCAAATTTCGAAATATCCCTGCGCTTTTATAGACACTGTCAACATAACCGGCAGTTTACCCCATCAAATGGCAAGTGAACAAAATATAACTATTAGTGCTACCTCACCCATTAACATTTCCTACATCTACCAATGGATGATTGTGCCACCCGAACTAATTGCAGTTTATGATTTCATCATAGAGAATGGTGTACGCATACCCACCGAAAGACATTTGCGTGCCTGCGTTTGCAAATTAAAACCCTGTATACGTTTTTGCTGCCAATCGAATTTCTATTATGATCTGGACTCAAAAACTTGCCTACGCACCAGTTTTGCAAATCATCAATTAAGACAAGATTTTTTTACAGTCCGCTTTAGAAATGACACCAAAACCTCTGTTGCCACCGCCAAACATTTTTTGGTACATCATGGTACACCCTGCGAAAACATGCGTGTGATTCTAAAGGATAAGAGGGCGACAAATTGGACGTTATATGACAATGGCACAATTGCCAATAAAAATGTTTTGTTTACCAAACACTATTGTTATGCAGCTTTACCTGAACGCGACAAAGCAGAGAAGAATGTTAGTGTTGTAACATGGCATTGGCAACCATTGGCTTGTGTACCGGAAAAACTTCCGTTTACTTTAGGAGTACGAGAATGGACGTATGCCATATGTAAGTTTAATAAAATTGTATTCTCTTATTTCTTAATTAAACTCTGTAAAAACCATATAAGGCGACATACTGTGGATTTTTTCATTGGCATTAAATTTTCATTGGCATTATTTAAAATTACCCGCTTTTTTCACTGCAAAAAGGTTAATTACAAATGTGGCCAATAATGATAATGCTGTTTTATAATTTAATCATTGATTAATGGTAATGATTTTGTTTTTTAAATAATTACTAATGAAACTTTTTCATTAAAATGCATTACCGTTAATGAAAACAATGGTAATGAAAAAAATTGTTAGCATTATCTATAATGCAATGCCAATGAAATTGCCAACTAATTACCCAATCTAATTTATTAGTCCCGGTTATGAGAGGCTAGAAGGCAAAATGTATTTACGAAACTTTACAAATATTAAAATTTTTATGGGAAAAATGGAAAATTTTTCAAAATATATTTCTCATTTCAAAGAATTTTGGTTCTACATACATACATATATACTTTGCATAACAAATTTAAAAGTACATAAATACAATTTTACTGATATGAAAACAAAAATAATTAAGGTTTCTGAAAAAAGGAACAACTTTTTAAAGAGGACTAAAAATATAGGAGAAATCAGTCATTTATTTTTTTACTATCGATTCGTTGAGACCAATTTTCTACTTTTGAAAGTGGAATTAAATCAGTCGAGTGAGAGTCGGACTTAAACATGTAGGATTTCATATCACTGTACATGACGATAAAACTACAATGATGACCGATTCATCATCAAATACCTTAACACCCAGTATTTTCTTCAAATTTGAAACAGACAAAATCTGACGAGTAAGCTGAATAGGGAAGTAGTTTTTACAAAGATATGAAATTGTTTTAATCAATCAATATTGGATCTGTCCAAAAGCTCTGAATATCACGAAAATCGATTTGATTGGATGACATGGACCTTGTTGGCCGAAAGACCTAAAATAGCTTTCTTTGGTGCCTATTTGCCAAAAGAAACCCACTGTTTTAACTGTTCTTTGGTCTCTGGGGTATTATACATATTTGTTCCTTTTACTACCTACAAGGAGCATAGAATATTGTAATGGATCAATGCTTCATCCACAGCTATAAAAGGTCTAACAAATTCGTTGGAATTACTCCTAAACAAGCCAATGGCTTGCAAATACAATCTTATAAACGCAGCTTGCTCAAAGTTCGACTGCAGTCCAGTAATGTTAATGTCAATGTAATAACAAGAATATCAGTTAAAAAAAAATTTTTTAATTTTTGGCAATCAGATCATGATCAAATTAACATGTTTTCGTGATATCGGCCGATTTGGCAAAGAATTACCCTATAGCTTATGGTCCCCCAGGGTGCATATTGTCTTATTGAGGCGAATTAGGTCGGTACACAGTTAACTGTCTAAGGGAAAAACATCACAAAAAAAAAATTTCAAATTTATCGATAAACACACATATGGGATGAGACTCCCACGATTCGAGAGGTGGTTTGGTTTTTCATGTGCGTTACACCTATAAAAAGTTACACGGCTTTAAAGTCGAATTATTTTAATAATTTTTTCATAATTTTTAAGTAACAAAAAAAGGGTTTGGAACAATAAATATCAAAAATTCATTTTTCAATAAAAATGCATGAAATTATATTTGTTTTATTCATAAATGTAGCAGAAACAATGAAAAAATCCTAAAATTCAAATATTTATAACAACACTGTAAAAAAAGTATGAAGATTTTAGCCAAAATATGTACTTAAAAAAAAATAGTAAGCTTCGATGGACCCGAAAAAATAGGCACATCAAAAAACTACTTTTATGCATCAATAATCTTATTTTCTGTTATATATACTAAAACATATATTTAAAATTTAGGTGTTTTCTATGCCAACTTTTGAAAAATAATGAATTTAAAAATCATCCATATTTGATATTTTTATTAAAATTAACAGTTGATATTTTTAATATTTGAAAATGTATGATAATAGTAGAGTATGCTTTAAACCAATACCAATGGTTATGAGTATTTTCAAAGCTTTAAATAATAAAAATACTAAAAAGTTTAAAATAATGCTATATTCAAAAACGAAAGGTATACGGCAACCCTAAATAATTAGAGATTGGTTATATTTTATAAAAAAATAGTAATTACTGAAATGGGGGAATTTTGGGTATTTAATTGTCCCCGCACCGAAAAAATAGAAGGATATCTAAAAATGTTACTTCATTTTTGAAAATAGTAGGCCAAGAGAGATAGATATGTGCCAAAAATTTCATTCATGGGCACCGTTCACTGTGCGGTGTGCTGTTGTACTTCAACACCAATTACGTGTCTGAAGTTTAGGTTGTCTCTAACTTAAATCGTCGTGCCAGCCATGTTCTTAAATTGCTACTTGTTGCATTGTTTTCACCATGACGTTAACCTGTTTTAGATATATCAGTTAATGTTTAATTGAAAGTTACTGTGCTGGAAATACAAAACCTCAGGAAAGATACATTGCCCTCGTAACAAATTTTTTTGACAATTAAAAAATTTTTTTTTAAATCACTGTTGACTGTTGAAATTTTTCTTTTTATATATGAAGTTACTGAGGCATAATAAGTGATATTAACCAGTCGCTCCATCGCACAAATTTGAGTTAATCTAAAAAACGATTAATTAAAAGTAAAGCCTCTCATTATAACCCTCCGATGACTGACAAGGTCCATATGGACCTATCGTGTTTTAGAAGCAACAGTATTTCAAGATGGATTGGCAGAATTCCATAAGATTCCATGACATCTATATTTGTGATGTGTTTAAGGTTTTAAAATAGGTTTTAGAATATAAATTTTAATATTGAAATCTTTATGGAGGAGTGAAGACTTTTAGTGCGCGAATAACACATATACGGACACCACTACGTGATAAAAGACCAAAAAAAAAACCCTGTCTCCCAGTTTTTGACCTTGAAGATGACCTTGAAGATGAAGTTTTTTTTGATTTTATATGTTAACAATTTTTGTTCTTTATGATAAAAGCTACAACTCAGAGAGTATATCAAAATTTCAAACGGTTTACAAAATATGAGCTTGAGAAAATGATCATTTTTTGGCAAAAATGACATCGAGGCCCCACATCTTTGAGGGCCCATAAAAAAAAAACCTGGATGACTTTGGGCAAAACTGGGAGACAGGGGTCTTTTTTTTGGTCTTTTATGACGTAGTGGTGTCCGTATATGGTTATTTTGCCATGACTTAAAAAATTACACAGTGTGTAACCAACACGGTCCAAGGGGACCTGTATGTAATGCGGACAATTTATTCTAACTTTGGACTTAGCTATAATTTTAAAAGCCAAGGGCTTAGCTTTTGTTGAGACTGTTCGTAGTATTTGTTCGTATCGTCTCGTGATGTTTTTCCTACTTGGATTTTATATAGGAGATGTATCTTTATATTGGAAAGTTCCTAAAAAGAACAAAGCTGTTTTAGTGCTATCAACTTTTCATTTGACAAACGGAATAGAGGTAAGTAATATGAAAGAGAAACCTTTAGTATGCTTGATTATAATTCGAACAAATGTGTTGTTATACTATGGACCAAATGTTGAGAACGCACACCCGCACACCCGCAAACGTCCAACAACATGATGGCCATTGGCACTGTTCTACTCTACAACATGATTTCTATCGCTGCTCTAGCATCATTTGTAATCTAGGATGAACTGAATCCTAACACTGTATCTGATAAACGATGTTCATTAAAAAAAAAAAAAAATTAACAAAACAGCTAATCATGTGACATATACTGGAACGGGTCACTAATACCCGCATTAATAGTCATCCAAAACTACATATTGCTATTGAGTAATTCGGAGTTGTAGAAAAATTGTTATGGGGGAAAAAATTAAATAGTTTAACGTAATACTATTTTATCTATTATTTTGGTGACCAAATAACCAACAACTGAAGCTTCCGTGCCACCAATATCAACGTTCGGTGTTCGATACTCTTGTTGATTGTGCCGTGCATAATCTTATCTCCAAAGACTTTATACAAGTGCTTTGTTTGCCTAGAGTCTGTACTCGTATGTTCGGTACACTGTACCACCTTAAAAAAATGCCATTCACCAGCAGAAGTAAAAATCAAAGGCCGTCAAGATATGAGAACTTATAAAATCATGAACATTCATTTGCTTTTGTAATTAATATTTACCATATCTTTACTTTTGCCTTTCAAATATAGTTCCTGGATTGTATCAACTTTGTTAAATGAATTATTATTTAACAACCATGTTAAAACTTGGAAATAACATTAACATGGCCAGTCTACATTTAATACTAACATGATGTTAGTGTTAATGTTTATCATTTTATGTCTAATGTTAACTGGGGGGGTAATGTTATCGAAACGCCTGTCAAATAAAATAAAAAAATCGTGGATGTCTCACATAAAACTAGTTTCATTAATGTCACCATCCAGTTTGTATAGAAAATCCGTTGGAATAATTTCTTCAATAAAAGCATTAGGAGACCAGTCTTATTTCCAACCTTGACCCTATAATTAATTAAAACTATAATTCTCACTGTGTACTATTTTAATGTACACACAAAAGCTAATTAAATACATCAGTCATTACACGAGTATACGAATGCAGAGGCAATTGAAAGAAAATCAATTGCCCGTATTTCCTTTGTGAATAATTGTATTATAAATATGTGCTTATGTAAAGATATTGCAACCATTAAAGGTATCTTGCAACTTAATGCATTCATTCCCACACAATATTTTTTACATTAAAGGCATTCGCTTATGCCAACAAGAGGAGAAAGTTTAAAACAAAATCTTTACACATTTTTATACCCTTAAACCCTTTACAACAAATTGATTTTTGGCAGTTAAATGATTTATTTTAAACAAAAATCATTCAAAGTAATATTAGCAATTACAAACAATTTTTTACTTTTTATCTTTCTTCAAGAGGAATGAGCGCACAAAACTATGAAGTTAAACATGAATGATGAAATGGGCATATTGATTGATTTGAGTAAAATAAAAAAAAATTTGGCATAAAGTTCAAAGAAATAAGAGCGAAAAATACTATATTTAATTACAGACAATTGATTTAAAAAAACCACAAAGTATTATATTTTAAAAAAAGTGCAGGGCAATCGTTGGAACTGTCAATAGAAGTGAAACTAAGTAACTTGTGATATATATATCATCCTCGGCATCATTGTCACCAATCATTTTTCTTCACCCAAAACGACCTGTTTAGAAACCAATGTTAGGTGACGATGGTGACGGTAGTGACGATGATACGAGTTGAATAATTTATCTTCAACCAAAACGATCAGACCTATGCATAGAAACCAATGCGGTTACGGTTGTGATATTGGTAACGACGGTTACGGTTGTTGAGTTCAATCATTTTTCTTCAACCAAAAAGTGCTCAAAGTTTCGAAAGAAGTTTTCACTTCAAAAATATAATAATTATTTAAACACAGTAATTATTTCAACACAAATTTTTTTTAAATCCAGTGAAGATAATATTTCAATAGCGATTGGAAGAATTATTCTTATACGCCAAGTACTTGATCCAGATACTTCAGTGCGTAAGTAAATAGCATTGAGTCGTATGAGCACTAACATCGACTCTATTCACGCGACCACATTTGGATTAGATGGTTTGCCTCTTAACCCCACTTCCCACTGGCTTGGTCCATTACTGAGAAAGAGTAGATTGCGTTGAAAGTTTGACTAAGAAGGTCATTTAGAAAATAAGAAGTATAGAGAGAAGTTATTACCGACACCAAAAACAATGAGTTTTGATAAAAGTCCATCATGCTACACTCTATCAAAAGTCTAGGAAATATCTAGAGTCGCCACCTTATTTGAGTGTCATCATATTTCCGAAAGACCGATTGCTTCGATAGACCGAGTGGTTCGATAGACCGATTGGTAGCGCGGTAGTCTATCAGTCTGGAGATTGCGGGTTCGATTCCCGCTAAAAACTCTTGGTGTGTTCTGCAGGCAAAAAAGCTTGTCAGGGGTAGTGTTGTCTTTGAAAAAGTCGCCTGTAGAGCGCCCTTATGGAAGCCATACTGGCGGTCGCTAAGTAATCTGTAAACTACAGTTACTTCACAACACTTTTCGGTTGTTGGCGTTTCCTAAGCAACCTTCAAAATTTGAAAATTTACTAGCATGGTACAAACTGATGAAAAGGTTGCTAACGGACGCGCTAATGTCGAAGAGCACTGTTTCAACATCAGTGCTGCAATCTTATCAGACCGGGTTACTTAATGAACCGCTCACCATCGAAAGAATATATTTGGCATAATAATCAATGTTCTATCGACTTCGGGAAGGTCAGCTTTGAGAACCGGGTCGAGTTTATCAAAGGGTCGAAATTGAGAACTAGCATTATCCTTTACTCTTTCAAATTACCAAAATCTCTTACTACAGCGATGAATAGCAAGAACTTTGTCTCGAAGACGGTCAACGTACTATGGCGCCTTAGTACCTTTCAACAGGAAGATCTCGCGTTTTTGCCTAGTAAATCAGTATCTATGTTTTTGTTTCTTTGCCAGTTACTGAAAGCTTCCTCTCTTGATCTGACTGCATTTTTGAACGTCTAATTAAATCAAGACTTCATTCCGGATTTAATCAAAATTTAGGGAATGAAAATTTTCATTTTAAGCTAAATTATGTTTACCTCCATTTTCCCCATAGCCTCGACATTGTTGTCTAGAAAACAAAGTTGTCAATGAAAATGCTCCTGGCTGTTTTTGAAATGTTATGAAGTTCAGTAAAAGAAAAGGAGTCAGGAGTTATACTTTTAAGGTGCCCTTCAGAGTTGCAGCAGAGTTTCAAGTACATGAAACATCGTTATTTCCTCTCCGGTGCCATAGTTATTTCCTCTCCTAACAACAAATACATGTGTTGCAGAAACAAAAATTGCAAGTGTGGAACGGGACTATTAATTTCAGTGTTCGGAATCGAAAAGCAAATCGAAGCTGGCTATATAGTTTTATCCCTTGCAGCGTTCGAACTTCTGTAGAATATTTTCCAACCCGAAATATTTTAAGCGACTTAAACAGCAAGGTTACTTTCTATGAGGTTGATATTTTCATAAAATTTTCAAATACTTTATTAAATGTAACTTATAATGAGCTCTGATCGTTCAGTGCCCAGAAATAATATAAAGGTGAAGGCATAACTTATTAACCGAAAAGTCCAGGAATACAAATAGCAATTAGCGACCAACTATTTGTCGTGTCTTTGAGTGCAGACTCCCTTAGCGTGTTGCCGATAACTGTGCTTCGTAATTTCCTAAGGCTATTAACTGAACAGTTTCCGTTCTTCTTATTTTTAAGTTTTCAACTTTGACTTGTTACTGATTCTTGATATTCCCCATCTTTGCTGGCAATATTGTGAGTCCTAATTCTTCCACTTTTAATTTTTTTTTAATAAGTATGCGTTTTTCAGTTGTATATTTTTATAAATACCTATATGTGATTTGTATTTCTTTTTCTAGGTCTTATTATCACTGTTATCTGTATGATCATAATTCTATTCGTCTATTTGTTTTGCACGGAAATAAGAAACACATTTTATGGGGTGGCCATAAAGTCCTACGCTCTATGTATCGTCATTGGTTATTCTATGTTGGCACATTTAACACTAACAAATCCAGCAGATATGTCAAAATATTCATGTTCCAAGATACGTAAGTATTAATACAAATTTTAAAAAGCTATTGTATTTTTGAAAATTATAACACTTAACTTTTTTTTATCTGTCATACTCGTAATATAACCTATTGAATAATTTTTATTGCTACCAGTATGTGGTAGATATGGTCTGGCCCAGTTAAGATGGTCCATGAGTCGATTTGTCAAACGGCGAGGACGGCCTCTACTGGATCAGAAAAAAAACCGGCTTTGCTATATCGGCTGCCAAAAATGCAGCTACGTGATTTAATATCAACGGTCACTGGCCATTGCCTATTCGGAACTCATGCCAGAAGAATGGGTCTCCATTACAACGATTTCTGCAGAAGTTGTCAAGATGAGAAGAGGAGGAAACTTGCGCACACCTCCTTTGCCATTGTCCTGCGTTAGAATATCAACGCCTCCAGCACCTTGGACAACGGTGCTTTGCAAGCCTCTCTTGTGTCTCACTATTGGAACCGAGCAGGTTTAACTCCTTTCTGAGGAGCAGCGGATGGTTTTCTAACCCACTTCCACTTGGCAAGATATAAATACTCTCGTCGACAACCTGGCTCGACCAACCTGCCCTCCGTGGCTACTTCTCTACATTTCTGACCTTATTCTTTTGCCTGCAACTGTCTGTGTTTTTATTCTGCTTTCTCTCAACGCCTTATCTCTATTCTATCTCTCCCTTTTCCTTTTTCCCCTCCTCTTTTGCAGGTAACACAAAGGGAGCAATACTTGGACCCAAGTGAGCTGTATTGTAGCAGCCTGCGTAACCTAACCTAACCTTTAACCTATGTGGTAGATGATAAATGGTAAAGGAGAGCAACAATAAATGAAAAAAGGTTCAGGTAGTGGTAGACCTCAAACGGTTTGCTGTAATACTCTTTTTTACTAAATTGGTTGGTGAATTGATAATTACAATTAAACATTTGCAAGCAGACAGATACGAAGAATGCTAAGTCGATAACGTTGTTTTACTGTTGACTTAGTTGCTTCAATTAAAGTTCAAGTTCTCCTTAGGACTTACAAACTTTAATTCAGAAATCGATTAATTTCGTTCGTCGAAAATGTTGAACTTGATTACAAGTTATTAATGTATTTTGGACATTTAAAAATAATGTTCTTTTATGGCATGATTTAGCGCTAGAAATTGGCCGCTAAACGAAACTAACAACTGAATCGCTAAAGAACACAAAAATTTGAGAACATACTCGCATGTTTCTAGAATCTGCAAGAGCATTAAAAATTATAAATAAGAGCAACAAACAACTTTATATTATCGTCTTGCCACACTACTGGTGAGTGCTGTTGGCGTAAAACGGTACACCGCACTAAATTTGCTCCCTGCTATTTAGGTCCAAATCACAGCCACCAAATTACTACCCGAAGAACCGGAGCAATAACCGGTCTAAAGACTGCGGAGACTTCTTCGCTTTCCAGTTTCCGTGAAATCAGTCGTTAAGGGTTTTATCCTCCAGTTTTAGTCCCTCGTTCAAGCCTCGGGGAATTGTGCCCCCATAAACCCTTAAGAAAAATTTTAGCAGCCAACAAGATAATATGCTAGCCGGGGATGCATGTGAGATATCATCGGAATTTCTTATTCATTTGAGAGGCCTATCGGTGCCATGATGTGTGGAATATAACATCGTGCAAATGTGAGGTTTCGCTGTGTGGCGCGCTCCCGAAATATTAAACTTTCCATGACTTGTGGCTTATTCACATAGAGCTGCGAATTAAGAAAAAACCCACTAGAAAAAGTCTAACGGGTTCAAATTACACGATCTCTCTCTTTATCTCCACGTGAGATGACATTGCGCCCAAATCGTTCGTGCAGAATGTCTAATGTAGTCATTTAGCTTCCGTTCCCGAGTCAGTTGATTTTTGTATCAGTGCAGGCTGAAGTCTCGATGCATATTTGTCAAGTTTAAGTCTGCGAAAAGGCAGAGTTCTTGTGCACCATGCGAAATCAAGTGCCTC